>CM035422.1:17540622-17865622 GCA_020310875.1 Ceratopteris richardii
CAAATCATACAGTACAAACAGGTGATAATACAAAACATAATGTAAGGTCAATTGGAAAAGTAAAGTGTAAAAATGGAGCTGACCTACTAACAAATGTTTTGTATGTTCCAACAATCCCGAAGAATATGATCAGCGTGGGTTAGATAGTAGAAAAAGGTTTTCAAGTCAGGTTTACAAATGAAGGAGTATTTGTTGAAGATCCAGAGAAAGGATACAAACAAATTGTTCATGGTAAAAAGGAAGGTAGACTTTTTACTCTTAAAGTACAAGGGAATGTTGGTCAAGCCTTGATCACACATGGTGATGAGGTATTTACAGAGTTAGACCTCAGGCATAAGAGGTTAGGACATTTTAATGAAACAAGAATCAAAACTATGGTGGAGAAACAATCCGTGAGAGGATTACCAAATATGAAAAATCAACATATGATTCACAAATGTGAAGCCTGTTAGATGGGAAAAGCCCACAGGTTACCATTTCAGAAAAATGGTTACAAACACGATGGTGTGCTAGAGCTCATACATACAGATGTATGGGGACCGACAAAAGAAGGATCTATCAATGGATCGAGGTATTACGTTCTTTTTATTGATGATGCAACAAGATGGATTAATCTTTATGTTTTGAAAGAGAAGTCAGAAGTATTTGAAGCTTTCAGGTATTTTCATGCATATGCTGAAAGACTTACAGGACAAAAACTCAAAAGACTAAGGTCTGATGGAGGAGGAGAATATTTTTCTCGAGAGTTCAATGATTATCTGTGGAATGCAGGTATCAAAAGAGAAATAACTTGCAGGTATACACCGCAAAAAAATGGAGTAGCAGAAAGAAGAAACGAAACTCTAATTGAGTTTGCAAGAGTAATGCTAAAGGAGAAAAATTGTCCAAATTATCTTTGGGCTCAGGCTGTAAACACAACAACATATCTGGTAAATAGATTACCATGTACAACTTTAAATGGGATGACCCCTTATGAAGCTTGGTGGGTAAGAAACCAACACTTGATCATTGTAAAGTGTTTGGATCAGTTGCTTATGTTTATGTACCATCAGAACTGATACATAAGCTTGAACCAAAAGCTAAAAAATATGTGTTCATCGGATATGATGAAAAACAGATGGGTTATAGGTTATGGAGTCCTCTAACCAAACAGTTTACTGTTTCTAGAGATGTGACATTTGATGAAGGAAAGAGATGGTATACAGATAAAGATCATAGTGTTGAAACACTTGAAGAAGAGATAAGAAGAATTGAAAAAGGTAAATCACATATGCAGGTAAATGGAGATGAAGATCATATGCAGGCAAGTACGTCCATGATCGGATCAGGTATGAGAAATGAAGATGGACCAAGATTTGATGAAGATGTGTATTCAGATACACATGAAGAATATGAGCTAAGAAGGTCAAACAGAGTAAGGAAACAACCAACAAGGTATTCCTATGACACTTCTTATTTGACTCAGAAAAACTATGCTTACTTAGTAAAGGAAGATGAAGAACCTTAGAATTACAGTGAAGCAAAAGGTAAGAAACAATGGGAAGAAGCAATGAAGGAGGAGTTTAAAGCGCTTGAGGAGAACAAGACTTGGGAACTTGTTCCAAAACCAAATGGTAAGAAAGTGATTGGAAATAAATGGGTTTACAAAGTTAAGAAACTTGCAGATGGAAGGATAGCCAGATACAAAGCTAGACTCGTGGTCAAAGGCTATGCTCAGACGCATGGTATAGATTATGATGAGACATTTAGTCCAGTGGCAAAGATGTCAACCATAAGGACATTGATTGCTATAGCAGCATCAAAAGGATGGCAGCTAAGTCAGCTGGATATAAAGAATGCATTTTTAAATGGATATATATCAGATGAAGTCTACATGGAACAACCTGAAGCGTTTGTAAGTTCTAGTTACCCAGATCATGTTTGCAGATTAAGAAGAGCTCTCTATGGATTGAAGCAAGCTCCAAGAGTTTGGAATTATAGACTTGCGAAGTATCTCAATGACCTTGGATAGCAAAGCTCAAAAGCAGATGCAAGTCTACTTATTAAGAGAACAGATGAAGGTGTGATTTACATTTGTATTTATGTAGATGACATTATAATCATAGGTACCTCAAATGAAGGAATTAAGGAGGTAAAGAGATTGCTTGAAAAAGAATTCAAGATCAGTGATCTAGAAAAGTTATCATACTTTCTTGGAATGGAAGTCACATATACAAATCATGGTGTATATGTTTTGCAAGAAACATATCTCCTAAACTTACTGAAGAAGTTTAACATGGAGAATTGCAGAGAAACTTCAACACCGCTTCAAGTCAATCATAAACTCAGCAAATATGGTGGCGTAGAGTTTAAAGATATGAGGAAGTATCAGTCATTAGTGGGAAGCTTAATTTATGCTACACTAACAAGACCTGATCTCAGTTATGCAGTGGGAGTTCTCTCACAGTTCATGCATTGTCCGAAGGATCAACATTGGGTTGCAGGACAAAGAGTTCTTAGATATATCAAAAGAACTATAAAGGAAGGATATATTATCCTTTTATGTAAGATATAAAGCTGAGAGCATACAGTGACTCAGACTGGGCAGGAAGTCAAGATGACAGAAGGTCAACACATGGGTATATGATATACCTGGGAGATAAGCTTGTAAGCTGGTGTTCAAAGAAGCAACACACAGTGGCTTTATCATCAACGAAAGCGGAATATAAAGGACTTGTGGAAGGAGCTAAAGAAGTGATATGGATGCAAACCTCGTTCAAAAGCATGGGTATTGATCAAGGTACACCTATCATACATGGAGATAATATGAGCTCGTTATATCTTGTAGCAAATCCAGTATTTCATGCAAGAACAAAGCACATAGAGATTCAATATCATTTCCTGAGGGAAAAGGTAATGGAGAAGGAGATTGAAATAGTATTCACTCCTATAAAAGATCAGATTGCAGATATTCTAACAAAGAGCTTAGATGGAGTAAAGATAAGCAGATTCAAAGAAATGGCAGGTATAAAAGAAAAGAAGAATATATGAAAGATTAGAGAATGCAAATTAGTGATTGAGGGGGAGCTGTTGAAGAATCACTCACAAATTTGACATACAAACAGACTTAAAGATGAAGAAAGACAAAGAGAAGCAGAAACAAAGCATTCAAAAAATCAAGCCTTAGTGAAGGGACAAATTCACGACTGTAATATAGTTCATAGAAACTTCCAGAAATACGAGTTTTGAATCTCAGAACAAAATGTATATATATGAGATGAGTATGTAAGGAAGTAGTAGAGAGTAGAGAGAGCATATTGAGACATAGAACCGGAATAGAATAGCGCATATAGAAACTCAGGATAGTGATATAGAAGACGCCAGAGATTGCGTATGCAGAGATGAATAATAGAACCTGAACTGCTGGGTATTCATCTGAGAGAGATGGTAAGGAATAACTACTCAGAGTAGGAGAGTTTTTCCATAGCTATGAGCAAAGTGAGGCCAAGCTATTTTTGTACACATCTTCTCTAATAGAAAACACATGTTCATGTGGAAGTTTGAGCGCATTCTTCGTATGTGAAGAAATCTGAGTGATTTCATATTACTGTGAAAGTTAGTTAAGAGTTATAGTTTTTTCTCAGTAAACATTTTCCGATACATATACAAATTAGATCTCGAAACATAGTGTAAATTTTTTCATGAGAGACAGCTCATCTTGAAGCCAGTAGTCTCAAGTACAAACTCATCAAAGAATTTTTTGAAACGGGACATGTACACATGGTACAGTGTCTAACCGTAAAAGGCATCTTGAACTGGTGAAGTTTTTCTTCAAACTTCAGATAGAGTTCATTTACTAAAGGAAGTCCAGATATTACTTCCTTACTTCAATTACAAACATTTGAAGTAACTACAAACAGAATTGCAGTTGATTCCGGTAACATTCTGGTGCAATTACGGTGACAGTACGGTAAGAGTTCGGTGAAGTTCCGGTGATGTTTCGGTGAATTCAAAACAGAGTTTTGACACAGTTAAGTGACGAAAAGATTATCTAATTGTAAGCAAACACAGTAGTGTAAAGTGAATGTTTGTATTTCACTAAATACAGCTATGAAGTTTTCAGTTTCAGGAAGCATACTAAGTTATTGATGATTATAGAGGTGTTCTAACATCACTTTAACTTAGTTCTAGTTGAGGCGTGGCAATTTTCCACAGTCTTGTTAGTGAACAAGATTTTGCCGTGACATCACATAACCTCAACATTGTAGAAGTCGTGGAACACTATTAGAGTCTTTATAAAGACTTCAAATCACTTGTAAAATACATGGAAGCAATATACATATGCTTGTGACCATCATTGTGTTGCTCCTTCAATTCTCTGCATCATCTTCTTCGCCAACATTAATCTTGTAGAGGCTGCTGGTCTCTACAGAGCTCCACATTGAGTACAACATGGCTCCTTGGAAAGGTATTAATTTCTACTTTATGCCTATACATTTTCATAAGATTTATCCTAGTACATTTGGAGAAATCTTAGTTCTTTTGTCTCGGGGTCAATCTTTGTGTATTCTTGAAAAATAGGAGGGACCACCGTTGAGTGTTTGATTCATTCCTCTGGCATATTTTGCTTATTCCTTATAATTTTGTGAATTATATACCCTCCACCCTATTTATATCACTCCCATAAAAGGATTTGTTCTAAATGTAATCACCCTGGTTGCTATGGGCATTTGAAGTTCATTGTCTCTTCCATAGATAGTAAGTTTTTTTAGCTAGTTGACATGCAAACCTATCTGTTTTGTACTGACTCTTTCTCCCTTGATGCTCCAAAGTACATAGTGAATTTATTTGCACTTATCACATGTCCATAAGGTCTATTTGAGTCTCCATAAGCTCAATGTTGGTGTAAACATACAAGGCCTCACACTTGGCTTAGCATGGAAAGCAATAAGTGGAAGAACTTGATGAAGCATGAGAACCTTAGCTTGTATTCTTTGACCATTTACCACTTATAAAAGTTTTTAATCTTGAAAGAATCTTGTAAGTCCATATATCTTGTGGAGTTAGAGAAACATGAGTTACGAATTTCATTTGATAGAATCACTCCTAATTTGGAGGAATCACTTTTAGGTGGAATCAAGTTTGAAATTCAAATTCAAACTTGAGATGAAAGACACTTATAAAAATGCTTGAAAATATTGCGGCCTTATCTTGAAGCTCTTCCACTGATCATTTGTAGAGTTTGAGTAGCTTATACCATAGTCTACTCATTCCACTATCATTGGGCATCATCATAATGCCAATGATCCTGTAAAAGCATGTGCCATAATAGATATACTTCATTGATAATCTCTATCTACTTCTCTGCTATGACTACTCAGAAGAGTGAACTTTGCAAGACCATATCTCAGTGATTTCTCAATCATTTTGCATGATCTATAGCTTGTTGGAATAAGTAGACTATGGTGTAAGCTTGTCGAAGTGGTCTTTGGTCATTTAGTACTGAGTCCATAAAAAGTGAGGGGGTAAGCCTTGGAATGCTAAATTGATTTCTCAGTGCATAGTTTGTTATTTTACATGATTCCACTTTTAATCATTAGCTATCTAAGCTAATTTGATTCCCTAAAAAGGAATTTTATCGATTTCTACTGTACTGTGAGCACTAAGCAAAAGAACCAGTAGGTGTGTGCACCAAAATAGCAAGTTTTGTGAGACTAGCTATTTGTGAAGTTGTTTGTTTTGATCAAATTGATTGAAGGATCAACTCCAAAGCACATAGGTATTTTTTTGGTGTCATTTTCAAGCTAAAAGGGCCTACTATAAAACTCTGAAATGAAATAGGGCACGTACTAAGCAAGATCTAGCAGTACCACCTCACTTCCTTGAGGTATCCATCCATCTCTTCCAATAGTGGTATGAGAGCAAGTTAAGGTAAAATGGGAGATGGTTTTTCTTCTTTTATTGACAAATTGGACAGGAATAATTATCCAGCATGGTCCTTGAGGATGAAGAACTATCTACAAGAACGAAGTCTCTATGGATACATATCAGGAAATGAGGATATGCCCATATTCAGAAGCAAAGGTCAACCTACAAGAGAGGAGCTTGAAAGACTCAACTCATGGTGTGCCAAAGATTCTTTAGCAAGTTCATATCTACTTAACTCTATTTCTCACTTCCTTTTTCCTCACATTAGGAATTGTAAAACCTCCCAAGCGACTTGGGATGTATTATCTTCATATTTCTCTTCCAATACAAGAGCTAGAAAAAATTAGTTGTGGATTGAGTTTACTACTCAAAAGATGCAACCCAAGAAGAATGTTTCAAAGTATGTGACCAAAGTAAAGGATGTAGCTAATCAATTGGCAAGCATAGGAGAGGAGATTGAAGAGGAGCAAATAGTGAGACAAATAATCAATGGCATCAAGCCAGATGAGAAGTGGGAACCTTTCACAACTGCTATGGACCTTTACATGGACATGCTGATTCCTGTTCTTACCACTCTCATGGGACAACTATTTACCCATGAAGCAAAGCTCAACAAAAATGGAGAACCATCAAGAGGTAACAACTCTTCTACCCTATACACAAATAAAGGAAAGTCTAAAGATAAAGGGAAGAGCAAGAAAGTAGAAGATGAAGGAACTACTTCTCAAGCTAACTATGCAGAGAGTGGTAGGAATTCAAGAGGAAGGGGAAGAGGAGGTAAGCAAGGTAGGGGGAGACCTTTCAACTCTTCCCCACGCAATACATGTGGACTATCTAATCACACAACAAATGAGTGCTATAGGAACTTCGAGAACTAGAGAGGAAGAGGATTTCAAATAGGTGGCTACTCACAATCAAGAGGAAGATTCAACCATAATCAAGGACACAACCATGGCCACAACAACAATTATCAAGGAGGATAAAAATCAAGGAAAGACTTCAACAATTATACAGACGATCAAGAGGATTACCTTCTCATTATGAACATGACTTCAAAGCAAGGTATGAATGATGAACACCTCTTCTATATTGACTCAGGTTGTTCAAACCATGTAGTAGGCAATGAAGCTCTCCTTTCTGATCTTGAGGAGTCCAAGGGAAAGCACCAAGTGCAGACACGTGATGACACCAAGCATTTAGTGGTCAAGGTAGGAAATGTCAAAACCTCTGATGGGAATAGAAATCTGTTGAGCAAGGTTCTTTATGTACGTACTATCACAAAGAATTTGATGAGTGTTGGATAGATAGTGGAAAAGGGTTTGCAAGTTACGTTCAACAAATATGGAGCTTTTGTGGAGGACCCCCAACATGGATTCAAGAGGACTACCAAGGGAGAAAAAACAAGTAGACTATTTACATTTGAGCTTGACGACACTAGAAACATTACACTTTACAACTATAAGGATCAAACATTGCCTAAGCTAGAGATTTGGCATAAAAGATTAGGGCACATTGGTGAGAGAACCTTGAAGCAGATATGTAGAGACCAATGTGTGCTTGGGATACCTAATGTATCAAAGCAACATATGATCTGTAAATGTGGTGCGTGTCAATTTGGTAAATGACACAAGTTACCCTTTACAAAGAAAGGCTATATGCATGAGGACTATTTGGAACTTGTCCACACAGATGTGTGGGGACTAAGCAAGGATCCTTCAGTTTTAGGCTCAAGGTACTATGTGTCATTTATTGATGATTTCATTAGGTGGACTATCTTGTATTTCATGAAACATAAAGATGAAGTGTTTGTTGGTGCGGGACAATCACCAAATGATGTTTTGACATGGAAATGAAGTCAAGGATTTGAGAAGAGAACAAGTTGTGAAGCATGAAGGAAGGACACATTCAAAACTTGGAAGATGTGTACACATATGTAAATTATTTCAAAGATAGTTCACTTATATCTTTGAGTAGTCATAAGCTTGTAAATTTTTGTCTATATATACTTTGGAAAATGTCGGGGCAAGTATGAGAGAGCATGAGAATAGAGTAATCAGAAGTTGTATGTGTCATTAGACATCGTAGAAGTGAGTCAAGACTCTCTCATCACTCAGTTGTAATTTTTCTCAGAAATGAAGAAAATATTGCACTCGATATTTTTGCGTTTTCTCCTTGTGTGTTAGATCTTTTGTGAAATGCTTTTGTACAAGTCTAAGTCTATGGGTAATCAACTTCTGTACAAATTTTCAGCTTTCAATTGTGATCAGGCTGATAGAATTGAGTGTAGGAACATTTGCATATGTAAATGAGAAGAAGTGAAGTTACAGGAGGCGCAAAATTCGATACGAATGTTTTGATCAATTCTCCTTCCACAGTGTAAAGTTTTGAGCAAGCAAGCACTCAATCTTTAAGTTGGAAGGTAAGCTACTTGTGGCTAAAGCATTTGTAGAAACGGGTTCTATATTGAGAGAACCAAAGGTTTAAAATCATAGGTGTCTAAATCGACTTCTCAGAAGAACAATTTTAGACATAGGTGAGTTGTTGAGATCATTTCTCAAGATCTACTGAATCTTTTGAAGTGATTCAACTTGGAGAAGGTGTGCATACTATAGGTGACACCTCATACAAAGTTGTATGAAAAACTTTACACATTTGATAAGGCAATGAGTGAATTATGTGCAGCAGACTTTCTGTGTATTCTCCTTCTTCACAGTTTGTTCAAGAATTTGACAATTGAGTATTGATCTTCTAAAATTGGTGAAGGTTTGAGTTATTCTTGTTATAGAGGTGCTCTAAATACAAGAATAACTTGTTCTTTTGGAGATTAACACTCTCCATCAGTGGTATTAGAGCAGGAAGCATCAAAATTGAAGCAAGGAAGACCTCGATTGCTGCATGTGCAAAGAATTCAACATCTGAAGGTTCAAAAGGTGAAAGCTTGAGGATAAAGCTTGAGAAGAAGGCCATACGACACCAAGGAAGACAAAAGGAGTATTATTCGAAGTAAAGGTACATCTATTACTCATAAAGATTGAAGAATTCAATATACAGGTGAAGAAAGGATGGGAGATTCTCTTCAGATAGAGAAATTGGATAGAGAGAACTATCCAGCATGGTCAATGAGGATGGAAGCTCATCTAATGAGCAAAGACTTGATAGGCTATATTACAGGTGAAGAAGAAAAGCCTCAATTCAGAGATCCTAGTGTTCCAACTAGGGAGGAATTATCAGATTTGAAGAATTGGATGAAGAGAGATGCTCAAGCTAGGAGCATTATCTATATGGCAGTCAGTGACTACTTACTACCTCACATTAGAGGCCTTGAAAGTGCAAGTGATATATGGAATGCTTTGGAGGAGCATTTTCAAAATACTACAAAGTCTAGGAAGGCATCCTTGTGGGCAGAATTTACCACATTCAAGAAGAAGGCCTCTCAATCCATCTCAGATTATGTAACGAGAATGAAGGACATTGCAGATGCATTAGGAGCTGTTGATGAAGACATTGAGGAGGATAAATTGGTAAGGCAAATCCTCACAGGTTTGAGAGGTGATGACAAATGGAAGCCATTCATTTTGTCTATTGACTTATCACTTGATCATTTTACTCCTGACTTAAATCAGTTGCTAGGACATATGTTAACCTTTGAGCAGGATGTCAAAGGTGAAGGTGACAAGAGTACAGGTCATGCAATGTACTCAAAGGATAAGAAGAAAAATAGCAAAGGGAAGCAACAAGCAAATGAAGATGAAGTCACAACTAGTCAAGCCAACTTCCTAAGAGGAAGAGGAGGTGGCAAAGGTAGAGGAAGAGGCAGGAATAATAAAGATGGAGTCAAAGCTTGTTGGATTTGTGGTAAGACAAATCACTTAGCTAATGATTGTTGGCATAATACTCAGAGTAATGGTGGATATAATCAGAACTTTAATTCAAGAGGAAGAGGTGGCAGAAATCAAAGAGGTAACTTCAGAGGAAGAGGTAGTAGGGGTTACTTTGGAAGAAATGCAGGTAGAGGATTCCAAAGTCAACAATACAACAATACCTACTATAATTATGCTTCAGATGAGAAGGAGGATTCAACATTGATAATGAATGCAACTTGTGAAAGGCAAAGTGAAGACCAAAGAGTCTTCTACATTGACTCAGGGTGTAGCAATCACCTGAGTGGTAACATAGCATTGATGACTGATTTGGAAAATAAGGTATCTAATCATGTTGTTGAAACAGGTGACAATACAAAGCACAATGTGAAGTCAATTGGATCAGTGAAGGCCAAGGATGGAAGTACTCTCTTGAGTAAGGTCTTGTATGTTCCTACAATTCCTAAGAATCTGATACGTGTAGGACAAATTGTTGAAAAAGGTTATGAAGTTAGATTCACTAATGAAGGAGTGTTTGTGGAAGACCGTAGCAATGTGTATAAACAAATTGTTTCAGGGAAGAAAGAAGGAAGGTTGTTCACATTGAAGATTCAAGGTAATGTTGGTCATGCCTTGTTCACTTATGGAGGACATAAGATTTCTGAGTTAGATCTTTGGCACAAGAGGCTTGGACACTTCAATGAAAGAGGTATCAAAGATATGATTAACAATGGTTCAGTGCTTGGATTGCCTAATGTTGCAGGTCAACATATGACATACAGATGTGAGGCATGTCAACTAGGTAAGGCTCATAAGCAATCTTATTCCAAGCATGGTTTTATGTATTCAGAGAAGCTTGAGTTGGTACACACAGATGTGTGGGGACCATCAAAGGATTTCAGTATCAATGGTTCAAGGTACTATGTGATTTATGTTGATGATGCTACCAGATGGATCACTATCTATGTGATCAAAGATAAGTCATAAGTATTCAATACATTCAAACATTATCATGTGTATGCAGAAAGAATTACAGGTCATAAATTGAAGAGACTAAGGTCAGATGGAGGGGGAGCGTATTTTTCTAATGAGTTCAGTGATTACTTGTGGAATGCAGGTATAAAAAGCGAAATCACTTGCAGATACTCTCCTCAACAAAATGGTGTAGCAGAGAGAAGAAATAGAACTCTTGTTGAGTTTGCAAGGTCAATGATGAAGGAGAAAAATTGCCCAAATTATTTGTGGGCTGAGGTTATAAATACAGCTACTTATTTGATCAATAGGCTACCATGTAAAGCTTTGCAGGGTATGACACCATATGAGGCATGGTGGGGTAAGAGACCTACCTTGGATCATTGTAGAATATTTGGATGTTTGGCATATGCATATGTGCCATCACAATTAAGACACAAGTTAGAACCTAAAGCTGAAAAGTATGTATTCATTGGTTATGATGATAAGCAGATGGGATATAGGTTGTGGAGTCCATCCACAAAACAATTTCTTGTATCAAAAGATGTTACATTTGATGAGCAAGGTACTTGGTGTGCAGGTACAATCAATATTAATACAGATGATGAAGAAGTTGTGAGTCAAAAGAAAGGTAAATCAAAGGTTCAGATATTTGATGAAGAGGAGAATAATGAAGTGCAGGTTGAAGTTGAAGAAATGCCAAGATTTGATCCTGAGTGTGAAGAACCAGAAACCTCAAGGAGTGGGGAACTCAGAAGATCATCAAGACACAAGTGGCAACCTACAAGGTATAGCTATGACACTTCTTTTTTGGCTACCAAAGATTATGCTTACATGATAAAGGCAGATGAAGATCCTTCCACATATGAAGAGGCAAAAGGTAAGGAAAATTGGGAGAAAGCTATGCAGGAAGAATATGATGCATTAATGGAGAATCAGACGTGCGATTTGGTTCCTAAACCAAATAGTCAGAAGATCATTGGATGCAAATGGGTCTACAAGACTAAGAGGTTTGCAGATGGAAGTGTGTCTAGGTATAAAGCTAGACTTTTTGTGAAAGGGTTTGCTCAAACATATGGTATTGATTATGATGAGACCTATAGTCCCATGGCAAAGATGACAACCATCAGGACACTCATAGCCATTGCTGCATGTAAAGGTTGGAAATTATGTCAATTAGATGTGAAGAATGCTTTTTTTAATGGTTACATTTCAGATGATGTTTTCATGGAGCAACCTCAAGGATTCAGAGATGGAAGGTATCGAGATCATGTATGTAAGCTCAAGAGAGCTTTGTATGGTTTGAAGCAGGCCCCAAGGGCATGGAATTATAGACTTGTGAAGTTCTTGAAAGAACTTGGATTTCAAGTATCTAAGGCAGATAGTAGCTTGCTTGTTAAAGCAAGTGATGATGGGTTTATTTACATGTGCATATATGTTGATGATATAATTCTTACAGGTACAGATGAGAAAGGCATTCAAAGCCTAAAGAAGCAAATGGAGAAAGAGTTCAAAATCAGTGACTTGGGAGACTTGTCATATTTCTTGGGCATGGAGATTTCATACACTCAACATGGAGTGTATGTGACTCAAGAAAGGTATTTGAGAAACTTGTTAATCAAGTTTAAAATGAATGATTGCAGGGTAGCACCTACTCCAATGGAGGTAAATAAAAAATTGAGCAGATATGGTGGAGAAGAATTCAAGGATATGAAGCTATATCAGAGTTTGGTTGGTAGTCTTATCTATGCTACATTAACTAGGCCTGATTTATCATATGCAGTTGGAGTTTTGTCTCAATTTATGCATTGTCCTAGGAAAGAACATTGGATTGCAGGTCAAAGAGTGTTGAGGTACATTAAGGGTACACTCAAAGAGGGTTTGTATTATGGTTTTACATCAGATACAAACATCAAAATATATAGTGATGCAGATTGGGCAGGTAATCCTGATGATAGAAGATCAACATATGGATACTTGTGTTATATGGGAGATAAGTTAATTTCTTGGTGTTCAAAGAAGCAACACAGAGTTGCTTTATCATCTACAGAAGCTGAGTACAAAGGTATGGTTGAAGCTGCAAAGGAAGTGATATGGCTTAAGACTCTCATGAAGAGTTATGACACCATACAGAGTACACCTATCATTTATGGAGATAACATGAGTTCATTGTATTTAGCTGCTAATCTTGTGTTTCATGCAAGGACTAAACACATTGAGATTCAGTATCACTTTCTGAGAGTGAAGGTGATGGATAAAGAGATTGAAGTCATACATACTTCAACAAAAGATCAGATAGCTGATATGCTTACCAAAAGCTTGGATGGACCAAAGCTATAGAAATTCAAAGACATGGCAGGCATAAACAAGATAGAGAAAACCTCAATTGATGATTGAGGGGGAGCTCTTGGTGCAGGACAATCACCAAATGATGTTGTGACATGGAAATGAAGTCAAGTATTTGAGAAGAGAACAAGTTGTGAAGCATGAAGGAAGGACATATTCAGAACTTGGAAGATGTGTACACATATGTACATTATTTCAGAGATAGTTCACTTATATCTTTGAGTAGTCATAAGCTTGTAAATTTTTGTCTATATATACTTTGGAAAATGTTGGGGCAAGTATGAGAGAGCATGAGAATAGAGTAATCAGAAGTTGTATGTGTCATTAGACATCTTAGAAGTGAGTCAAGACTCTCTCATCACTCAATTGTAATTTTTCTCAGAAATGAAGAAAATGTTGCACCCGATATTTATGAGTTTTCTCCTTCTGTGTTAGATCTTTTGTGAAATGCTTTTGTACATGTCTAAGTCTATAGGTGATTGACTTCTGTACAAATTCTCAGCTTTCAATTGTGATCAGGCTGAGAGAATTGAGTGTAGGAACATTTGCATATGTAAATGAGAAGAAGTGAAGTTACAGGAGGCGCAAAATTTGATACGAATGTTTTGATCAATTCTCCTTCCACAGTGTAAAGTTTTGAGCAAGCAAGCACTCAATCCTTAAGTTGGAAGGTAAGCTACTTGTGGCTAAAAGCATTTGTAGAAACGGGTTCTATATTGAGAGAACCAAAGGTTTAAAGACATAGGTGTCTAAATCGACTTCTCAGAAGAAGAGTTTTAGACATAGGTGAGTTGTTGAGATCATTTCTCAAGATCTATTGAATCTTTTGGAGTGATTCAACTTGGAGAAGGTGCACAATCTATAGGCGACACCTCGTACAAAATTTTATAAAAAACTTTACACATTTGATAAGGCAATGAGTGAATTATGTGCAGCAGACTTTCTGTGTATTCTCCCTCTTCATAGTTTGTTCAAGAATTTGACAAGTGAGTATTGATCTTCTAAAATTGGTGAAGGTTTGAGTTATTCTTGTTATAGAGGTGCTCTAAATACAAGAATAACTTGTTCTTTTGGAGATTAACACTCTCCATCAGTGTTCAATTGCTTCAAGAAGTATCTTGCACTTGTGGAAAATCAAACAAGAAGAAGCCTAAAGAGGATACGTTTAGATGGAGGAGGTGAGTACATCTCCAATGAGTTTGATGCATTTTTATAGGATATAGGTATCAAAAGGGAGATTACTACCAGGTTTACCCCTGAGCAAAATGGGGTAGCAGAGAGGAGAAATAGATTAATTGTGGAAGCAGCTAGATCAATGCTTAATGAAAAAAAATTCCTAATTGCTTGTGGACAGAGAGTGTTTCTACTACCACTTAGCTTGTTAAGAGGTTACCTTCTAAATCCCTTGATGGGATGACACCATATGAGGCATGGCATGGTAGGAGACCATCACTTGATCATTGCAGAATATTTGGTTGTGTTACTTATGTGCATGTTCCACATATCAAATCAGAGGTAAACTAGACCCTAAGGTAGAGAAATGCATCTTCATAGGATATGATTTAAATAAGAAAGGATACAGGTTTTATAATCCATCCAACAAAGGATTTATGGTCAATAGAGATGTTATGTTTGATGAGAATGATTCTTGGTTTGAAATTGAATGCAGGAAGGTTAAATTGCCATATGACTTGGAAAAGAATTTCCAAGCCTCACCAAGGAGGAGCCAAGCACAATTGAAGAGATCAAATCATATGATGAGGACACAATCAACTTCGAGGAGTTTAAAGCATGGAAGTCGAAAGGCAAGGCCAAGATGAAGAGGTTGGAGGATATACCTGAATCATCCAACTAAGCTCTAAGGAGATCACAAAGAGAGAGTAAGAAGCCAATCAGATATGGGTATGATACTTCATTAGTTACTAAGCATTCCATTTATCTTGCTAAAGATTTATCACTTGAAGAACCTTCTTCATATGAAGAAGCAAGTACCAAATCAGAATGGAAGGAAGCTATGGATGAAGAAATAGAAGCACTCCAAGAGAATGACACTTGGGAGCTAGTATCCAAGAAAGCATCAATGAAGGTAATTGGTTCTAGATGGATTTACAAAATCAAAAGGAACTCAGATGGATGCATAAATAGGTATAAAGCTAGACTTGTGGTGCACAAACCCAAGGAGTTGATTATGAAGAGACTTTTTCACCTGTGGCTAAAATGCCAACCATCAGGGTATTGGTAAGTGTAGCTGCATCTAGAAATTGGAATATGTATCAACTAGATAAGAAAAATGTTTTTCTCAATGGCTGGATTTTAGAGGAAGTTTACGTGGCTCAACCTCTTGGCTATGAAGACCCAAGCAAGGTAAATTATGTGTGCAAATTGAACAAATCTCTTTATGGTTTGAAGCAGGCACATAGGGCATGGAACCATAGGTGAACCACCTATCTTCAAGACCAAGGATTCATGATGAGCAAAGCAGATTCTTCTCTGTTTGTCAAAAGAAGTAACTCAAAAATTATATACTTATGTGTATATGTTAATGACATCATCCTCTCAGGTCGTGATGCCAATGGCATCAAACAAATCAAGAATCAAATGATGCAGGAGATCGAAATCAGTGACCTAGGGTTCCTGAAGTACTTGGACTTAAGTTAGTCTATACAATTCTGGAGTTTACATCACTCAAAGGAAATATGTGCATGACATGTTGAAGATGTTCCACTTGGATAATGCAAAGGTAGCTAGAACCCCTATGGAAGTAAATCATAAATTGAGTGCTCATGAAGGTGATTTGCTTGAAGATATTGCAGGTTATCAAAGCATAGTTGGGAGTCTAAACTATGCAACCTTAACAAGAATTGACATATCTTATGGAGTAAGTGTTCTTAGTCAATTCATGCATAATCCAAGATCACCTCATTTGAAAGCTGCTAAAAGGATTTTAAAGTATCTCAAAGGTACTCAAAACCAAGGAATTTACTTCCCATACACATCGGATTTGGACATTAAGCTATACTCAGATGTAGATTGGGCAGGCTATAAGGATGACATGAGTACTTTTGGATATCTTTCTTTTGTAGGTGATAAGCCCATTTCATGGTCTTCCAAGAAGCAACCTTCTATTGCTCTATCTTCAACAGAGGTTGAATACAGGGGATTAGCAAATGCTACACAAGAAGCAATTTGGACTAGATTGCTCTATTCAGATTTGAGACTTCATACTCATTCACCTATGATCTTTGGTGATAACACAAGCTCTTTGCATCTTGCAGCCAATCCCATTTATCATGCAAGAACCAAGCATATAGAAGTACATTATCAATACATTAGAGAGAATCTATTAAGCAAGGAGATTCAACTTGCATATGTATCCACAAATATGCAATGTCAGATTTGTTAACCAAAGCACTTGATGATACTAAACTTTGCAAAGAAGATGTTTGGCTTGAGGGGGCACCATTGGTGTAAACATACAAGCCCTCACACTTGGCTTAGCATGAAAAGCATTAAGTGGAAGAACTTGATGAAGCATGAGAACCTTAGCTTGTAATCTTTGATCATTTACCACTTATAAAAGTTTTTGATCTTGAGAGAATCTTGTAAGTCCATATATCTCGTGGAGTAAGAGAAACATGAGTTACGAATTTCATTTGATAGAATCACTCCTAATTTGGAGGAATCACTTTTAGGTGGAATCAAGTTTGAAATTCAAATTCAAACTTGAGATGAAAGACACTTATAAAAAGGCTTGAAAATCTCACAGTCTTGTGTCCTTATCTTGGAGCTCTTCCACTGATCATTTGTAGAGTTTGAGTAGCTTACACCATATTCTACTTATTTTACTATCATTGGGCATCATCATAATCCCAATGATCTTGTAAAATCATATGCCATACTAGATATACTTCATTGATCATCTGTGTCTACTTCTCTGCTATGACTACTCAGAAGAGTGAACCGCATGACCATATCTTAGTGACTTTGCAATCATTTTGCACGATTTATAGCTTGTTGGAACCAGCCCAAAGTCTAATCTATGCTATCAAAATTTCAAGATTTTTCCTTCAGCCATTTGGGAGAAAGCTGCATCGAAGTGGTCTTCGATGAATTACTGCTCAGTCCCTAAAAAGTCAACGGTAAGCCTTGGAATGCTAAATTGATTTCTAAGTGCATAGTTTGTTATTTTAAGATTCCACTTGTAATCATTAGCTATCTAAGCTAATTTGATTCCCTCAAAAGAAATTTTATAAATTGCTACTGTACTATGAGCATTGAGCAAAAGAACCTGCAGGTGTGTGCACCAAAATAGCAAGTTTTGTGAGAGTAGCTATTTGTGAAGTTGTCTATTTTGATCAAGTTGATTGAAGGATCTACTCCAAAGCACATAGGTATTTTTTTGGTTTCATTTGCAAGCTAAAAGGGCCTACTATCAAACTTTGAAGTGAAGTAGGGCAGGTACTAAGCAAGGTTTAGCAGTACCACCTCACTTCCTTGAGGTATCCATCCATCTCTTCCAACACTCAAGGGCTGGACTTGTGCCGGTTGCCTAGACCAAACTTCATCGCTTCAAAATGCAATTTTCTACCTCCTACAAGCTTTTCCAAGTTCTTTCACCCCCAAAATCGGAAGAAGGGGAAAACCCTCATCTACACTCCCCTGCATTAATGTTCTATGGGGAAACCACGTGACACTATAAGGCCTTTATTTTTATCTTGAATGGCAACCCAATGGCCTAGAACTTTATGCCCCATTTTTAAGCTTATGGATAGGATCAAAAAGATAATCTAACACCATCATGGGTTACACATACACCTCATCTAACATTCCCCAAATGTCGAGGCTTTCATAGTGGTTTCTCCTGATGATGGGAGCCCTACAAATTAGAGCATGATGGATCATTTGTGGTCACTTGAAGGTGGAGTATTGAGTACATCTAACGATAACTCACTTTTACTCTTATATATGAACTAACTAAATCCGTAACTCTAGGATATAAATACCAATCAATTTGGTGCAATTTTTGGTAGTAAACCGATTGAACCTCTTTGCTATACCAATCTAAGATGAAACTCATAACTTTTAGGCTCTTGTTTGGTTCTTCAAAGTTGGATTTAGTAATCCTTTAGAATCTTTAGCTTTGAGCTTATTTTCAATATAATGGTGCCTTCTTAAAAGCAGTATGGAAGATTAGGGAACTGACTAGTAGAAATAAGTGAACCTCATCCAAGAGGCTTATGCTACAATAATGGGAACAAGATTCTGGACATTGTGAGATCTAATCAAAGAGATGAATTCCACCAAAAATGAATATTAAGTGGTGCACTCAATGCTTGTAGAGTTGTTAAAAGATAAAGTTTTAGTATCATTGGCACCCATTGGTCGAGATTAAAATGGTGATCCTTCTTAAGCCATAGAGGCGTTTGGATAAACATTAAAAGTAACATGTTGTGTAGCAACCCCTTGTGTTGTAAGAGATGAACAAGGCAAAGGAGGACATTCGTCTCTTCTATGTGTTACTCAAGATTAAAAAGATCATGCACTTCTTTTGAAGGATTCTCAGCTTAAGTGGGAAAATCTCCTCATAATGAGAAGTCCATGGAGAAGCCATGGTTTGATCTAGTACCCTTTCAAACAACCCATGGGTTGTGCAAAATATGGAAGCGAGATTGTGAGATCAACTTTGGGAATTCTTCCAAGGAGTCCATAGACAATCCATAGCTGAACTAGACAAGAAAATGAAGGACTCTAAGAGAGAATCCTTGCTCCTATGAAATTTCAAATGTAAGTTATAGACGAACTAAAAAAAATAATACCAAATAGATCCCCACAAAGACGACATTTCATCAACCTGCTTTATGTCTCCTTCTAACTTTTTGGTACGTTTTTTCTACTTTTCTTACAAAAAAAAAAGAAAAGAAAAAAAGCTTATGTCTCCTTCTAACTTTTTAGTACTTATTTCTGCTTTTGTTACCAAAAAAAAAAAAAAGAAAATTAAGCTTATGTGCCCATCACGTTCACCGTGTAAGATGGTGGGCGACTAACGGAAGCCATATGCATTCATTAGTGTGGTGTGATTTGCTCTATTCATGTCAATAAATGTGGCTTCGTCTGCATCGAGAGCGACATCGGACTCATGTGGATAGAATTAAAAGTTGGATATAGTAATTAATTCTAAAAAATTGAAGATATTAATGATTATTATAAATCTTTAATATAGGGATCGTGTGCGTTAGGGTGTGGTTGGGGCGAGGGCAAGGGTTCAACCCTTTCGTTTGGAGGTGGGGATTTGTGGACCCTAGGCTTGTCGTAATGCCTTCGGGCAATCTAGATCAGTGTCCCACATGTTGCTTGGGGTCCTTACTAGGAAACACGTGGGTGAGTGATAGTAGTGATTGATACAAAAATTTCAAGATATTAATTCAAAAAATTTCAAGATATTAGTGAATATTATAAATCCTTACTATAGGGTCTCTGTGCATTAGGTTGTGTGGTTGGGTGCTTTGCCTTTTGACGGGACGACAAGAGTTCAACCCTTCCCTTTGGCGGTGGGCATTTGTGGGCCTAGTCTTATTGATATGCCTTCAAGCAATCTAGATTAGTGTCCCACATGTTGCCTTCAGGCATTTCTTTTCAAGTGTTGGCTTTCGACAGTCTAAAATCATATAATCCTTTATTTGTGGGAAAGGGGGAGTCCCATGGGTACTATGTCCCCTCAAACAAAAAAAAGAAGTTTGGCAATAGCCTACTCTCCGAAACTTTAATTAATAGAAAAAACGATTGTACAAGTATCCATGAGACCCACTGAATCCCACAAAACAAGGGTTGGTTGAAACTTGCTAGAAAATATTACAAAGAAGGTTGATAACTCTTTTGTCCCCCTCATGGGAGGACCATTTGCTTTTAATCTTGATGCTCTCAAAAAAAAAAAAAACACTATGTGATGCCTAAAAGGGAAGGGTTTCTTACAATTGGAAATTGTTTTGCCTAAAAAAAAAAGAGATTATTCGATCGTCCATTCTTTAAACATAAGGAAAAAAGGAAAAAAGAAAAGAGAGAAGAAAAATTTTTACTTCTCATCTGTGTTCCTTGTATTTTGAGATGACTAAACAGAGGAATACATCAATAGTTCAAAGAGGGTATGTAGTAGAAGGCAGAACCGAGAGGAAAGGCACATCGGCCACCCGATGTCTTCTAGTACGTGTATGCGGTATAACCTCCATCTCTTTCTATCCATCTGCGTATCTGTGCTTGCGGTACCGCGACGCTAAGTGCTACAGAGGAGAAGACCGCCTTCCGGATTAAGTCCATGAGCATTCACGATTCGTTGAAGAATTCAGGGTCAGTTACGTATATAGCATCACGCCTTCGCGGAGTCTCCTCGTGGTCGTCAAGAGTTCCATGAAGCGCAGGATTATACTTTTGTACAGCTACAGGTTCTGCACCTCGAATGATCTGATCTTGAGACATGGACATGATCTCGGGGACAGCGGAGTAATACGGAATTCCTTCGTTGAAGTACTCCGGATCTGCCATGAGTTTTGCAGGATTAGTATAAGACTGATAGTTCACGTGAGATTAGTTTGTAGGAGTCGATCAGGAGATCGGAGGAAACGGCAAGTGCTAGTCCTGGGAGAAATGAGCGCAACTATGAGAACAGCATACAAGAACCTGAGGTATGCGGGTGTTATAGCCATGGTCGCTGGGCTTTGTCGCTCTTAAGGGATCTCACGTCTATGGTGCGTGAATATGAAATCGAGAAATGATGTTCGAGGGCTGGGCTACCAGATCCGCTGTAGATCTTTGCCTACACAGAGACGGCTCCAGTTTGGAAGCATGAGAGTGAAAGATGAGCTCTGAGAATTCGGTCTCCACTTTAAAGAAGCGGAGAGCACACAATTTCGGTGGACATTGTCATGCCGATGCAGATAGCGCTCCTGTGTCTGCATAAGTGCGTCGATTGAATCTTCCATCATTCATCGTCTGTGTCAAAACTCTACATAGTCAATGCTTTAGTGCAGCATTCCAATGAAAAGGACATATATTTTGTCTGCTGATCATCTTTTGTTCGTTTGAAGTATGATCTTGCAGTCGTCCAATTGCACAGATGCGTCTCAAAATCGCCATCGCCGATGTCTGTATGAAGCTGTTATGGATACCGTTGACTGCATTAGTTCTTTTACGCTAAACGATATTGTTTAACTTATGCAGATTGTCAACCCCCTATTTGCATGCAAGTCAATAGTGTGGTCGTTCCTTGCGGATGATGATAAACAGAGATAATGTCGAAATCTTGTATTTGACTTTCGTGATTTCCTGTACAGAACTTATCGATGATGATGATGATGATGATGTCGATGTACTATTTTATGACTCGGTCAAGAAAAGCAAAGTATGATGTAAGATTTCGTATGTTCTCGCACGAGCTTTTCCTATAAGCATTATACACTGTACTCCATGCTTATGTCCTGTACCGTTTTAATCCCGAGGTTCTTCTTTTAGGGTGAAGTTTTGAATTTTAGGGTGAAGTTTTGAATTCTATAGTACTGTATTAGTTAGAGAAAACATATAAAGCAGAAACATCTCTATTGAGCTAGGGAAGGCTGCTTAATCTATCTCCCTTCTAGAATATTTTGGGCGTGTTGCTGTTAAGGCTCCAGATTGCATGGTTTTTTATGAATTGTGATAGCGAAAAAGGTTCACAAGTGCCTTCTTTCCTGATCTCTATATGTTCACTACAAAGAAACACTACTAGAAATAGGGGGCATAGCAATGCCCCCGAATTGAAAAAAAAGCGGGAAGCGACGAGCCTGTTTTTTATTTAAAAAAAAAGGCATGTCGTCGCATAAGCAATGCCAGTGTTGCTTATGCGACACTAAAATTATGCATTGCAAAGAGCGTCGCTAAACAGCGATGCTCTTAACGACGTTGGCAAACTGCCTGCGACACTAGATCGTCGCATACATGACGTCTTGGTCTTCCATAGCATCGCATAAGTGATGCTTTGGAATGGTAAAAAAAATTTCGATTTCTCCCGGCACAAATTAGGATGAGAGAGAGAGAGAGAGAAATTGACATGCACATCCTGTGAAGCAAGGTACCCACACACACACACATATACACATACATACACACATACATATTCATACACACACATACACATAGACACACACACAGACACACACACATACACACATAGACATACACACATACACATATAGGCACCCACATACATAGTAGACACACACACACTTACACACACTTACATGCATACACACATATATATACACATACACTCGTATTTGCACACAGACACACATACACACATAGATACACACACATACACATATACATAGTAATTTACATACATACATACACATGCACACACACACACATATATACACACATAGACACATGCATACATACATAGACATACACACATACACACAGACACACAAACATGCATACACATACACACACATGCATATATATGCATACATAATGCACATGTATATGCATACATACATACTTAAATTCATACACACACATACACATGCATACACACATACACATACACATACACACAAATATATACATACACACACACGTAAAGAGACATACATACATACATACACATACATGCATACATAATGCATATGCATATGCATACATACATACTTACATGCATACACGCATACACACACATGCATATATATGCATATATAATGCACATGCATATGCATACATACATGTTTACATGCATACACACACATAAACATGCATACACACACACACACAAATATATGCATACACACACACACACATAGAGAGACATACACACACACATACACATACATGCATACATATGCATGCATAATGCATATACATATGCATACATACATACTTACATGCATACACACACATACATACACATGCATACATAATGCACATGCATATGCATACATACATGCTTACATGCATACACACGCATATACACATACACATACACACACATACACACACATACACACACAGATACGCACATACACACACATAGAGAGACATACACACACATACACATACATGCATACATATGCATACATAATGCATATGCATATGCATACATACATACTTACATTCATACATACACATACACACACATATGCATACATATGCATACATAATGCACATGCATATGCATAGATACATGCATACACATACACACACATACACACACACACAGACACACATACACACATATATACACACAGATTTATACACACATACACACACATAGATACACACAGACACACACATACACACATACAAACACATACATACATAATGCATATGCATATGCATACATACATACATATATGCATACACACATATACCCACACACATGCATACATATGCATACATAATACACATGCATATGCATACATACATGCATACACATACACACATAGACACATACATACACAGACTCATACACACACATAAACACATACACACTCATAGACACATATACACTTACACACACACAGATCCAGACACATTTACACACACATATACACATGCGTACAGACACATACATATAGATACACATGTATATACACACATAGACACACACATACACATAGATACACACACACACACATACACACATAGACACACACACATACACACACATACTCACATACATACACATATATGCATACACACACATGTAGAGAGACATACACACACATACACATACATGCATACATAATGCATATGCATATGCATACATACATACTTACATGCATACACACATATACACACACATATGCATACATAATGCACATGCATATGCATAGATACATGCATACACATACACACACATAGACACATACACACACATATACACACATATACATACATATTTACACATACATACATATGCATACACACACATACACACAGACACACACACATACATACTTACATACACACACATATACACAGACATACATACTTACATGCACACACACATACATACACATATGCATACATAATGCACATGCATATGCATACATACATGCATATACATACACACATAGACACATACACACACATAGATACATACACACACATAAACATATACACATTCATAGACACATACACACTTAACCACGCACATAACCAGACACATTTACACACACACATACACATGCATACATACACATATATATAGATACACACGTATATATACACATAGACACACACACACATATACACACATAGATACACACACATACACATTCACATAGACACATACACACACATATATGCATACACATATACACACATAGAGAGACATACACACACATACACATACATGCATACATATGCATATACACACACACATAAACACACATATACACACATGCATACATAATGCACATGCATATGCATACATACATGCTTACATGCATACACACACATACACATAGATACATATACACACATAGACACACACACACACATAGAGAGACACATACACATACACACATGTACATGCACATACACACACGCACACACAGACACGTAAAGAGACATACACAAACATACACATACATGCATATATATGCATACATATGCATACATACATACTTACATGCATACACACACATATAGACACATGCATACATAATGCATATGCATATGCATAGATACATGCTTACATGCATATACATACACACATAGACACATACACACACATAGATACATACACATATATAAACACATACACACATACACATATATAAACACATACACACATACACATACACACACATGCATACATAATGCACATGCATATGCATACATACATGCTTACATGCATACACGCACTCACATATATACCTACATATATATATACACATATACACACATACATATATATACGTATATATATATATTGATTTCTAACCCATTTTGTTTTATATGTACAGGTATTATGGATCCTAATAGAGAGAGAAACGCAAAACTCACTCTCATAAAAAGTCTTATGAGATCAAGTGTTCCGCCTGATACTCTAGGGATCATCATGCATGAGTACTCAAAGATGGTTGATGATGAGCTGGATTATACGATTGAGATGCTTACCCGGCTATTAGAGGAGGGCTCTTTTGCAGCTCCACATACAGGAAACGGCTATCTGCTCATAGGTATGTTTTTTTGTCACAAATTTTTTTAATGGTATTATAACACATATTTTTATTTATTTTTATCTATCTATCTTTAGGACACCTATACCACCTCAATATCATGATAGCAGAGCACAGGTGCCTATGAGGCACCTTAGGGCTAGAGTGCGATATAGAGCCAGAGGGGAACATTGTGTACATAGGGAATGGATTGGAGTTCAAGAGAAGAATGCGAGTATTATGAGACTCTTACCTGCGCTTGTCCAGTTATAGTAGAAGTAAGTATAAATTTTACATATAAATTGAAATACATATCTTATGTTTGATTTACATGATTTTTTTATTTTTGTAGTAAGCATGATGAGAGGGATAAAAAATACGTATTTAGTTCACTTGAGACAGATTTTGGGACACGATGGTCACATAAGTTGTGTCTAAAAGAGATGCGAACACTTATGGATCATCGTCGTGATAATGCATGGTACACATTGCTTTTATGTATATATATGTGGATATGAGTATGTGTGTTTATGTATGTATGTACGTATATGAGAGAGAGAGAGAGAAAAGAGTGAGGCTAGAGGTACAAATACACACATACATACACATATACATTATACATGCATATTTATACATACACATATACATATGCATGCAGTTACACACATATAATTAATACACACATAGATACATACACATACGCGCATACACATATGCATAGGTACATACACATATATATACATAATCATATATACACACGCATAGACTCATATAATCATATTTACATGCATATATACATATACACATGCATACACACACACATAACACATGCATACACACATATAGATACACATACATACACACATATGCATATGCACATATAGATACACATACATACACACACATGCACATATATATATATATATATATATATATATATATATATATATATATATATATATATATATATATATATATATATATATATATATATATATATATTATAAATATATAAATTACAATATATATATCTCATTTTATAACCACACACACACACACACACACACACACATATATATATATATATATATATATATATATATATATATATATATATATATATATATATATATATATATATATATATATATATATAAATTACAATATATATATCTCATTTTATAACCACACACACACACACACACATATATATATATATATATATATATATATATATATATATATATATATATATATATATATATATATATATATATATATGTGTGTGTGTGTGTGTGTGTGTGTGTGTGTGTGTGTGCACGCGTGTATGTATGTATGTATGTATATTGATATATCTATATGTATATCTATATCTATATATGTGTATATATATATATATATATATATATATATATATATATATATATATATATATATATATATATATGTACACATCACATATACATGCCTACATGCACACATGTATACTTATACATGCATACATAATTATAAACACTTGCATATATTATATGAAGACATGAATATTTTACACAAATGCATATGCATATATACAGGTATACATACTAATATATATATACATATATCACACACATGTGCACACATACATATACATGAAATACATATATATGCATACTAACATATATATACATATAATACATATGAATACACATACATATGCATACATACATGAGAAAAATTTACTCCTCGAAGATAAAGCTATACATAAAATAATTAGGCATACCCGCGAGCTTCATGTTCTAGCTTAAAAGAATATGATTTCATCTCTCTAGTAAGATTCATCGATATTCGAGTTGAATAAAGAGGAATCTATTATCTGATATCCATTCAAAAGCTTCAAGTTATTGATCGATAACTAGAGTAGAATTTACTATATAATCTACTTATATGTTTTTATTATTTCCATCATTTTAGTAAGACATCAATAGTCTCATCTTCATTACCCTTATTGATGCTATTTATTTCTTCTATTGTTAAATATGTGTTCTCATGAGTCATCATCTATTGATGGATTAATATTGGTTTCTGATAATTAATTCCTCTTTATCATCAGTCGAATCAGCATGTAGAGTATTATCTTCTTCATCAAAAAGATTAGTATCATTATCATGTATAATGATTCTAACTTCTCTTTTAGATATTGATGTATCAGTATCTGATGGTGAATCATCAAGAGGATTTTCTTTGATCTCTCTAACAGTAAATTGTTCAAACAATGACCTACCTCTAGGTTGAACATGAATGACTTGCCACCAAGGATGAGCATCTGGGTTTTTATAAAAATGCTTGTTCAATATGCTTAGGAAGAATATATGGTTCTTTAGTAGATCGCATTATCTTAGAAGAATCAATTACCCAAAACCTAGATAATTTCTTTCTTAATGTGGAAGTACTACCTTTATACTCGGATCAAAACCAGTCAACCTTCAAAATGACCTATCAAAATATATAAAAACAAAAACCCATTATTAGGTGCTTAAAAAAATAATTAACTCTATCATAAAATATATAAACTTTTTTCTACCTGTTTAAACGTACGAGATGATATTTCATAGATACCAATAATAGTTTCCACATAACCAAGTTTTGCTATCTATAAGGTTCGTATCTTTTGAGTTAGCACGTGATAGTTGCTTGAAAGAAAGAATAATACTAGAATCCTCTGTTTTACATAAAGAATCAATGGCTTTGATTCTAATATACTATCCAAAAGCCCACATGTTAGTGAATATTTGAGCTTGCAAAATAAATTAAATTAGTAAATAGAAACTAATATATATATATATATATATATATATATATATATATATATATATATATATATATATATATATATATATATATTATTAAAATAAAATTATCTTTTGTTCACAACCTATCATTAACTCTCTCTGCTCATCTGAGATTTCTTCATTATTTGCATTGGCACGTTGCAAATGACTATATAGCCAATCTGTCAAAGAAGATATATTCGTAATATCGAGATTTCATCTATATCTTTTGTTTCTTCGCCTTTTACTTCGGAGATTTAAAAGTTCCTATTCGTACTTGCTAAGGAATGCTTGCATGCATTCGCTATTATATGCGACAAAAGTAAAAACATCATTTTTTTCTTGAAATATAAATAAAAATGGAACTCCCTTACCTGATAATACCTCATCTGTTATTTTTGAAGAAGACTAGTTGGTCGTGTTGGAGTTAGACGTCTGCGGAAGCACGCGAACAGCACAAGGAAGAAGAAGAAGCTTGGAGCACAACACACACGACTGAATGTATTACTAGAGAATGTACAAAGATAAGTAGCCCATTAGGGCAATAGGCGTATATACAAGCCGGGGGAAAAAAACCTCCTAAAGAGGGAAAAAAGTGCCCCGGCAGTCCTAGAGTGTTCACACACATCACTACCTAAATATATCAACAAATCCCCCCTGGGAGTGATGCGGTGAACAAGGAGCTGGCACTCATGTATAAGGAAGTGCCAAGCTATGTGGAAATCACTCCACAAAAGGAAGTAAGCCCAAAGCTTTGCGGAAAGCTTCAAACTTCTCCCTAGGTAGAGCCTTCGTGAAAAGGTCTGCAATGTTCTCCTGCGTGGGCACATATGCCAAGCTGATCTCCCCAGCAGAGAACCTCTCCCTGACATAGTGATAATGCACCTCAATGTGCTTAGTGCGAGCATGGAACACAGGGTTCCTCGCAACTGCCAATGCGCTCTGACTGTCAGTGAAGATGGTGGTGGCAGAAGACTGGCCAACACCCAAATCAGCCATAAGGCGTCTGAGCCACACACACTCAACAGTCGCTGTGAAAGCTGCCCTATACTCAGCCTCACAACTGGAAGTGGCCACAGTAGGCTGCTTCTTGCTCAACCAAGATATACATGAGCTACCAAGCATGAAGCAAAAACCACTGGTGGACACACGAGTGTCATAGCAACCAGCCCAATCTGAGTCAGAAAAAGCATGCAAATCTGGCGGTAGTGATCCCCCCTTGGGATAAAACAACCCAAGTAGCCGAGTACCACTCAAGTAGCCGAGTACCACTCAAGTAGCGAAAGATGCGCTTAACCGCTTTCCAGTGCGTGACTCCTGGGCAATGCATGAACCTGCTCATCTGTGAGACAGCAAACTGAATATCTGGCCGAGTAATGCATAAGTAAATCAAGCATCCAACAGCCTGCTGATAGAGAACAACATCAAATGCATCTCCAGCATCATGAAGACTCAATCGTAAACCTGTCTCCATAGGAGTGGCAATAGGCTTACAGTCTTCAAGGCCAAAACGCTGCAATAATGTGTCAATATATTTCGTTTGACACAAAGCCATTCCACCATCAACGTGCATAAACTGAATGCCCAAATAGTGATGCAAATGCCCCAAATCAGACATCTCAAATGAGGCATGCAAATCAGCCTTAAAATCAGCAATATGCTTCTCAAGAGGACCAGTGAGCAGCATGTCGTCTACATAGACAACAATGATCAGAAGCACATCAATAGCACGCTTAACATATAAGGTGCTTTCAGTTGGAATGTTCTCAAAACCATGTGCAATTAGATAGGCATGTATTTTGTCATACCAAGCACGTGGTGCTTGCTTTAAACCATATAACGCCTTCTTTAACCTGCACACCTGGTTTTCATGCCCTTTCTGCACAAAGCCACGGGGCTGAAAAACATACACTTCTTCATGCAAGTCACCATTCAGAAATGCTGTTTTAATGTCCAACTGATGTACATTCCAACCATGATGGGCTGCAAGTGCACAAATGCTCCGAACAGTAGTCATACGGCATGTAGGTGCAAAGGTCTCATCAAAATCAATGCCTCTTTCCTGCGCATAACCCTTTGCAACAAGCCTAGCCTTATACCTGTCAACTGTACCATCAGGTTTACGCTTCAGCTTGTATACCCACTTAGTGCCAATGGCCTTCTTGCCAGGAGGCAAGTCACATAAAGACCATGTACCATTCTTCATTATAGCATCATATTCAGATTGCATAGCAGCCATCCAATTTTCTGAATTTTGTGCTTCATCAAAAGAAACAGGCTCATTCTCATCACAGAGACTAGATGCAGCCATAGCATAGCAATCTGATGCAAAGGAGGTACTATGAGAGCCTGAACGAGTACGATATGACAAAGGTGCATCTAGTTTGCTGTCACGCAAGGTCTGCACCAGCCATTTTGGCATAGTTTTTGCCTGTTCAATATCAGCTCTCTCATCAACAAGTGCATCATGTAAATCTGCATCAGAAATGGAATGATCTGCATCATCATATGAAACCTGCAAAGGCTGAGAAGTTGCCTCATTAGGACCAGCGTTAGCCTGTCCACCTGTAAAAAGAGGCATCAAAGTATCATACATGTCTTTGGAGCTAACAGATGTCTCCTTAGTACATGAAAGCAATGGCTGAATAGCATCTTCCACAAAGACAACATCACGGCTAACCAGAATGTGTTTAGTCTGTGGATGATACAGACGATAGCCTTTACTTTCAGAACTGTACCCAACAAAAATACATTTTACTGCCTTATCATCCAATTTTCTGCGATGTTGTTCAGGCACTAATGCATATGCCAAATAACCAAAAACACGCAGATGAGCAACAGATGGCTTGCGGTCATGCCAAGCCTCATATGGAGTGATAGACTGCAACGCTTTAGTGGGACACCTGTTCAGTACATATGCTGCACACATGACAGCCTCAAGCCAGAAACTATGTGGTAAAGCCTGACTTTTGACCATGCACCTCGCCATCTCCATGAGTGACCTGTTCTTTCGTTCAGCAACTCCATTCTGTTGAGGTGTATACGGCACTGTACACTAGTGTTTTATCCCACGTTCAGCCAGAAATGCATTAAAATCTGAAGACATATATTCCCCCCCTCGATCAGAACGGAGGGTGCCCATTTTACATGCTGACAGATTTTCAGCCAAAACCAAAAACTGTTTGAAGCACATGAACACTTCGGACTTTGCTTTGAGTGGATATACCCATGCATGCCTGGAAAAATCATCAATGAAAGTCACGAAGTAAAGGTAATTTCCAAAAGAGGGTGTCTGCATAGGACCACAGACATCACTATGTACAAGCTGCAATTTCTGCATAGCCCGAACTGAACCATCTTTTGGAAAGGAAGAATGCTGCATTTTGCCCAAAATACAGCCTTCACAAACATGTTTTCCAGGTGCCTCAAGTTTGGGCAAAGAGGACACCATTTCAGATTTCTGCAGGCGTAACAAACTAGCAAAATTCAGATGACCAAAGCGTGCATGCCAAAGCTTTGCATCTGACATAGCCTGAGAATCATGAACTGCACATGCCGAATCATTCACAGATCTTTCATAGTCTATGAGCTTATACAGCCCACGACATAAAATGCCAGAAGCAATAATCACATCGCCATTTGAGAGATCATGGAGTGTACACCTGTCATCAACAAATTTCACAACCAAGCCAATCTTGGCTAATGCAGAAACTGATAACAGATTCTTTTTGATCCCTGGCACAAATAAAGCATCTGACAAAGTGAAAGAACTACCATCAGCAGTAGTCAGAATGATCTTACCAACTCCCATAACAGGATAAGAGGAGTTATTGGCGCATGTGACAGTATTCCCTGTAGGGGCAGGCTCGAGTGAAGAGAAGAAACTGCGCTGCGAGGTAATATGTTTGGTCGCCCCACTGTCAAAGTACCAAACATCTGAGTCTACTGCAGACATGCACTGATCATGAGAAGATGGGTCAAAACTGCAGACAGTAGTAAACGCCCATTCTTCTTCCTGCACAAGATTTGCAGACTCTGTTTTTGGTGTAGAGGCCTCTGCAACAACCATTCCAGCCTCTTTCTTCTTTGCCTTTTTAGCAGCCAGTTTTGGACAGTTCTTTATAATATGATCATTTCCTTTACAGTACTTGCAGAACAATTTCTGCTTTTCTGATTTCTTCTCATCTTTATCCTGGTTCTTCGATTGTGCAGCATTTGCAGATTTCTGCTTACTAGTAGAAGAGCTCCATTTTCCTTTGCCCTTCTGACTAGCCAGGAAAGCTTGATCTGCAACACGCATAATGGACCTGTTCTGCCTGGACTGATCTTCCTGCAACAGAACAGAGACTAATTCCTCAAATGACAAGGCATTCGGATTGCCTTTCATCATCAACCGAAGAGTAGAGGCAAAACTCTGATATGAATCAGGAAGACCATTCAGAACGGTCTGCACAAGTGAGCTATCTGGTATAACTTCATCAGCAGAAATCAATTGTTCCTTCAGGTCTTTGATCTTTGTAAGAAAACTGTCCATAGAATCACCTTCATTCATGTGCTCACTCTCCAACTGTTTTCGGAGGTAAGCAACACGAGCCTCATTCCTAGCCTGGTACAAAGTGGTAAGCGTATCCCAAGCATCCTTTGCTGTTCTGCAAGAGCGAATGTGAGGAATAATGGCACGTTTGACAGACAAAGCTATCAATGCATGTGCCTGGGCATCTCTGCCATCCCAACGAATCTGCTCTGCAGTAGGTGCAACAGAAACAGCAGCACGAACAGGAATCTGCGGAATATCATCTTCGACACCATCTTCATCAGCTCCAACACCTGTATTTGCAGTACCTGTCATTACAGGTGTAACAGGACGTCTTTCAACACCCTGCACAATGTTCCACAATCCTTTTGCAACCAGTACATGTCGCATCATATAAGCCCATAATGGGTAGTTGGTACCATCCAACTTATCCTCAACAGCCAACATACGGAATACATCACTGCTTTCAGCCATGTCCGGTGACTAAAATACCTTGATGCACAAAATTGACTGTATCTCAAAAAGTTGAACAGAACTGCCCAGACGAGTTCTGCTAGACCTGTAGCAGACTTCAAGACGCTTAAACTGGCGAACAGAAACTGGTATATACCTTTGGCACAAAAGGACGAAATAGCCTGCACAAGCGCTGCGATAGTGCGTTCGGAGGCCGAAACGAGCTCAGATCGCGATTTTGGCACCACAGAGCGAAGCCGTTTTGATCTCGGAAACACCTTGAGTATGCTCACCAAATTTCGTGCGAATCTGAGACTGCAAAACGGAGGAGTGTCGACGGCGCCCTAGAAGAAGCGACGACCTGCTCTGATACCAATTGTTGGAGTTAGACGTCTGCGGAAGCACGCGAACAGCACAAGGAAGAAGAAGAAGCTTGGAGCACAACACACACGATTGAATGTATTACTAGAGAATGTACAAAGATAAGTAGCCCATTAGGGCAATAGGCGTATATACAAGCCGGGGGAAAAAAACCTCCTAAAGAGGGAAAAAAGTGCCCCGGCAGTCCTAGAGTGTTCACACACATCACTACCTAAATATATCAACAGGTCGATCATGCACGTGGAGCTTCTTGATGAACTCTTTCAAGGTACTCACTAACATAATATATGTACTCTTCAAACATCCAACCCTTTGCCATGGATCCTTTTGGTTTCGTTCTTTGTCGCACATAACCTTTTAATATTCCCATAAATCGCTCGATCCAAAACATCCATCGAGTATTGACAACACCTGCAATCTCTATTTCATCTACAAAATGGACTAATAAATGAACTTAAATATCAAAAAATGAAGTAGGAAGCTCTTTCTCCGTCAAACATAGTAGCTCTTTGCATTCATATTTTTTTTATGGGATCGCGTTTTTCTCAATCTCTTTTGATGTAATCCACCTATACATATCATTAAAAAATAAAAAAGAAGTTAATTCAAAAATAAAAGATATCAAGCATTCATATATATTAAATATAAAAGTATCATAATTATCTTATAACTTATCCAAGACGATAGATCACATCTCGTACTCCTTTCATTGTACATCCATCGATAGCCAAAGGTAAAATATATTTTAAAAATTTATGCCAATCATGGGTCTTTAACCCAGATAAGCTCTTATCATCCATGGTAAACATGTTTTGGAAAGATGCTCCATATGCTATAGGAGTCCGAATCAATTGAATCCTATTGTTGACAGTCTGTATCTCTTTTTTTGTAAGTACCCAAGGAGCAGGTGCATAAGTCGTTTCTTGTCGTTGTCTATCAAAAAATGACCATCACATTGGTTTTAAGTTTTGATCTTTCAAATCATTCCTTGATGCTATGGTATCTTTTAGTCCAAGAAGATGCTACCATAGTGAATAACCAATATTCTTGAATATATGCATAGGATCAAGAAGATGACATAATTTTAACTCTTTCCAATGCTTCAAAGAATACCATATTGATATCTTCTCTACGAGTGCCAACTTTCCTTTACCTCTCTTCACATACTCATTATCTTTATCATCATTGAAGATTTCTGATTCTAGATCTATCAGAGGTCCATCTGTACATTTTTAATACCAATCCATAGGCATCATAGGTTTTGAACACTCACCTGTTTCAAGCTTTGCATTAAAATGTATCACTTCTCTTTTAGATCTTAATGGATGATCATCAGGCAAGAATTGTCGATGTCGAAGATAAATATTTTTGTTGAGATTCTTACTATAGATTGATCTCAATCAATCACCACAATATGGACAAGCTTTATAACCCTTAATAGATATTCTTGCATCATAAAAATGGTAAAAATATAATTAGATTAAATCACATTTATTTGTATGTATATTGAATAAAAAAATTACATCAGTACATGAACAAACACCATATCCAGTAAAATCGTGAAAAGTCCAAGCTATAATACCACGAACCATAATATGTCTTTCATTGATGCTTTTCGATACATCAATGATATTAATACCTCTCCATAACTCTTGGAAATCATCAATGAGAGGAGCAAGATATATATTAATATCTTTAACTTATCTTTTTCTTGGGATTAAAAGTGAAAGCATTAAATGTTCCTTTTTAATGCTAAGATATGGCGAAAGATTGTATTTTATGACTACCATTGACCATGTTGACCATTTTAGATTTCATGGAGAATGGATTAATCCCATCTAATGCAACTCCTAACTTTAGATTCTATGGATCTTGTGTAAATTCAGGCCATGTAGAATCAATATGCTGAAAAGCAACACTATCATGAGGAATTCTCATTATTCCATCAATACTTTTATGATCATGTCCCCATGTCAAAAGCTTTGATAATTTGGGGCTTTGAAACATATGTCTAATCCATGGAGCCAATGGAAAATGTCTCAATATCTTTTTTGGAATTTTACCTTCTTAGTTCTTATATCAAGGAGATTGATATTTGGGACATGTTAAAGAGTCTGCATATTCATCTCTATATAAAATACAATCGTTAGGACATGCATGTATACATTGATAATCTATACCAAGATTGCTGATTACCTTCTTCACTTCATCATGTGAGGTAGGAAGAATATTGTGATTTGGTAAAAACTTTTCAGATAATAACCTATAAGTTTATCAAAAAAAACATAAATTAATAAAAATAAATAAATAAATATACATATATTTATATATATGTATGCTTATGTGGATGTGTATGTGGATGTTTATATGCATGTGCATGCGTATACATATGCGTGTGTGTATATGTATTTTATAGGTGTAATTGTATGTATATATACGTATGCATATGTGTATGCATATATGTATATGTATGTATATATATATATGTGTATGTATGTATATATGTATGTGTATGTATGTATGAATGTGTATGTATGTATGTATATGTATTTATGCATGTATAGCTGTGTATATTTGATTTTGTTTTTAATTTTTTTTTTTGTATATTGTGGTTTGCAGACTTTTATATCTAGACCACTGAATCATTTAGCTATCTTCCATTTTATAGTCAATCTAATACCTACCTTGCTAACTAAGAATTACATATTTGTTTACAAGGATTAAGTATCAGCTAACTATGGAGGTATTATATCGTTTGAAAATAAGACAAGCAGATTTCTCTCGACAATTTTGAAAAATGGATAAATAATTATAAAGTATGGGTGGACATGAAGTGTTCATTCAATGCAAGTTATTGTTCTTACCGTAGCTAAGGTAAAAATAAAAACCTGCACTGAATGAACAGTTTGTGTCGGCCCATCCTTTAAAATTATTCTTCTATCCTTCAAATTCTTCGAGCTAAATTTACGTCCCTAATTTTCAAACGACTTAATACCTTCATAGCTAACTCATACTTAATAGTTGTATGCAAAGTTCATAAAAGAGTTAGCAACGCAGGTATTAGGTCAACTAGAATAGGAGAAGTAGATGTGTCAAGAAGATTCTAACAGTTAGGCGGACAATTCCAAAGGTTAGATGGATAAAATATCTTCATTCGATATAGGTATGTCTAATTTGACTTTACTCTCATAACATGTGTATATGTGTGTTTATGTGTATATATATATGTGTATGTATGTATGTGTATGTATGCATGTGTAGCTATGTATATTTGATTTCATTTCTAATTTTCTTTTTGTTTATTGTGGTTTGTAGACTTTCATATAGATATCTAGACCACTAAATCATCTGGCTATCTTCCATTTTATAACATGTGTATGTGTGTATATGTCTATGTATGTTTATATGTGTGTATGAATTCATGTATAATTATGTGTATGTCTATATATGCATGTATTTATATGTATATATTTATGCATGTATATATATAAATAGATAGAAAATTGAAAATTATATCTTAACAATGCTGAAACAGATACATTACTCCATCCAAAACGATTTTGAAGATTGAGAGTAAGTAAGCTCGAACTTAGTCATGTCAAATGACTTCCTTCATATACATGCTTTAGACATTCCTCTTGAAGATATTTCTCATTTTTTAAATATCAATGCTCTCACTATCATTTTGATATCAATCCTCAATAAAAGTTGTCATGCTATCCTCTTCATCATTGATGCACAAATCTTGTACAAGGTCTTATTGGCAAACGTGAATGGTGTGGAGGAATATCATCAACATCACATGTTGGAATCTACACACATGAATAAAAATCATTAGTATTCCATAAATGAATAAAAAGTAAACTTTAGACATAAAATTAAATATATAAGTTATTAGATATGGATAGAAAATTTTCATTCTCTCTCTAGCTAAAAGGTGCTCTTGGAGGTCTATGCCATCCGTAATTCACTAATAATTCATCACGAACATGTATTGTAGTATAGTATTGACAACTATGTATCTTGATATATCTCTATTCATGTATGGTCATTCATGACTATTTTCATGCTCCTCAAATGTGCAATTAGTCCTTGAACTACTGGCAACCCTCCACTACTATTTATTAAGCATGTTATATTTCCCTACATTTAAGGCCTTCCATAAATATATAATCTTTCATTTTCTGCATGTGAAATCCTTCTACTAGTAAGGGATGCTGCATTCAAGCATATTCCACAAGTACTCATACTTTGAACATAACGTGCAAGTCGATGCCAATCTCCCCATCCATATATAGGACCACAAAATGACGTAAGAGTGACTTCAGAGTTCGGAGGCACATACAAATCCTCTACAATAAAGAGACCACGACTAGCATTAGTAATAGTGGATGGAGCAATCATATAGTGGTTACCCCAAAAGTTGAAAACCTCTCCATCTAAAGGAAGTGGTCCTCTATTCCATCCCCCATATCTTCTTCCATCATATGTTTGTACTACAGAACGATCACGAGCTGACAATGGATAATCTCCAGCCGTTTCAGTCTCTAAACCAGGAGGTAGAGATTTTCTAGAAACCTTTGCTTGTAATTGATGAACAACAAGTCCGTGATGTGTACAAGGTATATTAACATTATTAGAAAAATTATTATCATCATCATCATCGAGCAAGTACTGTATATAAAAATTAATTTGATTTTGTATATGGTTTTTAAATAAACTAATGATATTAAATTATAGAAAAAATACATACCAAAGCATTATCACGTTGACTAGGTGATGGTGCACGCTCAAAAGTACCATACTCTACCTCATGTTCAATACATTCCAATGGTGGTCTTCGATACGTGCCATAGCAAGAGTTACACCAATATATAATATGCTCTTCATAGTGAAATTCATCATAATTCCTATCGGAGGATACATGTGAAGTTGTTGCCTGGATAGGAGATGGTGGAGTGCCCTCTGATTGATTAGAATCTAATTATAACAAGAAACAAGAAAATATATCAGTTATGTATCTATCAAATATATTTAACATTAAAAGTTTGATATACTTACAGTATATAGTCCTTGCACAATTAGGAGACGGTGATGGAGTTCCATTCACATATACATATTTACACATACACACATATTCACATATACACATTTACACATACACACATATTCACATATACACAAATACACATTATTGTGGGATAAATGTATGTATTTTGTATGAATGAGTGTATATGCATGCATGTGTATGTGTATACATATATATGTGGATATGTATATGTGTGTTTATGTTATATGTATGTATATATGTATGTATATATGTTTGCATGTATATGTGTATGTGGGTATTTGTATGTGTATGTGTATGTGTATGTGTGTGTGTATATGTGTATGTATTCTGATTCTTTTTTTCTGTTTGAGATTAAATTAACTGTAGATATTGTATGGTAGAAAAAAATAAGAGGTGATCTAACATGCCACCTAAGACATGGCAGTTTTTTTGTAGACAACTACGTCTTCAGGAGTCATTTCCTCAGCAGAAGGTATACAAATTAATAGTTTATATCTATAATTTTCATATATTTTAGTATTTTTTTACATTTAATTTATGTATTTTTTCTTTAAATAAACAGGCTGCAACAGAGAAGAGAGTTGAGTCCGACCATACATCGCACCTAGGCCAAATGGGCCATCATGGTTCTGTAGCTACATTTGTAAGTATATATGTTATTGTGAGAATATTTTTTATTTTAGTTAAAATGCAAGAAACTAATATTTTTTATTTGTTTCAATGCAGCAAAAGGATTATGGCGGATATCCTACGAAACATGAGATCGAGTATGCTACACATTTTGGATATCGGCGTTTGAGCGAGTATATGCGAGATCATCTGGATGCAGTTGTGAGTATTATTAAATTTTATATAATTATTTTAATTTTATGGATGTTTTAATTGTTTTACTTATTTATGTTTGTTATATGTACTACAAGAGTATTATGGAGAGGTAGATATGGATGAGGTGGAGAGATAGACACAGGAGGGATGATCTCGATCGTTACAGGGTGCTCACATAGATACATGAGCTCATGCGGATGATCATGATGATGAGGATGAGAATGAGGATGATCATGATGCTGATGATCATGATGCTGATGATGATGATTAGGATTCTCAATTATGCCATTGGATATGTATTTACATTGATATATATATATATATATATATATATATATAAAGTAATGAAAAGTTTTGTTCTATTGATTGTTATTATTTTTTATATTAAGCATGTGTTTTAGTACTTTAATTATATAATTCATTCATATTTGTCTACGTATGTGCATGTATATGTGTGTGTATATAAATATTTGTACATATGTATATGTGTATATGCATGTATGTCCATGTGCATGTGTATGTGTATGTATGTATATGTGCATGTGCATGTGTATGTGTGTGTATATGTATGTATGTGCATGTGCATGTGCATGTGTAAGTGTATATGTGTATGTGCAAGTGCATGTGTATGTGTGGATATGTATGTGCATGTATATGTGTAAGTGTATGTGTATATGTGTGTATGTGCATGTATATGTGTATATGTATGTATGTGCATGTGTGTGTACATATGTGCATATATATGTGTATATATGTGTATGTGTGTGTATATATACATATGTGCATATGCATGTGTATGTGTATAAACATATACAAGTGTATGTATATGCATGTGTACATGTATGAACCATGCATGTACATATGGATGCATTTCCATTTGCATCCATGTGCATGCATGTGAATGGGCATGCATATGGATGTGCATATACATGTATTTAAGTATATGTTAATATATATATATATATATATATATATATATATATATATATATATATATATATATATATATATATATATATATATATATATATATATATATATATATATGCAATAATGCATGCATGCAAGTCTTTTTATGTGGTTGTAGAAATGTTTGTGCATATGCATGTGTATGTGTGTGTATGTGTAAGTGTATGTGCACATGTATGTGTATGTATATATGTGTGTGTATGTGCATGTGTATATGTGTATATGTGTGAACATGCATCTTCATCATGTATAAGTGTATATGTGCATATCAATAAGTGTGACTATGCTAACTAATGAAAATAACACAATTTAAATGATCTACAAAGAATGGAAATTGTACTTACAATAGTTAGCCATATTTTTTGCTTGGTTAGCTTCTTGAATAACCTGCAATAAAGAGAGAGAGAGAGATAATTGAAAGAGATAAAGAGGTAGAAAGAGAGAAACAGATATAGAGAGAGATAATAAGATAGAGATTAGACAAAACAACAATTTTGCAAGCGATTGTTTCATCTCGTAAGTGCAGCACAATTGCAAATGTTGGAGAGCTCTTCGATCAGATGTGTGAAGATGTCGATCGAAGAGACTCCAACATTTTAATTTTTTTTCATAAAAAAGCCTTCATGTAAGCGATGGTAAGGCATTGTAAAAAGCACTGCAATTTGGTCACATAAGCGACATTATTTATCGTTGCTTATGCCATGCTCATTGGGAGCATCACACATCCTGTCGTACCACACATCAATAAAAACATCATTTTGCAGGTCGTTTAACCGATGGTCCGCACTGGATGCTTCTTGTGATGCTTTTTGAAATTTTATAGCACCAAAATTGTGTTGCCTTAACCGTGGCTATGCGGCCGTATTCTTTGTAGTGAAAAGGGGGAACTCAAGTTTGATCACATTATATGAGACCAATACAAAGGCATGAAAATTGCAACTCAAGAATCAGCTCCATACTAGAGAAAAAGAGCACTAAATCCTAAAAATCAACATCATATGTGAATCACTTGCATCTATTGTCATTAGACCAAGGAGAATATTTCAAATTTTGTTAATCATGTGTCCATGTTGATAATTGAATAAAAGAACCTTGGTGAAGATCAAGGAAAAGTTGATTTTGAGCATGCATTCTACTCTCATAAAGGAAGAGGTGGAGGTAGAGGCTTTGAAAATGGACGAGGAATCAATAACTAGGACCAAGGTCAACAACACAATAATGAAAGAGGTAGAGGAAAATTTTGAGGGAGGAGGGGGCCAAAGATTCTTTACCCACGAAGACGACATTTCATCAACCTGCTTTATGTCTCCTTCTAACTTTTTGGTACTACAAAAAAAAGAAAAAAAGCTTATGTATCCTTCTAACGTTTTGGTACTTTTTTTCTGTTTTTCGCATAAAAAAACAAAAAGAAAAGAAATCTTATGTCCCCTCTGGATCACGTTCAACGTGTAAGATGGTGGACGACTAACGGAAGCCAACATGTCAACAAATGTGGCTTCATCTTTCAAAGCTGCATATAATAATTAGTTAATTCACAAAGTATAGCGTCTGCCTGCGTTACGCTGTATGGTTGCGCCCTTTGCCTTTTGAAGTAAGGGCAAGGGTTCAACCCTTCTCTTCAGCGCTAGGCAATTGTGGGCCTTATGCTTGTTATAATGCCTTCACTCAATCTAGATCAGTGTCCCACGTGTTGCCTTGCATCGAGAGCGACATCGGACTCATGCAGATAGAATTAAAAGTTAGAGCGACATCGGACTCATGCAGATAGAATTAAAAGTTAGATATAGTAATTCCTTCAAAAAATTTCAAGATATTAATGAATATTATAAATCCTTACTATAGGGACCGTGTGCTAACGTTAGGCTATGGTTGGGCCCTTTGCCTTTTGAGGCAAGGGCAAAGGTTCAACCCTTTCCTTCGGCGGTGGGCATTTGTAGTAAGGGACCGTGTGCTAACGTTAGGCTGTGGTTGGGCCCTTTGCCTTTTGAGGCAAGGGCCAAGGTTCAACCCTTCCCTTCGGCGGTGGACATTTGTAGGCCTTAAGCTTGTTGTAATGCCTTCGGGCAATCTAGATCAATGTCCCACGTGTTGCCTAGGATCCTTACTAGGCAACACGTGAAATTTCAAGATATTAATGAATATTATAAATCCTTACTATAGGGACCGTGTGCTAACGTTAGGCTATGGTTGGGCCCTTTGCCTTTTGAGGCAAGGGCAAAGGTTCAACCCTTTCCTTCGGCGGTGGGCATTTGTAGTAAGGGACCGTGTGCTAACGTTAGGCTGTGGTTGGGCCCTTTGCCTTTTGAGGCAAGGGCCAAGGTTCAACCCTTCCCTTCGGCGGTGGACATTTGTAGGCCTTAAGCTTGTTGTAATGCCTTCGGGCAATCTAGATCAATGTCCCACGTGTTGCCTAGGATCCTTACTAGGCAACACGTGGGTCCCTGATATTAGTGATTGATTAAAAAAATTTCAAGATATTAATTCAAAGAATTTCAAGGTATTAATTCAAAAATTTTCAAGATATTAGTGACTATTATAAATCCTTACTATAGGGTCCATGTGCATTAGGTTGTGTGGTCGGGCGCTTTGCCTTTTGATGCAAGGGCAAGAGTTCAACTCCTCCCTTTGGTGATCGGGATTCGTGGGCCTTAGGCTTATTTTAATGCCTTGAAGCAATCTAAAATCAGTGTTCCACATGTTGCCTTTGGGCATTTCTTTCTTAGTGTTGCCTTTCAAAATTCTAAAATCATATAATCTTTTTTTTGTGGGAAAGGGAGAGTCCTATTGATACTATCCCTTTTTTTTTAGAAAAAAGAAGTTCGACAATAGCCTACTCTCTCAAACTTTAATTAATAGAAAGAATTGATTGTACAAGTGAATGTGCTTAGCACGCATGGAACCCCTTGAATCCTGCAAAGCAGAGATTGTGTAAAACTTGCTAGAAAACATTACCAAGAAGGTTGACAATCTTTCATCTCCCTCATCGGGGGCCCACTTTCTTTTAGTTTTGTTGCTCTCAGGGAAAACACTCTATGATGCTTAAAAGGTGGGGGCTTCTTACAATTGGAAATTCTTTTGCCTAAAAGGAAAAGAAATTTTTCGATCAACCATTCTTTAGAAGGCCACTTTCACTTGTATAATTTTTTGTACAATTAATTCAAGAAGGGGGAGATTAAGCTTCGGCTGAATTTCCTTATTAAAAAAAACATCTTCGAACAAGAGAATGTTCTGTTCTGTTGCTGGATTATTAGATTGTTTTCAAATCTTTGTGTAGTAAACCAAAAAGAAAACATATGGAAAAAGGAAAAGAGAGAAGACAAATTTTTACTCCTCATCTGTGTTCCTTGTAGTTTGAGATGACTAAACAGAGGAATACATCAATAGTTCAAAGAGGGTATGTAGTAGTAGGCAGAACCGAGAGGAAGGGCACATCGGCCACCCGATGTCTTCTAGTACGTGTATGCGCTATAACCTCCATCTCTTTCTATCCATCTGCGTATCTGTGCTTGCGGTACCGCGACGCTAAATGCTACAGAGGAGACCGCCTTCCGGATTAAGTCCATGAGCATTCACGATTCGTTGAAGAATTCAGGGTCAGTTACGTATATTGCATCACGCCTTTGCGGAGTGTCCTCGTCGTCGTCAAGAGTTCCATGAAGCGCAGGATTATACTTTTGTACAGCTACAGGTTCTGCACCTCGAATGATCTGATCTTGAGATATGGACATGATCTCGGGAACAGCGGAGTAATACGGAATTTCTTCGTTGAAGTACTCCGGATCTGCCATGAGTTTTGCAGGATTAGTATAAGACCGCCTGTTCACGTTAGAATTAGTTTGTAGGAGTCGATCAGGAGATCGGAGGAAACGGCAAGTGCTAGTCCTGGGAGAAATGAGCGCAACTATGAGAACAGCATACAAGAACCTGAGGTATGCGGGTGTTATAGCCATGGTCGCTGGGCTTTGTCGCTCTTAAGGGATCTCACGTCTATGGTGCGTGAATATGAAATCGAGAAATGATTTTCGAGGGTTGGGGTATCAGATCCGCCGTAGATCTCCGCCTACACAGAGAAGGCTCCAGTTTGGAAGCATGAGAGTGAAAGATGAGCTCTGAGAATTCGGTCTCCACTTTAAAGAAGCGGAGAGCACACAATTTCGGTGGACATTGTCATGCCGATGCAGATAGCGCTCCTGTGTCTGCATAAGTGCGTCGATTGAATCTTCAATCATTCATCGTCTGTGTCGAAACTCTACATAGTCAATGCTTTAGTGCAGCATTCCAATGAAAAGGACATATATTTTGTCTGCTGATCATCTTTTGTTCGTTTGAAGTATGATCTTGCAGTCGTCCAATTGCACAGATGCGTCTCAAAATCGCCATCGCCGATGTCTGTATGAAGCTGTCATGGATACCGTTGACTGCATTAGTTCTTTTACGCTAAACGATATTGTTTAACTTATGCAGATTGTCAACCCCCTATTTGCATGCAAGTCAATTGTGTGGTCCTTCCTTGCGGATGATGATAAACAGAGATAATGTCGAAATCTTGTATTTGACTTTCTTGATTTCCTGTACAGAAATATCGATGATGATGATGATGATTATGATGTAGATGTACGATTTTAGGACTTGGCTAAAGCACAAAATTCAAGAAAAGCAAAGTATGATGTAATATTTCGTATGTGTTGAATTGTATAGTACTGTATTAGTTAGAGAAAACATATAAAGCAGAAACACCTGTATTGAGATGGGGAAGGCTGCCTAATCCAACCATCTTTGCTTCACACTAAGAGGATCTATCTCCGTTCTAGAATATATTGGGCGTGTTGGTGTTACGGCTCTGCATTGCATGATTTTTTATGAATTGTGCAAACGAAAAAGGTTCACAAGTGCCTTCTTTCCTAATCTCTTAATGTTTACTACAAAGAAAAGGGGGAGAGGGGGTGGGGGTATAGCTTAACAATACAGTATAATAACATGATCTTAAATGTTTGCATAAAATAAAAGGCAAATATCTCAAGCAGACTAGGGCTGCTTTGTGGGATACAAGGGGTCCCATGGGTACCAGACCCATTCACTTGTATAGGTGTAATGTCTATTAAGTAGAATTTGGAAGAGTAGGCTCTTCCGAACTTCCTTTATAAAATATCCCAAGACTCATGTTTCATCTCAGTTTTGTCCATTATGAATTCGAACTGTTCTTGTATGAATTACATATTAACTTTCTACAAAAAAAGACACATTTCCTTTTATGCACCATAATAGAATCACTTTCTAATTTTGAATAAATATCTGTTTTAATGAACCTAAAATTTAATAGAATTACCTCATCATTTTTCCATTTTATTTCCAATTTGTTAATATATCAATTCATTTGGATTATTTTAAGACCTCAAAATCGGTTTTGTCGAGGTGAATTTATTCTTCTTTATGTTCACTAGCCAAGAATAGTAGGTCACTAAACCTTTGAATATCCTTTATGTATTGAACTCCCCCATTTTTCGTATCACTTTTTCCCTTTATTAAACAGATTGTGCCTCTCATGGATTGTCATATGGTCAGGAGTACTCATTCAACTTGAGGTGGCATCCAGAAATATGTTTGGATGAGTGAAGCAAAGACCTTCCTAATGTGATCAACCTTGTGTTTGGACCGATCAAGTTGTGCATCTATTGTGATAATCTTAGCAGCATTCAATGAGCACAAAATTCTATTTTTTCATGCTAGAACAAAGCATATTGAGGTGCATTATCATTCCATCAAGAAGAAGGTATTCGCAAGTGATATTGACCTTGTTTATGTGAGGACATATGAGTAGGTTGATGATATTTTCACTAAAGCACTTGGAGCTGAGAAGTTGAAGAAGTTTTGAAAGATGCTTGGATTACAATACATGACATGGAGCTTGAGGGGGAGTGTTGACATATCAAGCTCAACATGTGATGATCCAAGATGACACATATCACCTTTTCATTTCTCTGACATGTATAGTGCTCACGCAAGTATATGACAAGGATACTTCATTGAGTTGTACTAGATTTATCTACTGAGGTGATGGCACATTTTTTTTCTTGCTGGCTGACTCATTCATAGACATTAGGATTTTCCTTATGTACTGTTCTTTATATATTGCACTTGTTGTATTGTTTTTTAGGTCATTCTTGTACATTGCTTTTATGTAATAGAAGAAGAAAAAGATCATTGCTTCAATCTATGTGTGTGCTTCTCTTTGATCGAGAGTGTGTGTGTGTGTGTGTGTGTGAGAGCTCTCTTCCTTATCTCTTTCCTCATGACAAAAAAGTGTTGAGCATTAGATAGGAGAGGAGGAAAAAAAACAAATTACATATGTATGTATGTTTGTGTGTTCATGTGCATATATAAGTATGTGAGTATTTCTACCTGTATCTGTGTGTATGTGTGTATGTTAGTGTGTATGTTTGTCTTTGTATGTGTGTGTATATGTATGTATTTGGATGTGTGTGTATATGTATGTAAGTATGTGTGTATATATGTGTATGTGTGTATATATGCTTATGTGTGTTTGCATGTGTGTATGTATCTATATGTGTAAGTATGTGTGCATGTAAACGTGTCTGCTTATGTCGTTGTGTGTGTATATATGTGTATGTGTGTATATATGCTTATGTGTGTTTGCATGTGTGTATGTATGTATATGTGTAAGTATGTGTGCATGTAAACGTGTCTGCTTATGTCGTTGTGTGTGTACGTGTTTCTATGTAAGTATGTGTGTATGTAAGCATGTTTGTATTGTGTAAGTATGTGTGTATGTATGTTTGTGTGTATCTATGTAAATATGTATATATTTAAACATGTGTGCATGTGTATGTGTGTATGTTTATGTATGTTTAATACCGTATATGACACGATATGGTAAAAACACATTTGGCAATATTTCGCCTGGACTAAGGGACTTAGAAAAAATAATCATAAGGCTCATGCGCCATAAGCAAAGAAGGCTCACATGTCATAAGCAAAAATAATTTGCAAGCAATGGACTACAAAAATTCGTTCCACTTGCAAAAGATACTCTACTTCCAGAAAATGTATAATACCTACAAAAGAACATTCCATATGCAAAACAAACAAAACACTCCATGTCTACCAAGTCTATGCATAAAAATACATGTTGCTATGGCTAACACCATTTCATATAACAAAACACTAAAACAAAAAGACTAAAAAATAAAAATACTAAAAAGTACCTTCCTCCCTACGTGCATACTGAATATTATACTGATGGAAATATGAATCCGTCGACGAAACTCGTGTTTTTTTTTTGTAGAAAAGTATTTCATCAACGGATGTTACTACATCCTTCCTTTTTAATTCATTTTGCGTCCATCCAAAAACCCCAATTCTATGGTAGTCAAAAAGATTAAACAAACAATGTTTAAGAAATATGGTTGCGTTAGAACTTCCAATTTAGCAAACCAATTTAGGAACTAATACGAAGGATTATTCACAAAATAGAATAATTCATAATAGATGTTTCCCACACATATCCTCAACTTTGAATTGAAGGTAGAATTCATAAAATTGAGTAACTTTTAATACATTTCTTAGGCAGGGATAAATAGCGTTCTCTAGTATCTTGAGAGTTTAGGAGGGGACATTATATCAATCTGCTAATTCTATGTACATGAGTCTATTATCGTAGGGAATGCCCAAATTTGAAGAGGGGTTTCACCAGACCTGATCATAACCATACATGTCTAAAGGATTATAAAGCACAATGAGATGTCATTAATAGAGTAGCTCATTGATTTTAACACTGGATTATGGTAGTGCACTCTTATATCTGAAGATGTGTTTTAGTGAACATTCAATTACAAACATACTGCTCATTATTTCTGAGGGGGGTAGCTTGAAAAGATGGAAACATAATCAAGTCTCACTCACTACTTTGACATCATGGTGCATGTAGTATAGTTTCTATGATATCTTGTTAAGACGTTCTTTTCTGAATTTTGAGGCCAGCAAAGAGAACAATACACTTGAAACTCTAAATCGGTGTGCATTAAGAGGTAGAATAGAGGAGGGATAAGGGAGGTGTCCTTCAAGTAGGTGTACGAGGTAGAATCAAGAGGAAGAGCACGTAGGACAACTAAACATGATATCTCTCTAGCATGATTTCTATCCTTTTTCTCTGCATCTGTCTATCTATCACTTCGATATCATGGCTCTAACTAATATAGAGGGAGCGCCTTCTCGCTTCAATCTATGAACATTTACCATTTGGCAAGGAACTCAGGGTAATATATGTGAGTATGCAACCATGGTGCTTCATTGTCTATAGAGAGAACAAAGAAGAGGAGCGGGAGATTCAGATAAGACCCATGCGCCTCAGCGGGTTCTATGCACACACTGGTTTTTTCATTTTTTATTCTTTTACAATATGTGCCATGTCAGCAAATCTCCCCCTCAAGCTTAGAATAATCTTGTATACAAAATGAAATAAATACATATGTCCATACAAGACAAAATCAACATGGAATGAAATATAGATACAAACTAAAGCTTCCTAACTTCTAAAGATTCTTTGAAGTACATGATTTCATCTTTCGGAATATCTTTGGTGAAAATATTTGACACGTTCTCTAGTGTTGATGTGAATCAGCTCCTTCTTATGACTTTCTCACGAACAAAGTGATAGTGAACTTTGATGTGCTTTGATCTCACATGATATATTGGATTCTTTAGCATAATGCTGCTCAGATAGTTGCACTAGATGATCACCTTTCCATCAATGTAGACTCCCATGTCTTCAAGTAGGTACTTAATCCATGTTGCTTCACAAACACCTTGAGTGATTCCTCTATACTCAACTTCATTACTTGACAAAGTGATAGTTGGTTGCCATGAAATGGTTGCACCTCCAAGTAAAAATGAAAATCCACTAGCTGAGCTTTGATCCATGATATTTCCTACCCAATTTGCATCCATGAATGCATATATACATGGCTAAAACTTTCTCTCATAAAACAAGCAAAAATTGAATGTTCCTTTCACATACTCCAATATGTATCTCATTACATGCAAGTGCACTTTACATGGTTTAGGCATAAACTCATTCACTAATCCAACTACAAAACTCAAATTTTGGTCTTGTCTTTGTTACATAAATCAAAATTCTAACAATCTTCCTATATATATTTTTATCATTCAAGTATTTCCCATCATCCAAAAGCTTAGCATTAGCATCAAGTGGCATATCAAAATGTTTGCAAACACTCATACCAAATGTCTTGAGCATTTCCGACATATAGTTGCATTGTATCAACAAAATTCCCTCTTGCATTGAAATTACTTCAACTCACAAAATTTATTTTTGCTCTCTCAAATTGGACCTCAAAAATTCAGATTTTTGTTGCTTTTTCAAATCACTATTTTTTTTCATCATTGCCAGTAATGATCATATCATCAACATAAATCACTTACATAATTATGTCACTATATATATATATATATATATATATATATATATATATATATATATATATATATATATATATATATATATATATATATATATAATCAGCCTTTGATTGCATAAATTCAAGATCCAATAGCATTTTAGTAAATCCTTCACACCATGCTTTTGGTGCTTGTTTCAATCCATAAAGCACTTTCTTTAACTTGCATACACACTCAGGATTTAACTTGCATACACACTTAGGATTGGATATACATAACCTTTTGGTTGCTGCATATAGAGGTCCTCATGCAATTTATTCAGGAATGCATTCTTAACATTCATTTGAAACAATTTCCAATTGTTCATAGCCACTCATGCAATCATGCTTCTCTCCATTGTCATTTTCACCGTTGGACTAAACATTGCATCATAATCGAATCCATATACTGCATATCCTTTTGCAAATAGACATGCTTTATATCTCTCGAATGAGATCAATTTTGCACTTCACTTTGTACAGCCATTTGCATCCAATAGATTTCCTTCTTATTTTTCAACGTTCCAGTTCTAATTATTTCATCATCAATATTTGAACCAGAAATGTTCTCTCTCATCTTTTCTTTCACTCTCTCCTTTCTCCTTTCATAGTCTTTTGCATTTTCACTTCATGATGTTTCAGGTGTAGGAAGCTCATATGAACCATAATCTTGGTTTTTCTCTTGATCGAATTTTCTACCACTTGTTTCTGGATCATCATGAACATTATGCATATCATCATTCATATTTGTTGATATATTTCAGTAGTGATGTGTGTGAACACACTAGGACCACTCCGGAAATTTTTCCCCTCTTTAGGAGGTTTTTTCCCCCCTGCTTGTATATACGCCTATAACCCTAACGGGTTACTTATCTTTGTACATTCACTTGGTAATACATTTTGTATTGTGTGTTGTGCTCCAAGATTTGTCTTCTTCCTTGTGTTGTTTGCATGCTTCCACACACCTCAAACCCCAAACTAGGTCATCACTTCATCTAGGGCGACGACCCTCCGATAGTCTCAAAATCGCACAAAAATTGGTAAGCATACTCAAGCCAATTACGACTGCACTCTATGGTATCAAAATCACGATCTAAGCTCATTTTGGCCTCTAAAGACACTATCATAGTGTATGTATAGGCAATTTCATCTTTTTGCGCTAGACACACACACAAACATACATACACACACATACACACACACACACACACACACATATATATATATATATATATATATATATATATATATATATATATATATATATATATATATATATATATATATATATATAGATATATATAATTTTTGGTTCTCTAGTATAAGTTGCTCAAAGTGAGCTACATGTTTAGTAAAACTCGACAGGGTAGTTCTATTCAAATTTTTGAGATAGTCATTTTTCTACATCAAGGTATTTTAATCAATGCCCATGGCTGAAAGCAATGATGTATTGTGTATGTTGGCTATTGAGAATAAAATGGATGGTACCAATTACCCATTATGGGCATATATGATGTGCCATGTATTGATCACAAAAGGACTGTGGAATATTGTGCAAGGTGTTGAAACCCACTTCACCTACAAATGTAGTTATTGAAGGTGATGCAGATGTTGAAGATGATGATTTTCAGGTTTCTATTTGTGCTATAGTTCCTATGGAACCTACTATAGCACAACTTTTTTGGGATGAAAGACATAATGCCACATGCATTGATAGCCTTGTCTATCAAATATTATCCCCCATATTCACTCTTGAAAAATAGCAAAGGATGCTTGAGATACACTTACCACTTTGTATTGTAGGGGCTTCGCTCACTAATTAAACATGAAGACATGAAGACATAAGATGAAAGAAGAAGGATAAAGAGCTATGGAAGTTAATAATAAACACATATTTGCGTAGAAGGATTTGAATTAATTCCTTTTGTGTGAAGAAATCTGAGTGATTTCATAGCTGTATGAATGTTAGTTGGAAGTTAGAGTTTTCAGGCACAAATTTATGTGATCTTCGAAGAAAGAGATCTCAGAATACAGTGTAATGTTTTTCATTACCTCATTTTGAAGCTATCCTCCTCAACTACAATCACTCAAAAGATCTTTGAATAATGGTACGTGTGCTCAAAGAAATGAGTGTAACAGTGAAGGCATGTCAAATCGATGAAGGTAACTTTCAAATTTCAGACAGTGTAACTTTTGAAGACATTTGAAGTTATTTACAAGTTATTACTTGAAATTTTTACTTGGAATGTATTTCTTACTATATATAAGAACTCTATTCATTGAGCACAAGAATCTTTAAGATTCAAGTCAAATTAGAGAAGAATTGAAGCTAGAAGAAAAGACACAGTTTTAGAAAAGTGAATGTTCAAATTTACTAAGACAATTATCAAAGGTTTTGAAGATTGAAGTTAATGGTGATTATAGGGGTTTCTAACACCACATTAGCTTGGTTCTTGTGGTGTTTCATACACAAAAAAGCAGTATTAGAGCAAAAAGGTCCTATAATACATGGTGATCATATGAGTTCACTTTATCTTGCAACGAATCTAGTATTTCATGCAAGAACAAAACATATAGAGATCCAATATCATTTCTTGAGAGAATAGGTAATGGAGAAAGAACTTGAAGTTGTATCCTCCTACAGAAGATCAAATAGAAGATATTATGACAAAAAGCTTGGATGGAGTGAAGATAAGTACAGGCAAACATGTTTGTGAAGGCTGTATTTTGGGCAAAATGCAACGTTCCTCCTTTCCAAAAGATGGTTCAGTTCGGGCTACTCAGAAATTATAGCTTGTACATAGTAATGTCTCGTCCTATGCAGACACCTTCTTTTGGAAATTATGTTTACTTCATGACTTTCATCGATGATTTTTCCAGGCATGCATGGGTATATCCATTGAAGGAAAAGTTTGAAGTGTTCATGTGCTTCAAACAGTTTTTGGTTTTGGCTGAAAATCTGTCAGCATGTAAAATGGGCACCCTCCATTCTGATCGGGGGGGGGGGGATATATGTCTTCTGATTTTAAATTTGCATTTTTGGCTGAACGTGGGATAAAACACCACTGTACAGTGTCGTATACACCTCAACAGAATGGATTTGCTGGACAAAAGAACACGTCACTCATGGAGATGGCGAGGTGTATGGTCAAGATTTAGGCTTCACCACATAGTTTCTGGCTTGAGATTGTCATGTGTGCAACACATGTACTTAAGAGGTGTTCCACTAAAGCACTGCACTCTATCACTCCATATGAGGCTTGGCATGATTGCAAGCAATCTGTTACTCATTTGCATGTTTTTGTTTGTTTGGCATATGCATTAGTGTCTAAACAATATCGTAGAAAATTGGATGCTAAAGCAATAAAATGTATTTTTGTTGGGTACGGTTCTGAAAGTACAGGCTATCATCTATATCATCCACAGACGAAACGCATACTGGTTAGCCATGATGTTGTTTTTATGAAAGATGTTATTCAACCATTGCTTTCATGTACTAAAGAGACATCTGTTACCTCCAAAGACATGTATGATACTTTGTTGCCTCTTTTTACAGGTGGACAGTCTAGTGCTAGTCCTAATAAGGCAACTTCTCAGCCTTTGCAAGTTTCATGTGATGATGTAGATCATCCCATTTCTGATGTAGATTTACATGATGCACTTGTTGATGAGAGAGCTGATATTGAGGAGGCAAAAACTATGCCAAAATGGCTGGTGCAAACTTTGCATGACAGTAAATTAGATGCAGCTCTATCATATCATACTTGATAAAGCTCTCATAGTGCCTCTTTTGCATTAGATTGTTGTGCTATAACTGCATCTAGTCTCTATGATGAGATTGAGCCTGTTTCATTTTATGAAGCACAAAATTAAGAAAATTAGATGGCTACTATGCAATCTGAATATGATGCTATAATGAAGAATGGTACTTGATCTTTATGTGACTTGCCTCCTGGCAAGAAGGCCATTGGCACTAAGTGGGTATACAAGTTGAAGCATAAACCTGATGGTACAGTTGACATGTATAAGGCTAGGCTTGTTGCAAAGGGTTATGCACAGGAAAGAGACATTGATTTTGATGAAACCTTTGCTTCTACTTGTCGAATGACTACTGTTCATAACATCTGCGCACTTGCATCTCATCATGGTTGGAATGTACATCAGTTGGACATTAAAAAATCATTTCTGAATGGTGACTTGCATGAAGAAGTCTATGTTTTTCAGCCCCATGGCTTTGTGCAGAAAGGGCATGAAAACCAGGTATGCATGTCAAAGAAGGCATTATATGGTTTAAAGCAAGCACCACATGCTTGGTATGAAAAGATGCATGCCTATCTGATTGCACATGGTTTTAAAAACAGTCCAACTAAAAGCACCTTATATGTTAAGCGTGCTAATGAGGGACTTCTGATCATTGTGGTGTATGTTGATGACATGGTACTCATTGGTCCTCAAGAGAAGCATATCGCTGATTTCAAGCCTCATTTGAGATGTCTAATTTGGGGCATTTGCATCATTATTTGGGCATTCAGTTTATGCACATTGATGGTGGAATGGCTTTGTGTCAAACGAAATATATGGACACATTATTGTAGCATTTTGGCATTGAAGACTGTAAACATATTGCCACTCCTATGGAGATAAGTTTACGACTGAGTCTTCATGATGTTGGAGATGCATTTGATGTTGCTCTCTATCATCAGGCTGTTGGATGCTTGATTTACTTATGCATTACGCGGCCAGATATTCAGTTTGCTATCTCAGAGATGAGAAAGTTTATGCATTGCCCAGGAGTCAAGCATTGGTAGGCGGTTAAGCACATCTTTCATTACTTGAGTGATACTCGGCTACTTGGGTTGTTTTATCCCAAGGGGGGATTACTATCACCAGATTTGCATGCTTTTTTCTGACTCTGATTAGGTTGATTGCTATGACATTCGTGTGTCCACTAGTGGCTTTTGCTTCATGCTTGGTAGCTCAGGTATATCTTGGTTGAGCAAGAAGCAGCCTACTGTCGCCACTTCCAATTGTCAGTCTGAGTATAGGGAAGCTTTCATAGCGACCGTTGAGTGTGTGCGGCTCAGACACCTTATGGTTGATTTGGGTGTTGGTCAGTCTTCTGCCACCACCATCTTCATTGACAGTCAGAGCACATTGGCAGTTGCGAGGAACCCTATGTTCCATGCGTGCACTAAGCACATTGAGGTGCATTATCATTATGTCAGGGAGAGGTTCTCTGTTGGGGAGATCAGCTTGGCATATGTGCCCATGCAGGATAACATTGCAGACCTTTTCATGAAGGCTCTGCCTAGGGAGAAGTTTGAAGATTTCCGCAAAGCTTTGGGCTTACTTCCTTTTGTGGAGTGATTTCCACATATCTTGGCACTTCCTTATACATGAGTGCCAGCTCCTTGTTCACCCCATTACTCCCAGGGGGGATTTGTTGATATATTTAGGTACTGATGTGTGTCAACACACTAGGACCCCCGGGATACTTTTTTCCCACTTTAGGAGGTTTTTTTCCCACGGCTTGTATATACGCAGATTGCCCTATCGGGCTAATTATCTTTGTACATTCTAGTGGTAATACATTCACTATTGTGTGTTGAGCTCCAAGGTTCTTCTTCTTCCTTGTGTTGTTCGCATGCTTCCGTAGGCGTCTAACTCCAACACACAGGAGAACATTAGAGAACTTTTCACAAAGGCTCTACCTAGGGAGAAGTTTAAAACTTCTAGCAAAGCTTTGGGCTTACTTCCTTTTGTGGATTGATTCCACATAGCTTGAAACTTCCTTATACATGAGTGCCAACTCCTTGTTCACCACATCACTCCTAGAGGATTTTGCTGATATATTTTAGTAGTGATGTGCATGAACACATTATGACCATGAGGGCACTTTTTTTCCTCTTTAGGAGGTTTTTTTCCACCTAATTGTATATATGCCTATATCCCTATTAGGTTACTTATCTTTGTACATTCACTTGGTAATACATTCAGTATTGTGTTATGCTCTTAGCTTCTTCTTCTTCCTTGTGTTGTTTATGTGCTTTTGTAAACCTCAAGATCCAACAATATTACTCTCTCACAACCATGCCTTTGGATGCATACCATCAAACATTCTCATCAAATATAATATCTTTGTTTACTACAAATTTCTTTGTTACAGGATTATAACACCTATATCCTTTTTTCTCTTTTGAGTATCCAAAAAATATGCACTTCTTTTATCTAGGCTCAAACTTGTGTCTCAATTGACTAGGCATGTGTGCATAACAAATACACTCAAACACTCGAAGATAGATCACATTTGGTTTATGCTTCCATAGTCTTATAAGGATTCAAATAATGAACCATTCCTATTGGAGCTCTATTTATGACATGTACAACCATATGACAAGCTTCTGGCCAAAATGTATATGGCATGTTCTTTTCTTTTAACATAGCTCTAGCAACTTCTTCCATCATATGATTCTTGCATTTGAGAACACCATTTTGTCCTAGTGTGTCTATGAGAGAGCTTTCTAATTTATTCCATGGTCACTAAGATATTGATCAAATTCATTTGAAATATATTTTGCCCATGAATCTATCATAAATATTTAATGTACATGGTTAATTGCTTCTCATCCAAGTTCTTGAATTTGCCAAAGCATTCGACAACTTCACTTTTATCCTTCAAGAAATATATCCAAGTGTATGCGCTATAGTCATCAATGAGTATAAAAAAGTATAGTGAGCTACCAATTGAATTTTTCTTAAGAGGACTAGCCACATCACTATGAATCAACTCTAGAGGTCTCTTTCTTTGCATTTCTCTTCTTGGAAACTTCATATGCTAATGTTTTCCAAATGCACATGCTCTGCATATTCTCTCAAAATTTAAATGATCAAATCTTGTTAGACCATGCACTCACATTTGATTCTCCATAGACTTCAATTTTCGCAAATTTATATGACCGATTTTCTTGTGTGATAGTTCAGCTATATATATTCTCATAAAGAGGTTTTCTCATATCAAGCTTGAATGGTCTACCCATTTTTTTCCATGATCAAGCAATTTTTCTCTTTTGCCAAACTTGAAGTCATGTATGAATTAACAATGTTTATTGAAGATCACTTCCATATCTTGATCTGTAGGTAGGCTGACCAACTAAAATCAATTTCTTCATAATAGTAGGCACATGTAAAAAATCACTCAATGTATTTCGGATACCATTCTTTTGTACTAGTGGTACATTCTCAACTTTGTTAATCAGGTGTAAAGTATCATCACGAGTTGCCACATACACTTTAGGCTTCAAGGATCTTTAGACTCAAACCAATCTCCTATGCTTGGCATATGATTTGTCAAACTATAATTTGTTATCGGCCGCCGGATTGGAAGTGTATAACTGAAATCTTGTTTCACACGTGCGAAAGGTTGTTACGCAGACACTTTGTAATCTTTTTTATAAAGCAATGAAAAGGGATGCTCAGGAGGTTCGAGAGATCACCAGACTCTCTGTCTCGGTGATTTGTCTGTGGCGTTATTGTGTGTCGCGTTGGTTAATTTAGAGTATCTTGTCTAAATTCTGAGTAGTCCGTGCGTATCTGTGTCTCGTCTTGTCTGTTATGTATTGGTATCTATTGCGGTTGTGAGTATCATCTACATCCAGTAGATAATTCGGTCTGTTGTCTGAAGTGAATCGTCTGTGAATTCTTATTGCGATTGTTATGTTAAGTTCGCGTATTGCGGTAGTACTCGTTCTTGGAATGTTCTGCCAGTTGTTTGGTGAAGTCTGTGTAACTGTGGTAGTGTTTCTAACACTGTGCGGGATCGTGTTGCCTTAAGCATTGAGATCTGTCATCCTACGGTAAAGGTTAAGCTACAGTAGGATTTCTTGGGTTGCGTACTGAACCTTCAGTACGGTGTATCTGAAACACTTGAATTCTCTGTGTTTCTCTGTGTCTTCGGACATTGGTCGGATTGTGGTACCCATTCGGTAAAGGTTGAACGATTACTCTTGTCTCTGGTATTTTCAGTAAGTTTATGTGCAGATGCAATATAGCCTCTTAGTGTATGTGGTACACGTTGGCCGAGCTAACCCGTGAATTGTAAATGTCTAAGTACCATAGGATCTTGATAGAGCTCTCAACATCAGTATATTGTTGTGTGTAAGTGGTTAGTTTGGGAACTAAGTATAGGGCCTCTGTTTAACAAACCCCTTCCACTCCCAAGAACCCAATAATCGTTTAAACGCACTTCTGACAGTTAAAATACAACGTTTAACACTGGCATTGTCTGTGGGAAGGTGGCAACATATCAGATTGTTGCAAGCCAGTTGTGGAAACGTGACTGTAAATTGTAAATCGACAGTAATAGTACGGGATTAGTACAAAAGATGATACATGCTGGTTACTCGATTCGGTGAAACGTATCCAAAGAACCGCCAGCCTGGGGTACGTAATTTGCTAAGGATGCCTCCGGGAGGTAGAAGTACAGCTAGGTCTAACCCAGTTGTCAAGAAAGTAAAGAACGTTAGTAGTGATTCCGGTCATATTCCGGTGGAACGTGCTACGCCTCTGGTAAATTCCGGTACGATTTCGGCCCAGTCTGTCGAAGAGATAATAACTCCAGAATCTACCAGGAAGCAGCCTGAAGTTAGTTTAACAACATTGGGTAAAGATTCCAATTTGTTTACGAATAGAAACACTTTAGCCAAAGAAATCATTAAGGGAGAAAAAGCACCCTGTATTGGTGAAAAATGGACACATTCCGGTGATGTTTCGGTAACAATTGCTGAAAGATCGAAGTTTTCCGGTGACCGTTTACCATTTTTTGGTGAATCTTCAGCCCAGTCACCGCTATTGGGAGTAAGCTTTCCTACAGTTGACATCAAGCAGGAAGGCAGCTTGTTCGAAGCTGAGATTCGAAACATCCTGAACAAGATTATCGAACCGGAAAGTGCACGAGTTGAGGATACAGATTCCGACAGTCCAGATACTCAGCCTCGGGATATAGAATATAGTTACAATACAACCATCAGCACGATGAACGGGCAACAACAACAACAACAACAGCAGCAGCAGCAGCATCAACAACAACAACAACTATGCCCTCCCAGGCCGACTCCAACAGGAGTGACGTACACCAAATTTGGTGAATTCCCAGGAGATGACCCAGATGCTCATGTACGCACATTTGAGATAAGTTACGCAGTGCTCAACCATCCACCTGATCTGGCGTATAAGGCTATTGTTTTCCAATCGACATTAGTTAACGAAGTAGCTAGATGGCTTACAGAATATGATATTAACCATTTCGGCACCTATGAAGTAGTAAGGGATGCATTTTTGCAGAGATTCAGGCTAAAGAAGAATCCAGCCGAAATTTTTGACTACCTGCAAAACAATAGACAGAAGATAAATCAAACAGTACAGGAATACACCACTCTATTCAGGACTCATTTGAGGCAGTTACCACCAGCACATGCCAACCTACCGGATGACGTTATTACTCAATGGTTTATCAATGGATTGACTCCGCAACTTAAACAGATTATGATCATACGTTGTGTAGGAGCTATGATGCTAGATGTTGTGATCGCAATGGCTTTGCAACTTGAAAACAAGGTTGGCGGATTTACAGAAGATCTGGAGTGGTTAAAAGCAAATAGAAATATCGCCGAAGACCCGACCAGACAGATGTACTGCACTACATGCAAGAATTTAGGCCATACTAGTGCCACTTGTGCACTTAATTAGTTGGTTTGTGTTATCTGCAACACTACCGAACACACCACCGAAAATTGCACATATAACGCCAAAGTACAGGGACCAGCAACTGTCAATGCAATTATACAGGAACCAGGACAGCTAGCCAATCACTATGTACCACCACAAATGAGAAACAACCAGCAACAAGGTTATCGAAATTACAGAGGACAGAGAAATAATAACTACAATGCAAACCGCTGGCAGGTCGGACCAGCACCGGAAAATCCCAATTTGCCACCACCGTGCTGTCATTTTTGTGGTGAATTTGGTCACATTAGAAGATTTTGTAAGAATGCAGCTGAGTATGATCAGAGGAAGAAAGAACTTCAAAACCCAATGACTAGTATGGTACAAATCACACCAATAGAAACGCACGCTGCAGTAATTCAAACTCAATCCGGTAAACAACTGCAACCAGCAGCAGAAATATTTGAACCAGGCATACGTGAACAACAAAGGATGTATGATAAGGCTAGTGAATGGACCACCGCAGAACCTCCAGTGTTCCCAGATCCTATTCCGGTGACCCAAGCTCCGTTAACCGAGGAAGGAACACAAAAACAGGATTCCAATTCAGCAGCAAGCACATCATCTTCAGCAGGCGCATCATCTTCAGAATCTGTGGAAAATACAATCCAATCACAAAAGGCCTGGGAAATTTTATCTAAAGCATCCATCACTCTTCCTCTGCCAATTACTTGCACTAGTACCGGGAGTTTGACAACAATTCCAACAACAGTTCAGTCCTGTGCCTTCTTGCATTCCAGCAACAGCAACAGTGCAACCGGAACCTGATTCTATGGTCGATCATTCAGTTCCTTTAATTACGGTATGGTATAAAAATCATAAAATCACATAGGTACTAATTGATGGAGGATCTGGTGTCAACATTGCTACTACTGCACTGTGTAAAAAGTTAGGGTGGACCAAAATCGAACCAGTTCAGTTTTTTGTCAGAATGGCCGACCAATCAAGAGTTCATCCCGTAGGACTTATGCGGAATGTACCAATAACTTTACAAGGTACAACATTTAAAATGACCTTTGTCGTACTAGAATTACTGGAATCCACCCTTGATTATAATCTTCTTTTCGACCGTCCTTGGCTGAAGCACGCTAAGGTGATACAAGATTGGTCTGCACAAGAACTTAGTTTCAAAGATAATAATCGTAAATACGTTGTAAAATTAGATGCTATACAACCTTGCGAGTTGCATGCTAGACCGTATTTTGCAGAACCAGTCCATATGCTAGATGGGTTGTCAGATGATGAAGAAGAAGAGTTTCTGAAAAATAACATTGACTTGATCTCCCTAGGAACTGTTGATCTACAATTTGTTATAGATAATTGGAATCCTGCAATTTGTACGGTGATGTGTGTAATAGAAAAAGATATGAAAGAAGATAAGGCTACCATAGATGACGCTGATCTGCAGCAACTTTTCAAGCTAGCTGAGGATACAGAGAAGCCTCGACAATTCTATGTTCCAAAAGATTAGCTGACCACCTACAATTTAGGGGATGAAGAAAATCCACGTCCTGTTAAGATAAAGGAAAGCTTACCTGAGTTATTTCAAGCAGATTTAATCCAACTACTTCGAAAATTTTTTGATGTATTTGCATGGGATTACAAAGATATGAAAGGTCTGGACCTGCGCATCTATCAACACAGGGTCATGCCGAAGCCAGAAGCAAAACCACTTAAGCAACCCAGCTACCGGATGAATCCAAACTATGCATCACAGGTAAAGGCAGAACTTGATAGGCTACTCAAAGTCGGATTCATTGTACCAGTAGAGCATGTTGAATAGATCTCACCAATTGTTATTGTCCCTAAAAAGAAAAAGCAATTATGAATATGTGTAGATTATCGGAAACTAAACGCAGCTACGGTGCCTGATCCATTTCCGCTACCTTTTCTTGACACGATGCTTGATAGAGTAGCAGAACATGAAATGTATTCATTCTTAGATGGGTACAGTGGATATAATCAAGTTAGAATGGCTGAACAGGATATACCAAAGACCGCCTTCATTACCAATTGGGGTGTTTTCGCATGTACTGTTATGTGGTTTGGATTAAGAAATGCCCCCAGTACGTTCCAAAGGTGTATACAGGAAATATTTTCTCCTTACCTTACCTCTTTTATGCAAGTATATCTTGATGATTTTTCAATTTTCGATAAGATGATAGCACACCTGTTCCATTTACGGTGCTGCTTTGAAAAGTGCAAAGAATACAGACTCTGTTTGAACCCAAACAAATCTGTGTTTGCGGTTTCATGTGGAAAGCTACTTGGCCATATTGTATCAGCACAGGGCATACAAGTCGACCCGGATAAGGTTGCAGCTATATTAGGAGCACCTGTTCCTACTACACCAAAAGAAGTCATGAGATTTATGGGTCAAGTCCGCTGGCATGGTCTTCATTTACGGTGGCTCGCTCATTTAGCCATTTCACTCAATCGTTTAATCACAAAGACTCCTAAACAGTTTGACTGGACCCCGGACTGTCAAATTGCTTTTGATCGTCTAAAGGGATTACTAACACAGGTTCCAATCTTACAGCCTCTTGACTAGGATCGCCCATTTCATGTATTTGTTGATGCTTCAGATATAGCAATAGGGAGTGTTCTAATGCAACAAACCGATAAGTGGTTCAAACAAGTATACTATGCAAGTCGAAGATTAGCCCCTGCTGAAAAGAATTACTCTATAACAGAGAGAGAATGTCTAGGTCTAGTATATTCTGTCAAGAAATTCAGACATTATTTGCTGGGCCGTAAATTTACTTTTCATGTAGATCATGCTGCACTTGTCTATCTAGTTCGGCAACAACATCTAGGTGGTCGATTAGCACGATGGGTTCTGCTTTTACAAGAGTTTGACTACAAAGTTATTCATCGGTCAGGCAGTTCACATGCCTTAGCAGATTTTCTCTCTCGCTTAGATTTCGGTGAAGCTCCGGTCGGTGTAGATGACACAACACCGGCAATTTATATCTCTGAACTGACTAATGATGAAATTATAGACCCACCTATGCCATCTACATACTATGATCAGATATTGACCTTTCTTACTATTGGATGCCTCCCTTCTCAGACTTCTCCTGCAATACGAAGAAAAATTTCAGTTTTCAGTCGCCGATTTCGGTTGATTGCTAGGGAATTATACTATATGGATCACACTGGAGTTTTACTTCGTTGTATTCCACCACATGAAGTTAACTCAGTCATTAATTTGGCTCACTCAATTCCTTCCGGTGGCCATTTTGCTGCAGACTTAACACACCGGAAAATTCTGCAAAGTGGTCTTTGGTGGCCTACTATGTACAGGGATGTATTACAGTTTGTCAAGCAATGTGATAGTTGTCAGAGATCTGGACAGCCCCTGCAGTGTCATTTTTTCCCTCTACAACCTGTCTTGCTATTAGAGCCTTTTTAGAAGTGGGGTCTAGATTTTATTGGCCCTATTACACCACCAGCAATCCTCAATAATAATCGTTATATTTTGACATGTACTGATTATGCTACCAGATGGGCAGAAGCTTGGGCTTTACACAGCTGTTGCGGTAGCCAAGTGTTTACTGAAAGATGTCTTTCCACGTTTTGGCTTACCGCTGGAACTTGTTACAAATCAAGGCACTCATTTTGTCAACAATTTAATGAAAGTACTCACACATTTGTTTCAAGTCACGCATAAATTCAGTTCACCATATTATCCTCGTGCAAATGGTTTGGCTGAGAGTACAAACAATACTTTGTTGAATATGCTTCGAAAACTCATTTTGGAAGCACCGGAAAGATGGGATCAACTGTTACCTGCAGTATTATGGGCATATCGGACTACATAGAAGGTAGCAACAGGATTAACCCCTTTCAAACTAGCTTATGGATTGGAAGCCATAGCATCGATGGAGATAGTTGTGCCAAGTTTACGAGTAGCAATCACTCAGAAACTGCTACCTGAAGAATCTCTGTCATTTCGGTCGGATACACTCAAAGAATTAGACGAGCATCGATGGCACAGTTTTTTGACTATTCAAGAAGTACAGCTAAGACAAGCTCGAACACATGATCGATATCTAAAGACTCCAATTTTTTCGGTGGGACAACTTGTACTCTTTTACAATGCAAAGTCGAATTGCTCTGCTGGCAAATTCAAGTTACGATGGTTTGGTCCCTACCCGATTGCTGAACAAGTGGGCCAGCAACTTTTTGGTTGACCACTTTGACCGGAATTCCTCTTCAAAAGGTGATAAATGGATCAAAGATGCGTCCGTATCAACAAGCATCTAATCCACACTGAAACCTTTCGCGGTTGGCCGCGTCTTTTGGCATTCTCTTTTCTTTCGTTTTCTTTTCTTTTCTTTTTTGCGTGCTTAATACAATAAGTCTATAAATATCCGTGTTTTGATACCTAATTATGTCCACAGCTGCCCTGCCCTTTCCAGCTACTCATGCATGCACACCGAAGTTAAGAATTATCATCTCAATACCGCACGATGATTAGTCATTCTTGATTGCTCTCCGATGCAGCGCATCTACTTAACCTTTTCTGTTTCACCAAAAATCGCTCTTGTGTTTGTGTGATTTGTGTCATTGTGCATACCCTGTGTTCTGTGTACTTGTGATTGTTGTCTCTGTGTGTGCCATGGAAGCTTTGGCTAACTATGCCGCCTTCCGTGATGGACTCCCTGTCGACGTAGGAGAGTTCTTGCGCATCCGTGGGCTATCCAATTTCGCTGAACTGCCTTGGCATTCAGTGGAATCCCACCCCTTCTTTGCCCAGATCATCTCCGCCATCGCCAACACACCTGCCACCGAGCAGAGTTGGCCGATCACCTCCCTACCATCCCGTACACTGATCACCTTCCAAACTTTTGCTGAGTCATTTCGACTCCCTTCGCAAGGTCGGGAAAATGGCCCGAACCTCCCCATAGCAACAATGACACAATTATTTCCTAGGTATTCGTCAAATGAATACGCGATCCTTTGTCGATCGGAACTTGAAAGATCCACCCTTCAATTCTTAGTAGCTATCCTCAACCTACAGAAACGTACTTATGGAATATCTCGTCCCTTCGACTCCGCCATAGACTTATCCGCCCGAGAACCAGTGAATTTTGCATCCTATTTCTCACCGCATTCACAAAGAATGCGTAGCAATCATCAAACAGGTAAACAAGGGAGGAATGCCAAGATCGAGACTCCCTCATATCCTATCCTTCCTATTTCCGGCCATCCTTGCAGCACAACCACCACCCAGAGGCCCGGTCCTACGACATGAAGAGTCTGTGCAATAATGGGAGGATGATGAAGAAGATGAAGAGGAGATAAATCAACTCTTCTGCCGGAAGAGAATCAGGATCAGTTCATCCAAAAGTGAAGCCCAGGGATCAGTCGAAGGAAATAAAGATGATGACAAGGAACAAGAAAAGCATGACGAAGAAACCTTCCACGACACCGCCACATCTATGCAGCACGAATCATCCGCACAGTCATCTTCAGAAGGGCAACAAGAACAGGAGGATCACACTAAAACCGACACAAGCTCGTCAGAAGAGGCATCACGACAACAATCGGAGCCCGAAAAACAAAGAGATGAAGAACAGGTCATTAAGGATATTTTCGACGAACTGCTTAGAGCAGTAGAATCCACAATTATTGATACCGCCGACACTGCACAACAAACCGTAGATAAGGTAACGCAGTTTCACTCTGTCCTTCCCACTCCCCCACCGGAGCCGCCACTCGATCCCATTATCCCTATCCAACCCATCCACCCCAACGAACCCACTGACTCTTCTTCCTCATCCCCCAACTACTCTCCACCGAACTCCCAGCAGCTGCTCACCGCGTCCTCATCCCAACCTCGACCTCAGCTTCCACTTCCTTCAATCCCTACGATCTCTGAACTTGCAAACATGGGCCAACTGTTAATTCAGTTATCACAGCAATTTCCAATCCAGATGAGAGAAGTCACCGATAATATTCGAAATGAGTTACAACACAAGGTGGATGTCCTAGAAGCAGATATCACACCTCTACAGGAAGAGATAGATGTGGTCAAAGCAGAAAACCATCAGCTGCACTCCCAAATTACCCATCTCCAAGCTCAGCTTGCAGAACAACAGACAATTGCCGATCAGAGAGATACCGCACTGGCAGATCTCAACCAAAAGGACAAGTTACTAAGCGAAGCACAGGCCGAAATCAGTCAGTTAAAGCTAGATCTACAGGATAAAGAAGATGCCAGAGTAGCCTTAGGTAATTTATTAGAAGAAACCAGAGTGGTACAAAAAGGCCAAGAACAGCACGATCTGGCAATGAAGACAGCGGAAGAACTACAAAGATACAAGGATCAATTAGCTGATATAAATAATATACTCAAACGTTATTTGTCAAAAGAAGCTCAAACACAGAAGGTAATAACAGATCTCCACAGAGAAAGGGACGCATACTCCAGAACCATCTAGTTCCAGAATCAAGAGATCAAGAGATGGGAAAATCAACTGGACAATCAAAAAGAAAGAGTAATCAGTATGGAAAAGCAGGTTGTAGAAATGAAGATATCTAGAGATGCAGCTTTGTCCAACGAATTCTACCTACAAGAAGCTTTTCTACAAACGCAAGCAGAGATTTTGCTCACCGAAGCCATAGCTTTAAGTTCTATAAGAATAGATGCACAACTAATAGAACCGGACACCCTCAAACAAATGTTAGAAACTCTAAAGAGAAAGATCGCCCGTACCTTTAGATTAGCCAGAAATATGTACTTAGAAGACATTATAGATAACAGTAGTTCTGTAAAACCTGCGGGTTCGAGTCCTCCGTGCGTGCCAGAGTGTTATCGGCCACCGGATTGGAAGTGTATAATTGAAATCTTGTTTTACACGTGCGAAAGGTTGTTACGCAGACACTTTGTAATCTTTTTTATAAAGCAATGAAAAGGGATGCTCAGGAGGTTCGAGAGATCACCAGACTCTCTGTCTCGGTGATTTGTCTGTGGTGTTACTGTGTGTCGTGTTGGTTAATTTAGAGTATCTTGACTAAATTTTGAGTAGTCTGTGTGTATGTGTGTCTCGTCTTGTCTGTTATCTATTCGTATCTATTGCGGTTGTGAGTATCATCTACATCCAGTAGATAATTCGGTCTGTTGTCTGAAGTGAATCGTCTGCGAATCCTTATTGCGATTGTTGTGTTAAGTTCGCGTATTGCGGTAGTACTCGTTCTTGGAATGTTCTGCCAGTTGTTTGGTGAAGTCTGTGTAACTGTGGTAGTGTTTCTAACATTGTGCGGGATCGTGTTGCCTTCAGCATTGAGATCTGTCATCCTACGGTAAAGGTTAAGCTATAGTAGGATTTCTTGGGTTGCGTACTGAACCTTCAATACAGTGTATCTGAAACACTTGAATTCTCTGTGTCTTCGGACATTGGTCGGATTGTGGTACCCATTCGGTAAAGGTTGAACGATTACTCTTGTCTCTGATATTTTCAGTAAGTTTATGTGCAGATGCAATATAGCCTCTTAGTGTATGTGGTACACGTTGGCCGAGCTAACCCGTGAACTGTAAATGTCTAAGTACCACAGGATCTTGATAGAGCTCTCAACATCAGTATATTGTTGTGTGTAAGTGGTTAGTTTGGGAACTAAGTATAGGGCCTCTGTCTAACAGACCCCTTCCACTCCCAAGAACCCAATAATCGTTTAAACGCACTTCTGACAATTAGAATACAACGTTTAAAAAATTTATGTACTAATTCATATCATTTCCATGTTTAGACATGCTGTTTAGCACATTCTCCATCACAAACATATTGTCTCTATCGTAATTTCTATATGAACTTTCTGCAAAGAAGTTTCCATGTGATGATGACATCATCTACTTCTTTCTCTTTAGCTATTTTACTTATGATAGCAATCCTTTTCAGAATGGCTATAATTATTGCAATGGTAACAATTTCAAGGTGCCTCTGATCTACCTCTACCTCTTGAATTCGATGTACCTCTTCCTCTTGGCATTTTCAAAGTGTTTGAATTTCTAGACCTTGATTGACCATGGCTAGAACCTCTTCCTCTATGTTGAAAGAATGCATGATCTCTTGAGTTTCCACTTCCTAATGCATTCAATCCAAGATTCACTTATGCCATACAAATTGCCATTAGTTCATTGAAATGAGACATAGTGCCTCTTACCAAAATAGAAGTGTCTAGGCTCTTATATTGTGGTCCTAGACTATTTAGCATAATAGATACGATGTCATCATTTCCCACCTTATAATGTATGGATGCTAGGTAATCAGTAATCTTTCTAATCTCAACCACATAATGAGTGATAGATCTATTCCTGTGCCATACACTATGCGGTTTCTATTTCAAATGAATTTTCCTAGTCTCTATCGATGTACCATAGATTTTATAAATAATATCCCAAGCTTCCTTTGGTGTACTATTTTTCATGATGTGTGGTATAAGGATGTTAGAAATGCATGTAGATATCCAATGGAGATTTCTAGAATTCTCTATCCACATCTTCTATTCTTTTTGTTGATTTACACTGGGGTAATCTGGCGATTCAAGACACCAACTAGTCCCCAAACTCATTTACCCATTAGGAAATTCTCCATGCTATAAGACCATATGTGTTAATTATCCTTTTTCAGCTCAGCCCCCACTTTTTGCACAATCTTATGAGCCATTATTGCATAAAACACAGCACATAACATATGCAAAATCTCTCTAATGTGAGGCCACAACTTCATACATTCATCCCATGATTGTTACATGAAGCCTTTGGACTATCTTCACTCTAGTCTTCCACCTAATCACCAAGATATCTCCAAGATGAGATCACCCCGGTTAAGAACCTTACCACATCCCTCAGTGTTTGTTTAATTTAAGTTTTCAATAGGGTAAATATATTCTCATAAACATGTGAGTTATCCAAATTAAGGACCTACAAATCCATACATATATCTCACAATGTGTGAGTAATGCCATTCAAGTACCCGCAAGTCTATACATGACTTCGCCTACCACATGCACTCCAAAAAAAGAACCAAAATCAAACATGTACCTGATACATATAAGAGAACTCTTCTATAGCTTTTCAATATATTTTTGTAGGCAAAAGAAAATTTGTTACTTGATCTATATGGAGAAGCTATTATGCTCACTCATCCTTAGCCCCTGCTTCCAAGAACAAAAACTCTTGAAGGCTACACCAGACCCTTTACAAGTGTGTAGTAGGAAGATTCGGAGTTCCTTGCTCATACTCTAGTTCAACTATAAAAAGTGGGCTCCTTTCATTTTGGATAGGATCATCATTGCCACATAATACTCAAGGTGTAGGTAAAGTGAAGCATCAATTACTAATCTACACCGACATAAGGGATGAGGTCATCATTTCACTTTGAAAAACAAGCATGGAAGAGATAAGGGAGATGTATGTAATAGCTCTTTGGGATTATGTTGATGTCTCACTCAAAAGAAAGTCCTCTGTGTCAGACATACCGTTCATATCATCGTTGGTCTTGCATGCATTGTTGTCAACTACGCTTGCTTCTTACATTGTTTCACCTCTCTCATGCTTCCTTCTTACACTCTTTCACAACCTCTCTAATGCATTTTCATCAGGCATGCTTGCTTCTCACACTCTTTCACAACCTCTCTGACACTCCACTACAACAGATTCTATGTCTGTGCGCCATAGTAAGTCGGTTGAAGTCCTACTTCTTGAGGCGAAGGTTGTGATTCAACCTCCCTTTGGATTGCAGGATATGTATGGGCTAATTTGGTCAGTTTATCCATCGAGTTGTAATGCCTTTGAGCCATTCAAATTTGATACCTTCAGATAGCTCTTAGCTAGTGTTACTTGACATTCTAACCTCTGCTTGGTGAGATATAAAAGATCCCATGGGTATTATGCCCTTCACTCATACAATTGTTCTTTCAATATATTCAAGCCAAACGAGATTAAGCTTTGATCCAACTTTCTTTTTAAAAAACGAAGAGCGGATTCTATGTCATTGTGGAAGAGGCTTTTGTGCAGCTATGATACCACTCTATGAGTGCGCAACCATGGCACTTCATTGTGTGGACTCTTACGGGGGGCACATGAAGCTCCGATCACCTGAAGTTTGGCATATAATGCTCTTTTTGACAGCGTGGCTGCTGAGCTGTATGAAGAACCTGATGAGTTGTACGGTAAAGTGAGGGTGACCCGAACGGATGAGCACCTTTGGGCGCTGTTCCGTTCGGGTCACCCAATACTTCAAAATCATCATCATCATCTAATTCAGCATCGTATCGTTCCATGTAGTGTAGAGAAATCGTTTGTATACTCACGGAGCCACGCTGCTGCTGCTCAAACATAACATTCATGATATATTAATTTTTACTTATAGAATATACTCACGAAGCCATGTTGCTGCTACTCAACGTCGAAAGAATTCATTTTCGATTATATAATATACACACGGAGCCGCAAAACCCACTGTGTATCAGAAAGAAAAAACGACAATTAATCAGTTCTACTTTAACATTCAATCTACTTTAACGTTCTATTAAAGTTTAATCGTCTTCAACTTAAAACTACAGCAAAATCCATTGCGTATAAGAAAAAAAGGTGATTAATCAGTTCTACTTCAACATTGAAAGAAAAAAGATGATTAATCAGTTCTGAAGTTAGATTTACGGGTTTTAATCAGTTTTGAAACAACAGCAAAATGCATTGCATATGTGTCCTATTTTTTTCATACTTTGAAAACAAAATGCTTAAAATTTTTCAATAAAACCCATTGATCACGTGAAAATGAACCATCTGAACCAGCCAATATAAGTTGCTATTATTTCCTTTTATTCCTCACTCACCATTGACCATAAAATTGACCGTTGTCAAGGGAAGAACAATAGTTTGTAAATTTATTTCTGATAATTGATCGGTCAAAAATTGTGATGTGCTCTTGATTTTGGGTCATCGGAACTTTGATGAGCATATGCATCTGCCCATAATTATGGCGACTGGAGTTAACCAGATCTATGATACATGTGCCCCAAAGTTCCATTCGGTGACCCAAAAAGTGTAAATCAATCAAGCATGTGCCCTCCCTATCTGTGGAGAGAGCTCAGAGAATGAAGAAAAAGGGCGAGAGATTCGGATAAGACCCGTGCATGTCCACGGAGTCCACGCACGCTTTTGTTTTTTCATTTTTGATTCTTTTATAATATGTGCCACATCAATATATGTATTTAGCATCACGCCTTTTGTTCGGAGTCCTCGTGGTCGTGAAAAGCTTCATAAGCGGCAGGATTCTCCTTTTATAAACCCTGCACTTCAAATGATCTGATCTTCAGACACAGACGCGATCCCAGGAATGGCGGAGTCATACGGTAGTTCTTCATTCAAGTATTCCGGAATCCGGACGTGCTATGAGATCTCCGGTATCATTATGAGACCTTCTTGTTCATGTGATGATCAATTTTCTAGCAGTTGACAAGCAAGGAGGAAACGGCAAGTGAGTCCTAGGAGAGATGAGCGCAACTATGTGGATAGCATACAGGATCCAGAGGTAGGCGGGTGTTGGCACCATGATCGCGAGGCTCTTACTGTAGGGCGTTATTCTTACGGGATCGCACGTCTATGATGCGTAAATATTGAAAAGAGCGAACATGTTTGACGGTTAGTCTACCAGATCCGCTGTATGCTGCGGAGCGATGCCTCAGCTATGGAAGCATGAGAGGGAAAGATGACCTCTCGGAATTCGGTCTTCACAGTTTCTTGAAGCGAAAGAGACAACGTACATGGACTCTTCGATGGGCGTACATTTTGTGGTCCTGGTTGTACAGTTGCGCCATTGGACCTTCAACCAGTCGTCAACTGTGTCGAAACTCTAGAAAGTCAATGGCTTTATCATTGAGAAGGACGAATATATATCTGCTTACCATACCGGCCTTTGAAGTGTGATCTTGGCGTTCAACTGCACAGATGCGTCTATAAAACGGTGATGTCTGTAGACTGTATGTATGTATCTGTCATGGATACCGTTGACTCTTCTTGGACACTGAGAAGAGATTATGTCATTATGTATATTGTCAACCCCCTACTCTCGTTACTGAAAGTCAATTGTTTGGTTGTGGTCTTCTCTGTGGATGACGATAATCAGGTATAATTTCAAAATCTCATATTTTACTTTCATGATTTCCTGTAGATATATTTTTGATGATTATGGTGATGATGCACTATTTTATGAGTCGGCTATAGAGCCAAACAAAAGAAGAAGTGTACGATGTGATGTCTGGTATGAACCATACGATGTATTCGGGGAGAATAATTTACTAATGTCCATGCCGTAGCCTTAACTGTTTTAATCCCCTAGTTTCTTTTAGGATACACTTTCTTTTTCTAATGGAGGATATGATCTAGGGAAGAACGGCCCTCAGGTTAAAAGAGAAGACACAATTTGTTATGTTGAAGTGTTATCCACAATATGCAGGGCTCCTAAGTCCAATAAGAATGCACGAAGGCCAATAAGAGACATCCCCAAAAGGCATGATTTTCATCTCATCTCAAGGATGATTAGTAGTTGTCTAGCCGAATATGCAACATGTGATGATTGAACTCTCATCCCTTACATGAGCTGCGAAAGACAACAATGCTAGATAACTTTTATGGTGTATATGCTTTACATAAGACAACTACTTCGAAGTATAATTGTACAACGTTGATCAGTGTGTCACTCTAGCACAATGGCAAGTACCAATGTGAGGAGATCCACCTCATAATTATCAATCCGAGAAGATGTGAGAAGGGTATGATGACTGTGAGCAAAAGAAGGCATAAGTGCGTGAGTGAGAAGCACACTAGCATGCACACACATGCGCACACAAGGCAAGACAAAGAGATGGAACAATGGAATCTTTAATTCATAAAAAACAAGATTAAAAGCTCTTTTTCACTTCAATTTTCAAATTTACTATTCCCAAAAGCTAATTCAGAGGTTCAAACGAACTCTAAAAAATATGAAAATCGATATGTAGGTACTTCTAATACTCCTCAAGCTAGAGGGATCCTCGGCTTGAACAAATTGGAGTCTAATCTACCAAAAATAGTATTTGTAATGTTGATGTAGTGATGAAAATCACTGTTGAAAAATATTTATCTTTAACACATTAGATAGGTCTAGTTGTCGGATCTTTGTTGACTACTCTACCTACTTGGTCTTGCTTGAATCTCTCTTTGTTCTGACTCTCTATGATACCTTCCCTGTCTTGTAACACCTTGGCTTTGCTTGCTGCTACCAACATTCCCCCTCTCTTGTGTCTGTCATCCCTGATAGACCCTTGTTGTAAGGAGTGTTTGACGTAATATTCGATGACATCAGTGGTTAGATGATGTTCTTGCAACTCCAGTCCTCGTGTTAGATCTATCGTCAGCTGATCCCAATCTATTGGACCTAGAATGTTCGGATGTGGTAGTTGTAGCTGATCAGCATGGATTGCTTATTCTATTACAAAGAGATGTAACAAGTGGGTGGTCCTAGGAATGAAAATTTATTAGTCGTACTCCTAGAACCCTATAGAGAACATCTCCTCAAATGTCTGCTTGTAGCAAGCAGGTAAGTACTTGATGCACACATGCCAAGCATAGGCCGTGTTGATGGAGGGGGTTTGGTTCCTATCATATGCTAGATCATGATTTCCTTTAGAGAAACCTAGGGCCAAAATATATGGAGCTTGTACTTTTCGGAAGGTTTTGAATACTACCATCATTAGCTCAAAAATCTTCATACATATCTTTGCGGCAATGTTTGGCACATTCTTGAATCTTGCAGACCAATGGCATATAGTAGATATCATATAAGCCACACTGGGTGGCCCTCTAGGGGAGCAAAGTAAGGATGGTTGATCCAATTTGAACACCATTTATTATTTTGAACTTTGATTGCAAATGCCTGTCGGGATCTGGGATGGGCAATAGGATAGTAACAAGGATTATATTTGATGTATAATGGCATATTTGACTATGTGGGCATCATTTTTGAATAATTTATCAATAGTTACATGCGCCAATTTGGTTAGTGGATCCTACGTGTGCCTTCTCATGTAAATCATTTGGCTCGAATTGAGTGCCAAACATGGATTCTTTTCTTGTATGCCTCTTTATTTCTATATTATAATCTGTCAATAATACAAAGTATATCTTGTATTGTTGTTTTGATATTGATGATGAGGCATTGATGTGATAAGTTGTGAAAATAAGCAGACTTGAGAATCGTTTCTTCCAGATTGGATATTGATTGTATTTGAAATGCTACCCTATTATCATGCATCTGGGCTATCTTTTCTACTCACTTGAGCCAATCTCAGGCTTAAATTTCAAAAGTATCTCTGCCCTCTTCAGTGATGCGCCCTCTTAGTACTAGCATGGGATCGTATGGTTCTTCAAAGGATTCTTCGATCGGGATCTCCACTACTGTATTTGTTCTGCAACCTGTTTCCTGAGGGTTTCCACTTCCTCTGTAGTGTGTGAGAGGATTGCCATCTCCGGCCTAGATGTGCTCATTGTGTTCAATTGCTTCTTGAGGTCTGCACACTATTTCTAGCTTTTCATATGACTCTAGAAAGCTAGCATCTTCCTTGAGTAATATCTTGATGTCTTCCGAGGGAATAGCTTGAAGCTTTGTAGGGCTGATAGTTGGTGTTCCTTCCATATTAGCCTCGAGATTATCTTGGTTCTATTGCTACACTGTTTTATTTTCTTCCAACACTACGGCCATATGCTTCCTAAGGAGCCCTATATTCCTTTGTGGTTTGACATTGGTGAGATTTTGCTCGTGTAGCATTATCTCAAGTCTTTGAGGGCTTGGGCATCCACATCGGGTACCTTGGACTCCAATTCTACATGAACTTATTGTAATGTGAGTATTCTACCTTGAGCGCTTCATTGTCACCTTCCAAAGCTGTGACTCATGCCTGTAATATTTGAGATTTGGCTTAGAAGGTAGAATTCCAATCTTCCAATTGTTGATATTCTTGTTGAAGCTGTGATACACATTGAATTATCATATTGAATGTAGTATCTACAGATGGAGATGCAAAGAGAATAGTGTTTAATGCAAGGGGAATGGGGATGGGCATGTGAATCGTGGATGTAGTGCAAGAGAGTACCGATGATGTTGGTGGAGGGAGAGAGTGGGGATGGTAGAAGCATGGGGGAAGGGGAAGGTGCAATGGGTGGAGAAATGTCCATAGGATTAGACACTACATTGCATGTGGGAGCTACCATGTAAGTGGGAATGGTAGGTGAAGTAGGTGTGGTGTCTGTGTATAGTGAAGTGGAAGTGAGCATTTGTCAACCTAACATTTGTGCGGTGGGGACACAGTTAAAACCTTCCATGAATGATATGTAATGGGGTGGGTCTATGGTCCTGATTGAGATGTAGGGGAAGATGGAGGAGGCAATGGGAAGTATGGATCATAGGGAAGGGGAATATGTGAATAGTGGTAAGCAAGGGTACCTAAACTACCTTCGATTGATCTTGGGTATCATTCTATACTAGGTAGAATAGGGTGTCTAATGAGAGGCTCTACAAAGAAAAATGGGGAAGTAAAAGAGGGTTGATGATAGAGGAAAAGAGGGTCATGTGAGAGGTCTCACAGAAGGAAAAGGAGGTTGATGAGATAAGGATTTGGGTAGTGTTGGTTAATACTATAGAGATTTCTTCAGTGATAGGAGGTGGAGGTGGAGGCAATGGGGGTGTTGAGGTGAGATAGGTGTCGAGGTGGGGTAGTGACACCTGAGGTTAAAGTGGCTCCTCGTGGTTGAGCACATGGTACTGCTCCTCTCATCCTCTTTGATGGGGGTCCTATGGATGTTCGGCCTTTGAATTATTATACCCTATTCCATGTTAGAGCCCTTTGAATTGGAATTTCATAAGCCAAACATCAATAAATAATCTTGGTCACGTCACAACATCCATACAATACTGGCTTGTGTGGCCATCATTTCTATGCCAAGTGGATTTGATCAATAATCCAGTGAGGTAGGTTAATTGTTAAGCTCCGAGTTTCTACAAGATATAAACTGAACCATACTTTCTTATGTGGCATGGTGAACCTATCTTGTGTTGGAAGGGCAAAATGTTGCATGCACATTCTAAGGTGAACCGCAAATTAGGCATCATGGCCACCATATCTTTGAGTTTTGTGAGGTTTCGATTCTTCATGTTCTCTGGCACTAAAATCTCCTTCTCAATGGGTATGCGCATCCCTCTCATATCTAGAGCATCGTGTACTAGGTTATTGGTTAACCTAAACTGCTTCAATTCATTTTCTCTAGTTAGCGATGGAAGCACAAACATGCTATATGCTTTGGGATTCTTGTTGGGAATTAGGGTGTTGATAAGATAATAGCATCTCATGAAGTCGGGTTTGGGAAGCTAAGCACCAAAGTATATATCTAATCTTGCTTTTTGCCACACTAGGCGTAGCTCTTTTGCATTTTGTCACTTTTCAAACTCCCACATGAAGAAATAGTACTTCTTCCACTTGCGATTGAACTCTAGCTCTAACCCCCAAAGGTATGAGCCCTCTCCCAATGGTCTTGCTACTTCACTAAACCAATGGGATTTTTTGTCTACTAGCATGGTGTGGCTACTCGTGGGTCTTCTATGGGTATGATATGTATGGCCTACAAATCTTGGAGTCATTCATTCATCTTAGGAATGATAGGTAAGCTCTCCATATCGACCACATGCTGACTTGTGCCTGCCTGAGAGCTAGTTTCTGCTACTCCAGCCATGATAATGTCTAATGATTGCTTATTTACTGGAGGAATAAAATCATATTAGCATTGCATAAGAAACATGATAATATCGTATTCCCTTTATAATACCAACATGTTGTTTGTTGAGGCTAGAGGCTAGTCCAATTGGTGTATTGTGCATGCGTGAGTGAGAGTTAGCAAGTTAGTAGTGTCCCTATATACATATTCTGGTTGTGCATTGTACTCAAATGCATCTATTCCCTTGCACAAAAGTCTACATGGTTGGTTCAGGGGGTTTATTACACGATTTAACTTTCCAAATTTTCTTTGTGGGATTGCATCTTTGGGCTATGATGGTATTTACGTGTTCTTCAGATATGTCTTCGTGGATTTGGGATTTTTTGGGTACCCATCTCTAGACAATGCTAGGTGTGATTGGAGACATGGAGGTGTTGAGTGCAGATGTTTGCCATGAAGTGTATGATGTGAGTTTTTATGGGTGATGATTTGAGCTCATGAACCTATGTGCAACTATCTGAGCTAATAAGCAAGTCTTAGCCACCCAAATTTGTCGTGCATTGGGATCAGTCTTCATTGATTGCTTTGGAATCCAAATAGAAATAGTCTTGATTGGTTGATTCTTGGCATACTTCTTCATTGTGGTCTTTGAATAATTAGTTTTTCTTTTGCATCTTTGGGGTTCTATCATCATAGTAGAGGGTTGTTTGCCCTTGCGTATCCAGATTTGCTTCACAATTTGAGTCCTCTTGCTTCATGCTCTCGATTGACTAAGAGCATAGATCATCTACTTTCCCTACCTCTTGTACTCCTTTGCTTGCTTTGTCTTGAGCACTTTTGGAAAAGAAGGGAGTTCCATCAGATCCCTGACTTCTTTATTGAGAACATCATCCTTTTGCATCATAGAGTTTTGGACAAGAACAACATCTTTATCTTCATGTGTACCCTTGGAAGGACCAAGAGTGGGTGTCTTTCCTAGTTCCTTGAGTGCATGATTTTCTACCTCTATTGTGATGTGATTTTGATCCACCCATACCTGAAGAATTCCACTTCTTAGGTTCGCATTAAATGCATGATCATAGATCCAATCTTGACCCAAGACAAGAGGTTCATTGAGATCTCATCTTGGCACACTGACACCATCATTGTCATAAGAACATCTTGAAGGTAGATGGGAAGCTCCACCTTGCCCATGCAAGGGTTTTCCACACCTCCCAAGCCTATGAGATATGCTTATATAGGATTGACACTAAATTGCAATTCTGAAAGAACTTGATGAAGCTTCTAGTAGATAGAAAAGTGACTTGCAAAGCGAGGAAATCCCGTCTAGCCAACCAGCCCAAGACCAGCCCTTGAGATTATGGAGACTCAAATACAGCTTATAGGCATGCGATAAGTGCAATAAAATGCACTATGTATTGAAAGAACTTGGACAAGCTTGTAGGAGGTAGAAAAGTGAGTTGCAAAGCGATGAAGTTTGGTCTAGCCAATCGGCACAAGAATAGCCCTTGAGCTTATGGAGAAAAATAGAACTTATAGGCATGAGATAAGTGCAATAAAATGCACTATGTACTTTGGAGCATGAAGGAGAAAGAGTCGATACAAATTAGATAGGTTTGCGTGTTGATTAGCCTAAAAACTTACTATCTATGGATGAACTTCAAATACTCATAGCGGCCAGCGTGATTACAATTAGAAAAAATCCTTTTATGGGAGTGATACACATAAGGTTTAGTGTATAAAATGCAAAAAATTATAAGGAATAAGCAAAATATGCTATAGGAATGAATCAGACACTCAATGGTGGTACTTCTTATTTTTCAAGAATATTTAGAGATTGATCCGGAGATAGAAAAACTAAGATTTATCCCAATTTAATGAACCAAATGCTATGAACATTAAAGGTCATAAACTAGATACTAATACCTTTCCAATGAGCCATCTTTCCTTCAATTTTGAGTTGTGTGGAGAGAATGGCAGCCTCTGCAAGATTACTATTGGTGAAGAAGATGATGCAAGAAAGTGAAGGACCAAGACAATGATGGTCACAAGTGTATGTATATTGCTTCTATGTGTTTTACAAGGGTTTTCAAGTCTTTATATAGACTCTAGGAGTGATCCATGACTTCTACAAGTGGATTTTGAATTCAAATGAAGGTGGTAAGAGTTGTTGGACGGAATTAATTCACTTTCCTACAATTTAGGAAAAGTGAAGATCTAGTTTGATCTACTTTTGGGTGATTGATTGCAACTCAACTACCACAAATTCATGGAATTTGGGCTCTCTCTTTCTACTTTTATATATGTAAATCTCAAGGCTTTTACAATGGTAAAAGATCCATGAAAAAGCTTTTTAAAAAATACAATAAGTGAGCATAAGACAGAGAACTCTTCAATGGATATTCCTTCGACATAATCCAAGCGATAGCTTTTTGATGTAGATCAAATCCACCTCAAGAATAGTTTAAGCTTGATGTTCCAACAGCTCCTTCTCAAGCTAAAGTATGCTTGAGTCTTCATTCTCTAATAGATTGAATACCTGCCATAGCTTTGAATCTACAAAGCTTTATTCCATCAAGTGCCCTTGTCATCATAACTGTTACTTGCTTTTGAGTTGGAACAAAAGAAATGTTTTCCATGAGCTTCTCTTGATGAAGTGGTAATGCACCTCTATATGTTTGGTTCTTGCATGCAAAATAGGGTTTGATGCTAGATGCAGGGAACTTATATTATCTCCAAATATGTGAGTTTTGGAACTCACAAGTCCCAAATCTATATACAATGCCTTTAACCATATTGCCTCTTGAGTTTCTATGATCAAACCTCTGTACTTTGCTTCAGTCGAGGATAAAGCAACTGTTGGTTGCTTCTTGGATAGTAGCTTTGACCAGCAAATGCTAACTAACCAGAAGTACTTCTTCCGACATCCTTAGCTCTTGCCCAATCTGCATCTGAATAGATTTTGATATCCAAATCTAAAATAAGGATAGAATATACCTTCATTGATTGTACCTTTGAGATACTTAAGTACTCTCTTAGTTGCATCCATGTGTGGCCTTCTTGGTGAGTGCATGAACTGACTAAGCACTCCAATACTATATGAGATGTTTTCCCTTATATGAGTAGCATATATCAAGCTACCTACTAAGCTTCGATATTCTTTCATGTATTCAATTTTCTTAGCTTCATAAACACTAAGTTTATGATTCATCTCCAAAGGTGTACCTATAGGTTTTATGTTCTCCATTTTGAACTTAAGAAGAAGATCCTGAATGTATCTTCTCTGAGTCAAATACATTCCTTCATCTCTGTATATCACCTGCATACCTAGGAAATATGTGAGCTCACCTAAGTCACTAATTTTGAACTTCTCTTGCATGTGTCTCTTGATCCTTTGAATGTCATTGATATCATCACCTATCACAATTATATCATCTCCATATACACATAGATAGATAATCTCATTGTGATCCCTTTTGATGAATAGGGAAGGATCTGAGTTGCTAGCTCTGAACCCTTGATCTTGAAGATATGTAATCAACCTATAATTTTAAGATCTAGGAGCTTACTTCAAGCGATACAATGCTTTCTTAAGTCTCCAAACATAAGATGGATGACTAAGGTTTTCAAAACCTAGTGGTTGTGACATATATACCTCTTCACTTATCCAACCATTCAAGAATTCATTTTTCACAGCAAGTTGGAGGAGTCTCCAACTCCTTGCAGCAGCTACACTTAGCAATGTTCTGATTATAGTCATCTTTGCAACTGATGAGAATGTTTTCTCATAGTCTATACCATGAGTTTGTGAGCATCCTTTGGCAACTAATCTTGCATTGTACCTGCAAACTAATCCAACTGAATTTCTTTTAACTTTATATACCTATTTGCAACCAATTACCTTTTGATTTGGTGACATTGGAACCAAATCCCAAAGTCAAAAGCTCCATGCTGGGTGAACCTAGCTTGCAAGCCTTCTGACTATTTGGCCACACTTAATAGGTTTTTCGTGATAGTGGGTACATAGAGAACCTTACTCAAAATGTTTATCTTGCCATTGGAAGCTTTGACATTACCAATCTTCTACAAATTGTTCTTTGGATCGTCCCCTGTTTGAACTTCATGTCTATGCTTTGGACTTTCCAAGTCAGATAGAAGAGCAATGTTGCCTGCAACATGATTTGAGCATCCGAAATCTATGTAGAACAAACAATCATCATCTTTACCTTCTTTGTGGCTTAGATTCATAAGAAGCAATGAGTCTTCATGTGGTTGATCTTATGAATAATTGTTGAAGTCCCTTATATTATAGCCTCTATTGTTATTATTGAAGTTGTGTCCACCTAAACCTCTATTGCTGCCATATCCACCTCTTCCACTTCCTTTCTGGGTCTTCCCATTAAACGAGTAATTCGGAGTGGTGAGCTTGGTCTTACCACAAATGGCACAAGGTTGAACATTTTGACCTTTGTCTTTGTCATTATTTGGTCCTTTCTTCTTCCCTTTCCACTTGCTCTTGCTTGCGAAGTTGGCTTGGGAAGTCTCCTCTTCATCTTATTCCTTCTTCTTGCCTTTCTTCTTCTTATCCTTCTTATCTTCATATAGAGCACTAGTTGAATTACATTGATAGCATTTACTTTCCTTTATGCTATTGTTGGCCTCTTGATTGAGGATTTTTCCAAGAAAGATGTTGAAGTCTGGAGTTTGCACATCCATATGAGATCAAAAGCCATCGTGAAAGATTACCATTGCTTATCACTTTGAATCCCACTGAGAATTTGCCTCATGATAGAATCTTCTTCAATCAGCTCTCTAATGGATGCTAACTGATCTACAACCTCCTTGACCTTGGTAAAAAACTCTGTGATGGTTTGCTTAGGTGTCTTCTTCATTTGGTTGGACTCATTCCAAAGATGATTCTTTCTTGCTTTGGTACTAGCAGAAACGAAAGTCTCAAGGGCATCTCAAGTCTCTTGAGATGACTTGCATCCTCTAATATGTGATAATAGAAAATTTAGAGATAGAGTTTAGTATGTACAACCTTGCTTGAGTAGACCTTGCGCACCAAAGTATGAGCTTATGTGTCTCCTCTTGTTGTTGGAGTTAGACGTCTGCGAAAGCACGTGAACAGCACAAGGAAGAAGAAGAAGCTTGGAGCACAACACACAATACTGAATGTATTACTAGAGAATGTACAAAGATAAGTAGACCATTAGGGCAATAGGCGTATATACAAGCCGGGGGAAAAAAACCTCCTAAAGAGGGAAAAAGTGCCCCGGCGGTCCTAGTGTGTTCACACACATCACTACCTAAATATATCAACAAATACCCCCTGGGAGTGATGCGGTGAACAAAGAGCTGGCACTCATGTATAAGGAAGTGCCAAGCTATGTGGAAATCACTCCACAAAAGAAAGTAAGCCCAAAGCTTTGCGGAAAGCTTCAAACTTCTCCTGTAGGCAGAGCCTTCGTGAAAAGGTCTGCTATGTTCTTCTGTGTGGGCACATATGCCAAGCTGATCTCCCCAGCAGAGAACCTCTCCTTGACATAGTGATAGTGCACCTCAATGTCCTTAGTGCAAGCATGGAACACAGGGTTCCTCGCAACTGCCAATGCGCTCTGACTGTCAGTGAAGATGGTGGTGGCAGAAGACTGGCCAACACCCAAAGCAGCCATAAGGCGTCTAAGCCACACACACTCAATAGTCGCTATGCAAGTTGCCCTATACTCAGCCTCACAACTGGAAGTGGCCACAGTAGGCTGCTTCTTGCTCAACCAAGATATACATGAGATACCAAGCATGAAGCAAAAACCACTGCTGGACACACAAGTGTCATAGCAACCAGCCCAATCTGAGTCAGAAAAAGCATGCAAATCTCGCGGTAGTGATCCCCCCTTGGGATAAAACAACCCAAGTATCCGAGTACCACTCAAGTAGCGAAAGATGAGCTTAACCGCCTTCCAATGCGTGACTCCTGGGCAATGCATAAACCTGCTCATCTGTGAGACAGCAAACCGAATATCTGGCCGAGTAATGCATAAGTAAATCAAGCATCCAACAGCCTGCTGATAGAGAACAGCATCAAATGCATCTCCAGCATCATGAAGACTCAATCGTAAACCTGTCTCCATAGGAGTGGCAATAGGCTTACAGTCTTCAAGGCCAAAACGCTGGAATAATGTGTCAATATATTTCATTTGACACAAAGCCATTCCACCATCAACTTGCATAAACTGAATGCCTAAATAGTGATGCAAATGCCCCAGATCAGACATCTCAAATGAGGCATGCAAATCAGCCTTGAAATCAGCAATATGCTTCTCAATAGGACCAGTGAGCAGCATGTCGTCAACAATGATCAGAAGCACATCATTAGCACGCTTAACATATAAGGTGCTTTCAGTTGGACTGTTCTCAAAACCATGTGCAACCAGATAGGCATGTATCTTCTCATGCTAAGCATGTGGTGCTTGCTTTAAACCATATAATGCCTTCTTTAACCTACACACCTGGTTTTCATGCCCTTTCTGCACAAAGCCATGAGGCTGAAAAACATACACTTCTTCATGCAAGTCACCATTCAGAAATGTTGTTTTAATGTCCAACTGATGTACATTCCAACCATGATGGGCTGTAAGTGCACAAATGCTCCGAACAATAGTCATACGACATGTAGGTGCAAAGGTCTCATCAAAATCAATGCCTCTTTCCTACGCATAACCCTTTGCAACAAGCCTAGCCTTATACCTGTCAAGTGTACCATCAGGTTTACGCTTCAGCTTGTATACCCACTTAGTGCCAATGGCCTTCTTGCCAGGAGGCAAGTCACATAAAGACCATGTACCATTCTTCATTATAGCATCATATTCAGATTGCATAGCAGCCATCTAGTTTTCTGAATTTTGTGCTTCATCAAAAGAAACAGGCTCATTCTCATCACAGAGACTAGACGCAGCCATAGCATAGCAATCTGATGCAAAGGAGGCACTATGAGAGCCTGAATGAGTACGATATGACAAAGGTGCATCTAATTTGTTGTCACGCAAAGTCTGCACCAGCCATTTTGGCATAGTTTTTGCCTGCTCAATATCAGCTCTCTCATCAACAAGTGCATCATGTAAATCTGCATTAGAAATGGAATGATCTGCATTATCATATGAAACCTACAAAGGTTGAGAAGTTGCCTCATTAGGACCAGCACTAGACTGTCCACCTATAAAAAGAGGCATCAAAGTATCATACATGTCTTTGGAGCTAACAGATGTCTCCTTGGTACATGAGAGCAATGGCTGAATAGCATCTTCCACAAAGACAACATCACGGCTAACCAGAATGCGTCTAGTCTATGGATGATACAGACGATAGCCTTTACTTTCAGAACTGTACCCAACAAAAATACATTTTACTACCTTATCATCCAATTTTCTGCGATGTTGTTCACGCACTAGTGCATATGCCAAACAACCAAAAACACGCAGATGAACAACAGATGGCTTGCGGTCATGTCAAGCCTTATATGCCTGACTCTTGACCATACACCTCGCCATCTCCATGAGTGACCTATTCTTCCGTTCAGCAACTCCATTCTGTTGAGGTGTATACGGCACTGTACACTGGTGTTTTATCCCACGTTCAGCCAGAAATGCATTAAAATCAGAAGACATATATTCTCCCCCTCGATCAGAACGGAGGGTGCCCATTTTACATGCTGACAGATTTTCAGCCAAAACCAAAAACTGTTTAAAGCACATGAACACTTCGGACTTTGCTTTGAGTGGATATACCCATGCATGCCTGGAAAAATCATCAATGAAAGTCACGAAGTAAAGGTAATTTCCAAAAGAGGGTGTCTGCATAGGACCACAGACATCACTATGTACAAGCTGCAATTTCTGTGTAGCCCGAACTGAACCATCTTTTGGAAAGGAGGAACGCTGCATTTTGCCCAAAATACAACCTTCACAAACATGTTTTCCAGGTGCCTCAAGCTTGGGAAAAGAAGACACCATATCAGATTTCTGTAGGCGTAGCAAACTAGCAAAATTTAGATGACCAAAGCGTGCATGCCAAAGCTTTGCATCTGACATAGCCTGAGAATCATGAATTGCACATGCCGAATCATTCACAGATCTTTCATAGTCTATGAGCTTATACAGCCCACAACATAAAATGCCAGAAGCAATAATAACATCGCCATTTGACAGATCATGAATTGTACATCTGTCATCAACAAATTTCACAACCAAGCCAATCTTGGCTAATATTGCAAAAACTCATAACAGATTCTTCTTGATCCCTGGCACAAATAAAGCATCTGACAAAGTGAAAGAACTACCCTCAGCAGTAGTCAGAATGATCTTACCAACTCCCATAACAGGATAAGAGGAGTTGTTAGCGCATGTGACAGTATTCAGGCTGTAGGGGCAGGGTCGAGTGAAGAGAAGAAACTGCGCTGCGAGATAATATGTTTGGTCGCCCCACTGTCAAAGTACTGGCAAACATTTGAGTCCACTGCAGACATGCACTGCTCATGAGAAGATGGGTCAAAACTGCAAACAGTAGTAAATGCCCATTCTTCTTCCTGCACAAGATTAGCAAACTCTGTTTTTGGTGTAGAGGCTTCTGCAACAACCATTCCAACCTCCTTTTTCTTTGCCTCTTTTGCAGCTAGTTTTGGACAGTTCTTTATGATATGATCATTCCCTTTACAGTACTTGCAAAATAATTTCTGCTTTTCTGATTTCTTCTCATCTTTATCCTGGTTCTTCGAATGTGCAGCATTTGCAGATTTCTGCTTACTAGTAGAAGAGCTCCATTTTCCTTTTCCCTTTTGACTAGCCAAGAAAGCTTGATCTACAACACGCATAATGGACCTGTTCTTCCTGAACTGATCTTCCTGCACCAGAACAGAGACTAACTCCTCAAATGATAAGGCATTCGGATTGCCTTTCATCATCAACCGAAGAGTAGAAGCAAAACTCTGATATGAATCAGGAAGACCATTCAGAAGGGTCTGCACAAGTGAGCTATCTAGTATAACCTCATCAGTAGAAATCAACTGTTCCTTCAAATCTTTGATCTTCGTTAGGAAACTATCCATAGAATCACCTTCATTCATGTGCTCACTCTCCAACTGTTTTTAGAGGTAAGCAACACGAGCCTCATTCCTAGCTTGGTACAATGTGGTAAGTGTATCCCAAGCATCCCTAGCTATTCTATAAGAGCAAATATGAGGAATAATGGCACGTTTGATAGACAAAGCTATCAATGCATGTGCCTGGGCATCTCTGCCATCCCAACAAATCTGCTCTATAGTAGGTCCAGCAGAAATAGCAGCACGAATAGGAGTCTGCACAATATCATCTTCGACACCATCTTCATCAGCTCCAGCACGTGTATTCGTAGTACCTGTTGTTATAGGTGTAGCACGACGGCTTTCAACACCCTGCACAATGTTCCACAATCCTTTTGCAACCAATACATGTCGCATCATATAAGCCCATAATGGGTAGTTGGTACCATCCAACTTATCCTCAATAGCCAACATACGGAATACATCACTGCTTTCAGCCATGGCCGGTGACTAAAATACCTTGATGCAAAAAATTGAATGTATCTCAAAAAGTTGAACAGAACTATCTAGACGAATTCTGCTAGACCTATAGCAGACTTCGAGACGCTTATACTGGCGAACAGAAACTGGTATATACCTTTGGCACAAAAAGACAAAATAGCCTGCACAAGCACTGCGATAGTGCGTTCGGAGGCCAAAACGAGCTCAGATCGTAATTTCGGCACGACAGAGCGAAGCGGTTTTGATCTCTGAAACACCTTGAGTATGCTCACCAAATTTCATGCGAATCTAAGACTGCAAACGGAGGAGTGTCGACGGCGCCCTAGATGAAGCAACGACCTGCTCTGATACCAATTGTTGGAGTTAGACGTCCGCGGAAGCACGTGAATAGCACAAGGAAGAAGAAGAAGCTTGGAGCACAACACACAATACTGAATGTATTACTAGAGAATGTACAAAGATAAGTAGCCCATTAGGGAAATAGGCATATATACAAGCCGGGGGAAAAGAACCTCCTAAAGAGGGAAAAAAGTGCCCCAGCAGTCCTAGTGTGTCCACACACATCACTACCTAAATATATCAACACTTGTGTAGGTCCTCCTTTGGATCTTGGAATAGGCATAGCTTCATCACCTGATACAATTCCATAAATATTTCTACCTTAAAAATAGGCCTCCATTTTGATTTGCCAAGCCTCATAGTTGTGTCGATCAAGCTTTTCGATCATTGAGGGAAAGCCATCACCCATCTTGATCTACATCTAATACCACTGAAAGAGCTTGGAGAAGCTTGTAGGAGGTAGAAAAGTGAGTTGTGAGACAATGATGTTTGGTCCATCCAACCGGCACAAGACTAGCCCTTGAGCTTATGGAGACTCAAATATACCTTATAGGCATGCGATAAGTGCAATGAAATGCACTATGTACTTTGGAGCATGAAGGAGAAAGAGTCGATACAAAAAAAATAGGTTTGCATGTCGACTACCCCAAAAACGTACTATCTATGGATGAACTTCAAATGCTCATAGCGACCAACATAATTACAATTAGAAAAAATCCTTTTATGGGAGTGATACACATAGGGTTAAGTGTATATAATGCATAAAGTTATAAGGAATAAGCAAAATATGATATAGAAATGAATCAGACACTCAACGGTGGTACTTCCTATTTTTCAAGAATACGTAGAGATTGACCTCGAGATAGAAAAATTGTGATTTCTCCCAATCTACTTAACCAAATGCTATGGAGAATCACAGGAATAAGCTAGACACCGATACCTTTCCAATGAGCCATCGCATCCAATTTTGAGCTCTGTGGAGAGAGCAGCAGCCTCTACAAGGTTACTGTTGGCGAAGAAGATGATGGAGGAAAATGAAGGAGCAAGACAATGAGTCACAAGTGTATGTATATTGCTTCCATGTATTGTACAAGTGTTTTGAAGTCTTTTATATAGACTCTAGAATTGATCCATGACTTGTCCAAGTGGATTTTGAATTTAAATGAAGGTGTTAAGAGTTGTTGGAGGGAATCAATTCACTTTCCTACAATCTAGGAAAAGTGAAGATCTAGTTTGATCTACTTTTGGGTGATTGATTGCTTGATTGATTGAAACTCAAGTACCACAAATTTGTGGAATTTGGCCTATCTCTTTCTACTTTTACATGTGTAAATCTTAAGGCTTTTACAATGGTAAAAGATCCATGAAAAATCGTTTTTAAAAATACAATATGTGAGCATAAGAAAGAGAACTCTCCAACGGATATTGCTTTGACATAATCCAAGCGGTAGCTTTTTGATGTAGATCAAATCCACCTCAAACATAGTTTAAGCTTGATGTTCCAACATGTACTTGGGAGCATCAAAGAGAAAGAGTCGATACAAAACAGATAGGTTTGAGCATTGACTAGATCAAAAAACTTACTATCTTGGGATGAGACAATGAACTTCAAATGCTCATAGCGACCAGCGTGATTGCAATTAGAAAACATCCTTTTGGATGAGTGATAAACATAGGCTTGAGTGTATATAATGCACAAGAGTACAAGAAATAAGCAAAATATGCTTTTGGAATGAATAAGACACTCAACACTGGTACCTCCTATTTTTTAGGAATATGTAGAGATAGACCTGAGACAAACAAATTATGATTTCTCACAATATGCTAAACCAAATGCTTTGCAAATTTAGCTACGCAAACTAGATACTTGTAGCTCTCTAATGAGTCCTCTTCCATCTAGTTTGGAGCTCTACAGAGAGAGAAGCAGCCTCTGCAAGCTTACTGTTGTTGAAGAAGATGATCCAGACAAATGAAGTGTTGGGAATGATGGATGGACACTCCATGAGACTGAGTAGGTACTACCAAATCGTGCTTTGTACCAGACCTTTGGTGCTTCAGAGTTGATAAGTAGACCTTCGTAGCTTTCCAATGTCACCATAAAATGACCTATGTACTTTGGAAATGATGTATGCAAAGATAGAATCAAAACAGATAACTTTGAACTTCAAGTCTTCAAGAAAACCTTTTATTTTTTACTTGACACCTGCTGTATCGTTTGCTCAGTATGACCAACACAGTAGGAATTGGAAAAATTCCTTTTAGGGTTATTTAATTAGCTTAGCAAGCTAACTATTCCAAGTGATATTACTTAAAAAGATTAACTATGCTCAGAGAAATCAATTTAGCAAGTAAACCTTTACCCCCAATATTCTAGGATTGTTGTAGACTTTGACTAGTGATCACTTTGACGAACTTTTCTCTGTAATGGTAGAATAGAAATCCTTCCAATTTTGATAGCATGTAGATGACTTTGAGTTGGTTCCAACAAGCTATAGATCTTTGAGTTTGGTGAAGAAATGAGCGACATATGCTCTCCATAGGTTGACAGACTTATAGACACTATGACAGAGAACTCAAAAATGAACAATGTAGATATATGTATTAATGAACACTTGTATACAATGCCATTGGCATGAAGATCATTGCCTAATGGCGTAGATAGGTGTGGGATAGATTATAGACCTCACACACACTCAGAATTGATCATGAGAAGCTCGGAAAGTGATTCTTCTAACCGCCACTTTTTGATGATCATTTTTATAGTAGTTGAGTTAAAGATTGAATTTGAATTCAAACTTTTGGCTCCCTATAATCATGCTCCTACATCCTAGGAGATATTCTATCAATCAAAGCTAACTTTCCCACGAGTTCCTTTTGGTAGGTGTTTACAAAGGTTCCAAGTCAAATGTGACTTTTACAAAAAAGGTAAAGTGGTAATTAACCACTAGCATTGGTTCCTATGCTTCTCCAAATGTGTATGAACTTCAATGTATCCTTCAAGTCAAATGTGTAGGCTTGTGACTTGCACCAATAGCTCCCCCTCAAGCCAAACATCCTGGCTTGGTCTTCATCTTCAATCTTCATGTATATCCTGCAATCCAATCATTGATTTAAACACGCAAATTTTGGTTCGAGCCAATGCTTTAGTTAACAAATCTGAAACACTGCATGTTGGTAGATACATATGTTAGTTGGATGTCCTTGATTAATAATTTCTCTCTCACATAATGGTAATGGACTTCTATATGCTTGGTTCTAGCATGGTAGATAGGATTAGCTGCAAGGTGAAGTGAGCTTGTATTATCTCCAAAGATCAATGGTGACCTAGTATATAGACCCAATTCTGTAAACAATATCTTGATCCATATGGCTTCTTGAGTGGCATTTGCCAAACCTCTATACTCTACCTCTATAGAAGATAAAGCAACAGTAGGTTGCTTCTTTGAAGACCATGATATTGGTTTCTCACCTGCAAATGAAATGTATCCAGAAGTGCTCCTCCTATCATCCTTGCATCCTACCCAATCTGCATCTGAATAAATCTTGATATCTAAATCTGAAGTGTAAGGGAAATACAAACCATGATTTTGTGTACCCTTGAGATACTTCAAGATTCTCTTGGCAGCCTCCATGTGAGGTGCTCTAGGCTTGTGCATAAACTGACTTAGCACACTAACTCCATATGCAGTATCTATCCTTGTTAAGGTAGCATAATTCAAGCCACCCACAATGCTTTGATAACCTATAATATCATCAATTTCATCACCTTCATGGGCACTTAGTTTTAGGTTTACCTCCATTGGAGTACTTGCAACCTTGGCATCCTGAAAATGAAATTTCTTCAACATATCTTGTATGTATTTTTTCTGAGTAATATATATTCCAGAGTTAGTATAGACTTACTCAAGTCCAAGAAAGTACTTTAGTACACCAAGATCATTGATCTTGAACTCCTTCATCATCTGGTTCTTCATTTGTCTGATTCCATTGACATCATTACCTATAAGTATGATATCATCAACATATTTACATAGGTATATTACCTCTGAATTACTTCTCTTGATGAATAGAGAAGTGTCTGCCTTGCTCATGACAAAACCTTGGTCTTGAAGGTATGTGGTCAACCTCTGATTCCATGCCCTAGGTGCCTGCTTCAATCCATAAAGATCTTTATTCAATTTGCACACATATGTTACCTTGTTTGGATCCTCATAGCCAGGAGATTATGACATATATACCTCCTCTGAAATCCATCCATTCAAGAAAGCATTTCTTACATCCAATTGATACATGTTCCAATTTTTTGATGCAACCACACTCACCAACACCCTGATGGTTGGCATCTTGGCCACAGGTGAGAATGTCTCTTCATAGTCAATGCCTTGGGTTTGTGCAAAACCCTTGGCCACCAATCTAGCTTTGTACCTGTTAATTGACCCATCAGAATTTCTTTTGATTTTATAGATCCATCTCGATCCAATAACGTTCATGGACTCTTTCTTTGGTACTAGTTCCCATGTGTCACTTTCCTTGAGTGCTTCAATCTCCTCATCCATAGCTTCTCCCCATTTTGTCTTGGTCTTTGCTTCTTCATATGATCCTGGTTCTTCAATTGACAAGTCTTTGGCAAGGTAAACATAATGTTTAGTAACAAGAGATGTATCATACCGATATCTGATAGGTTTTTTTCTCTCCCTTTGTGATATTCTGATTGATTGATTTGAAGATTTAGGTATGTCTTCAAGCTTCTTCATCCTCACTTTGCCCTTGGACTTCCATGCCTTGAAATCTTCAAGATTGATAATGTCTTCATCATCTGAAGTTGTGTCTTCATTCTTAATGGGTTCCTCCTTAGCAAGACTTGGAAACTCCTCCTCCAAGTTAGTTTGAACTTCCTGCATTCATTCTCATACCAAGAATCATTTTCATCAAAGACAACATCTCTACTAACCATGAATCCCTTATTGGAAGGGTTGTAAAACCTGTATCCTTTCTGACTTAGATCATATCCAATAAAGATACACTTCTCAGCTTTAGGATCTAGCTTACCTCTTATCTGAGGGGGAATGTGTACATATGCTACACATCCAAATATCCTGCAATGATCAAGTGAGGGTCTCTTCCCATGCCATGCTTCATAAGATGTCATCCCATCAAGGGACTTAGATGGTAACCTGTTTATGAGGTAAGTGGCAGTAGAAACACTCTCTGCCCATAGGTAATTAGGTAACTTTTTTTCATTCAACATAGACCTAGCTGTTTCAACAATCAACATATTCCTTTTCTCAGCTATCCCATTCTGTTCAGGAGTATACCTTGTGGTGATTTCTCTCTTGATTCCTCTATCTTGCAAGAATGTTTCAAACTCATTGGAGAAGTACTCACCTCCTCCATCTGACCTTAGCCTCTTTAGATTCTTCCCTGTCTGATTCTCAACAAGTGCAAGATATTTTTTAAAACAATTGAACACTTCATCCTTGTGCTTCATAAAGTACATAAGTCCATCTGCTATAATCATCAATAAAAGATACATAGTACCTTGATCCTGAGATTGAGGGTTCTTTGCTTGGTCCCCAAACATCTGTATGGACAAGCTCTAGGTAGTCCTCATGCATGTAGCCTTTCCTTGAGAAGGGTAACCTGTGAGACTTCCCAAACTGACAAGCACTACATTTATATATCATGTGTTGTTTGGAAACATTGGGTATTCCAATTACACATTGATCCCTGCATATCTGTTTCAAGGTTCTTTCTCCTGCATGCCCTAATCTTTTATGCCAAATATCTAGCCCTGAAAGTGTTTGATCTTTAGTGGTGAGATGGTTCCTCTTGCTAATGGAATACGACTTTGAGGTTGTGGTGAGGAAAGGCAAAACTCATTGGAGAGTAGACCACCTCTCAAGACTCACATCTGGAGAGACCCCACAAGGAGTATCAGATGACCTTCCAGATGCTTACTTGTTTAATTTAGAAGTTGTACCACAGTGGGCCAAGACCTTAGTACCAGTACTAACATACGGGCCAAAACATCCAGTAGTCAACACTCAAGATAGGGAGGTAGTAAAGGCCCAAAATTACCATATCATGGCAGGAAGTATGTACAAGTACACGGATCAAGGAATATTATGTTGTTGTGTGGAAGAGGATGAGTACGCAAAATGGTTGCAATTAGCACATGTTGGTGCATTAGAGCAACACTACTTGAGACAAAGAACTTTACAAACATTAAAGAGACTAGGAGTGCACTAGCCAACTATGGAAGAAGATGTTCATAGAATGTGCAAGGAATGCCCAATCTGCAGCACTAGACCGCCTGTGGAACATGCCACTCTTTATCAAGTGTCCTTAGTGCTAGACTGGAGCGAACCATTAGTAGCCTTCCTGAGAACGAAAACATTCCCTCAAGAGATGATAGCGGCCAAAGAAAGGAGCTTAGAACAGGAGGCTTTAGATTATGCTCTCATTGGAGATAATCTATACAGACGAGGAAAAGATGGGTATCTTAGAGTGTGTGTCCACGAGAGTGAATATCTGAAGATATTGGAGACTGCTCACCAAGGTGTAGCACGAGGACACTTTGGACCAGATCGGGTGATCAAGGCAATACTATTTGCAGGCCTTTGGTGGCCCACCCTTCACATGGATGCATATACCTACGTGAAGAGATGTGATGTTTGTGAGCGAACTCAATATCCTATACGCAAAGATGAGATGCCATTGAAACCTATGATGGGTGGACGTGCATTCTCTAAATGGGGAATAGACTTTGTCGGTCCTATTAATCCCCCAACCAAGGGTTCACATGTTGAATACATCATTGTAGCCACATACTATCTAACCAAGTGGGTAGAAGTAAAAGCCACAATGAAGAATGATGCTCAAACGACAACCAAGTTCTTATTTGAGAATGTGTTCACTAGATATGGATTGCCAATAGAGTTGGTGAGTGATAGAGGCACACACTTCTTGAAAGAAGTCATAGAAAACCTTCTCCAAGAATTCTTGGTGATAAATAAGAAGTCTGCCCCCTATCATCCACAAGCTAATGGATAGGCTAAGAGCACAAATAAGATTCTATGCAATGTATTGACAAAATTGGTTAATAATAAACGCTCTGATTGGGACAAATAGCTACACCATGCTGTTTGGGCATATAGAGTTGCCTATAAAACAGTACTCCAAGCCACGCCCTTTCAGATAGTTTTCGGCCAAAATGCAGTGCTACCATTAGACTTTTTGATACCTACGTTGAAATCAGCACAAGAACATGACTGGACAGGGCCATGAGCTATCCTCCAGAATCTTCGATCTTGAACAATTAGGTGAAACGTGATTGAGGGCTGCGACAGGAATTTATGTAGCCAAGAAGAGGCAAAAGGCATATTTCGATGCACACGTGAAGGATAAGGGCTTGAAAGTAGGAGACCTAGTCCTAGTTTACACCTTGAAGCAACATGCACGGAAATTAGAGAAGAGAGGCTATAGACCAATGATTATCAATAGGATCTCCACAAGTGGAGCAGTTCAACTAGCCACTCTAGAAGGTGATATTCTACCAAGTTACATAAGTGGATGCAGAGTCAACTTATATCAAGAACCCCTCACAGAGGAGATGTTAAATCGACTCAATACTGCAAAGAACCATAAGGAAGAGGAAAAGCGAATTCGAGAAGAAGCACAGGCAGAAGCTTTAGAATGCATCCGACGAATGAAATTGAGGAGACAAGGTAGAGATCAGCCTAGGCCTGACACTCAAGAATTCTTAGGTTATCACATGGCCATGTGCGAGGCTTCAGGTGAATGTTTCGATAGGATAGTCGATCGGCGACCTTTTATGACCATAGAGGTAGGACAAGGAGAGAGTGCTAGGACCGTGAGAGCTTTAATTGACTCAGGAGCAGCCACTAGTGGAGTTCGACTTTCTTACTGCCAAAGATTGCAATTGAAGGTCAATCCTATAGAGGCATATCTCATAGGGTTGGGAGGTGTGGAAACCCCTTGCACGGGAGAGGTGGAACTTCCCCTCTACATTCAAGAGGTCCTAATGGCAGTAAAAGTGCTAGTATGTGAATTTGAGGATCTTACTCAACCTCTTGTCTTGGGCCAAGACTGAATCTATGATCATGTAGTCAACCTCAACCTAAGAAGTGGACTTCTTCAGGCTTGGGTAGGCCAAAACCGCATCACAATGGAATTAGAAAATCAAGCACTTAGGACACTAGAAGAGGCACCAAATCCTGGTCCCTCCAGGAACCCACATGAAGATAATGATGCTATTCTTGTCCAAAGTTCTATCGTGCAAAAGATTGGCACTCTTGACGAATGTGCAGAAGTTGATGAGGAGTTCCCTTCTTTTCCAAAAAGAATTCAAGGAAAGCAAGCCGGACAACACACAACACAAGGGAGGCCAATGATCAAGAAGCATGAGCACCAACCTGTACAATATAGAGTACCTTGTGGCATGAAGCAGATCTAGATACATAAGGGTGACCAACCTTCAGGTTTGGAGACAGGATCCCAAGGATGCACCAAATGAGCTACAATGTCGAGAACTACAATGAAGTATTATCCTAAGCATCAATCTAGGTAAACCATTTCTATTTGGGTCCCAAAGCGGTCAATGAAGGCTATCCCAAATGCTATACAGATTTGGGTGCCCAAGACCTGCTTACAAGCTCAAATAGCATCACCTCCAATCACAAGATTGAATCAACACTCACAAGCACCTCTGGCACATATCCTAGTGCAAACATCTACACTCCAGACCTCTAACTCTTCGGTCACACCTAAGAATTTCAGGAAATGGGTACCCGAAAGGTCCCAAATCCAACACAATCCTATCCACAAACCTTCACATGTCATCACCACTAAAAGCTACAATTCCACAATAAAAATTTGGAGACTTAAACCTCGTACCAAACCACCTGACCCAATTTTGTAATTCAATCCCCTCTGATATAGGTGCACTCCGAGTACATTGGTCTCAACATTACAGGTGCATGAAGAAAAAGATAAAACAGGATCATTTGTCATTCCTTACTTATTGGACAACGATGAGTTGAAAAGGTTTGAACTCACTTTGGAATTGGTGAGCTTTACATTCAACATGCACGGCACGCATGTGCCCTCTGAGAACGATCCTCTAATCCCCACTAATATGAAGAATAGGAAGCTACAAAAGTTGAAAGATATGGCGGCACTCACACTGAATGTGTCCATTCCCCTTCGCATGTGCATGCAACATTTTGCGTTTCTCGATCAAGATCAGTACAATCAACCCCACAAGCGGATCTGGTTCGCTCTTCACTTGGCAGAGACAGGTGCATTACCGATCAAGCTTCCTAAAAGGTCACATAGAAAGCTAGTGGTGAATGGATGTTGTGCAATCATGCGCATCATCTACAAGTGCTTAGCATACGATATACCTATTGAACGTGCTTTAACATGGTCACAACTACAAATGTTCAAGAGACTCAAATCCACCACACATCAATCCAAGCGCATGAGGGGCTCTATTCCTTGTGTCCAAACACGCAAAGTTATAACAACCCCGGAAGTCTCGCCACGAGGGGATGCCACTGTGCCTCCCTTTACCATTTGCATACCAAGATCTGGATCTGAAGGTGCATCACATGAATGAGGGTAAATACAATTGACTCAATGATGTTGCGTTCGAAATTGTTGACATGATTGCTGTTTAAAATAAGATACCATGCTTGCGAAGATGAAGTCAAAATTTGCGCAAACATTGAGTTGGGGGAGGGGAGGGGAGACTTAGAATAGGCCTACAATTGATGATGAGAGAGACACCTTTGCGGGGGGGCTTAGAATAGCTCTACACTTGGCACCAAAGTTGAGATGAGTCGACACAAAAGAGAGGGCTTAGAGTAGCCCATTACACACTATGAAAGTTGCACTTGGGGGCTTAGAGTGGCCTCCCAAGGCACACACACAATACTCCTTTTTCTTATCTTGTTGAGTTACAAAGGGAGGCGCTTACTGCCAAGTAGTGCCAAATGATAGTTCAAATCCTTGGGAAACTATAACCTCTTTCTTTTACAAGGTGCTTGGAGTGGAAAAACTAAGGGTTAAACCCTTGGAAAAGATACAAACCAACCCTTACTTATTGTTGAGCATATAATGCTACTAGGTGTGCCTTAGTTTCAAGATCAAAATACCCTTGGGGATATACAAAATACATGGAAAGTAATGCCAAATGGATACAAGAGATAGTAACCTTGGTTGAAAAAGATAAAATGTGTCAACATATATGTTGCAATGTCAAGTTCTCTTCTTTTTCTTAGGGATAATCACATATGCATCCAAAATTCCACGTGATGCAAGTTGAGAGAAGCTTTGCAAGATCATAGATCAAAACAAATTCCAAAAATTAAGATGGTCAATTACTCGACCTTTGTTGCAAAAGACTAGATTCATTGAATCTATGAAAGATATCATAGATGATGTTATTGAACACGTTTGGTCCACAACAATGCCAAAATTCAACTACATAATTGAGATGAATGTGGCTTTTATGGTGCACAATGGAGCTTGATTAGATTGCCCCCATCATCATCTTCACATAATCTTCATCAGAATGCATACCATTTTTCACCAAGAATGCAAAACTATGAAATTCATTCATTGTGCGGTTAGTGCATAAGAACCTATCAATTATCCTCACAAATACAATGAGTCCTTATAACCAAAACATGTCGATTGACATCATTAGTGATGTCAAAATTATCCCAGGTGTTCATTCAAAGAATCTATCACTTGTTGAAGAGTGAACCTAGATCTATTCTTGGGGAGATGGATAGATTGTTATGTGTATACCATGCTCTCATACTCCATTTTTCGTTTTGTAGCTGACCTCAATGATAGTTTCTTAGCAAAAGTGCAACCTCCATGATCTCTCAGAGAGCACTCTCTCTCTCTCTCTCTCTCTCTCTCTCTCTCTCTCTCTCTCTCTCTCTCTCTCTCTCTCTCTCTCTCTCTCTCTCTCTCTCTCTCTCTCTCTCTCTCTCTCTCTCTCTCTCTCTATCTATCTATCTATCTATCTATCTATCTATCTATCTATCTTACTAAGAAGATGGCATGGTAGAGAGGAAATGGTGCATCCTTTCTCTCTGTGTCTCTCTTTGTTAGAGTATGTTGATAGTGCTCGAGTTTTTCTTGACTTGCAACATGAGTATGGTCCTCTTCCACCTCAACTTGTCTGATGGAGTGCTATTGTAGATGAGGTGAGGATCCTGTTTTGAGCACGTCTTATTCTCCATTAGCTACAAAAATGATGATCAAAATAGCGATTTGGAGTTGTGTGGAGAGTTTGAGACCTCTCCTTCTCACACTCTCTCCTCCTCTCTATAGCTCGCTCATTTCCTCTCTCTCTCTCTCTCTCTCTCTGTCACCTTGAGATGGCACCGTGGCAGAGCAGGTAGATCCCAGAAAGTCGATTCTCTCTCTCTCATGATCTTTGAGACATGCATTGGGGAGCTTGTCTCTTGCTCGGTCACCTATAGCACACACTATTACGACTGCCAACTCTTCTGTTCAATAGTGCATTGATAATAGTACACAAAAAATGATGTTCACACGGAAGTCCACAGTGTTTAACACTTCAAAAGCTTTAGATGCATCAAAAACTCTTTAATAGATGTTGGTAATATGGGCAAGAGCCTTCAAATGCTATCAAAGGCTACAAAAAGTCATCACAAACTACTATAATCCATCCAGATGATCCATCAATGCTAAGGGTGGGAGGGAGAGAAAATGGGGGGGAAGGGTGTACAAAATGATGAAAAGGCTGGGAGGTTTGAAAATGGGCAGTGTACAACCCAAAGGGAGCAAAAACTTGATGGTAGAAAGACCTCTCCCAATGATTGGAGACCCACACCACCAAGCTCTATAAACACCACCACCAAAATGATAAACCAAATGCACCATGAAGACCTCCACCTGGCACTCTGATACCATGTAGAGAGTACACACATGGAAGCAAAACGAAAAGAAGAGTGTACTCAGAAAAGAAAAAGTGTAAAAGACCCAAAGTGAGTAGACCAACAAAATGGGTAAACTCACATGGATTAGAAATGAGCTTTCCAAGAGCATAGAGTAGGCTCCTCAAGCTTTTAACCAAGTACAAATGGGAGGAGAGGCCTCCTTATATAGATTTGGGAGGGGCTCTCCAAAGTACATCTCATGTGGGATAATTCCCCATAAAGGAAAATGAATAAAATGGTCGAAGAAAATGGCAAGGTAACCAAATACAAAAGAGATACAATATAAAATGGAAATAAACTGGAAATGGAGTGCCTGTTAGATACAAAATGGAGATGCACTCATGTAGATACAAATGTAGATTATGTGGGAGCATTTATGTCATCAACAACTAGAAGATCTTCTATCTGGAATAATACTAGCCCAATCTAGATCAGTGTATCCATGAACTTGCAATTCGACACCAGCTTCATAAAATAATGCATAATCCAAAGTAGCACTTACATATTGTAGAGTGCGTCTCAAAGCATTTAAGTGTGGTTTCTTAGGAAGTTTCATAAATTGACTTTCAAGTCCAATAGTGTAGCTTAGATCAAACCTTGTAATTGTGATATATATTAAACTTCCTAAAAATTTCCTATACATAGTAGCATTTTTCAATGCTTCAGGTGATGTAGTATCCAACTTCAAATTATGATATAATGGCATAGAAATCGGCTTGCAATCAGGCATACCATACTTTTTCAGCATACTCAAGGTGCGTTTCCTTTCTGACATCCATATACTTGTTTTTGTATGCATAAACTCAATGCCCAAGAAATAGCATAGTACACGAAGATCTTTCATGTCAGATTCCTGCATAAGTTGCTTTAACTCTTTAATGATTTCTTCATTATCACCACCTACAATCAAGTAATCAACATAAATAGCCACAATCGTGATGCCAACATCACCTTCCTTGCATATAGTGAAGGATCTGCATCACAAATAGAGAACCCAATGGGGTTTAAATAATCAACAATTCTTGCATGCCAAGCACGAAGGGCTCGTTTAAGCCCATACAAAGCCTTTTGCAGCCTGCAAACATATTCAGGGTACTTTGAATCTTCATATCCTTATGGTTGGGTCATGAATATTTATTCCTATAACTCATCATGTAAGAAAGCATTCTTCACATCTATCTCATGCAAAATCCATCCTTTTGTTGTAGCTAATCCAACAAGTGCTCTAACACTAGATATTTTAGCTACACGAATCAATGTTTCCTCATAATCATTGCCATATGTATTTGCATATCCTTTTGCTACCAATCATGCATTATACTTGCTTATGCTACCATCAGCATTGCGTTTTACCTTGTAAACTCACTTGTAGCCTATGGGTTTGTTTCCTTGCAACAATGGAACTAGCTTCCATGTTTCATTTCCATAAAGTGCAGCCATCTCCTCATCCATAGCTTTCTCTCAATCTGCATTTCTAATTGCATCTTCAAAAAAAGAAGGTTCAGCATCTTGTATTACCTTGGTCATGTAGGCTCAATGATGAGCCATGGAGCTTTCATATGTCAATCTTTGCACTCAATTTTGCATCCTCCCAAATCTTCTTGGTCTTAGTTCATTTCTCCTTGTATCATTTACATGTGGCTTTCTTGCTCCTAGAGTCTTCACAGAGGGCAATCCAAATTCCTCATCAAGGTTCTTCTCTAAACCACTTGAATCTCCATCAACGTCTTTGAAACCTATAGATGTTTTACTACCAACAAAAATCTTTTCTTTACCTTTCTTCAATGTAGTTGATGAATTTGTTGGACCAAAATTTCCATGCAATCTTCCACTCCATGGATTTGAGTTGGAACTATTGCTTGTTGATGCATCAAGTCCACTTGAAACTTGAGATCCTGCACTTGATTTTTTAGCATCTACTTTTTCATTTGAGTCAAAATTAAGTCCTTCTTTGGTATCTGCTAAGCTTGACATTTCATTAAACACCATATCTCTACTTACCTTCACCTGTCGTGTGAGTGGGTTAAAACATTTATATCTGTTTTTCTCAATTGAGTACCCAACGAAGATACATTTTTCTTATTTTGGATCAAGATTCATTCTCAACTCATGTGGAACATGTACATATGCAATACAGCCAAATACTTTCATATGTGATAAGTTTTCCTTTTTACTTGTGAACTTCTCTTCAGGTGTAACTTGATGTACAATAGTAGCTGGAGTTTTGTTCATGATGTATACAGAAATGTGCTCAACTTTTGCCCAATAATAATGAGCCATATTCTTCTATGACATCAAGGCTCTTGCTATTTCTACAATATGTCTATTTTTGCATTCAATAATGCTATTATGTTGTGATGTGTACTTGCATGAAAACTATCCTCAAATTCCATGACTTTTTAGAAAACTACTAAACTCATTTGACATTTATTCTCCTCCTCCATTAGATCTTAATGTCTGAATATACTTCCCTATTTGCTTTTCCACCATAGCCTTAAAATTCTAGAAATACCCATACTTTTCATGTATGGTCATCAATGAAAGTAACATAAAACATGCAACCGCCCATAGATGTGGTCTTTGCAGGACCCCAAACATCTATATGTAATATTTCTAGCACATTCTCACTAACATGTTTGTCTTGGAAAAATGATGCTCTTGACTATTTACCAAATGGACATGCTCCACATACCTTTTGCATCTCTGCAACCTTGAAAATTGGTAGTCCATTGATTAATCTCCTTTGAGTGCATCAATTTCAGCCTCTTCAAATTTACATGTCCAATTCCTTTATGCCAGATCTCTATATCAGCAATAACTTGTGCACCTTTTGCAAACATGGCTACATTCATTTCAGGAATTTTCACATTTAAGGTGAACATCATACCCAATTGTTTCCTTTGGCAATCAATCTTCCATCTTGTTTGTACTCTTATTTCAACATCCTTTACTATCATTACTTAAATCATTTCTTTGGAACTTTTTGCGGCCTCTTTGGCTTCCCCTGCCTCAAAACTATCCTCTACCTCCTGCATGATTCTAATGTTGACCTTGGTCTTGGTTACTATTTCCCCTTCCACTTCCAAAACCTCTACTGTTACTGTTAGTGTCCATGTGAAAGGCCAAATGGCCACTGGACACTTCTTTGTATATATTCTTTAATAAAACATATAGTGGTCTGGTCAGTCACAGAATGTAAGTTCGACCGCATTTGTAAGACCTAAGAAGTCTATCTTCGTGCTCCCTGTGTACTGTGTTTTTTGCGTCTTCTACAGTCTCTGTGCGAAGTAACATGTGCGGCCTTAGGAGGTCCATTTTCTACTGTGAGGATATTGTCGTGGAGCCCTCGATAAGGAGAGCTCATTGTGGTGGATCGCCTTCAAAAACCTTTACTGGTATAAGAACAGTTCGACACAAAAGCTTTGTTCCCTTTGTGCGAGCAAAACGAGCACTCCACCCCCCCCCCCCCCCCGGGTTTCTCCAAGGCTTACAAATAAGGCGGCAACCAAGGCATAGACCTTGGCATACCTTGTCATCCGAGTCACCAAAGTCACACGCAAGGGAGGACCTCAACGATCAAGGAAGATAGAGGTTCCCGGTACTTCTCGAGAGGTCACCCATCCCAGTACTGTTCCCTCCACAGCTCGCTCAACTGTGGAAATCTCTTGCCACTTTGCTACACTCTTGTGGTGTCTGAAGAAGGGAAAAGACTAAGGTTGAAATTACCTTGAACATGTTTTGGTCCCTCAAAGCTTCATTTTTTTCTTTCAAAGCCTATTTTTAAAGCATTTTTGGGGTGTCTTTTGGAGTCGTTTTCGGGTACTTCCACACATAGTTCTCTTCACACAGGTCCAAGAACATCAAGAAGAGTGTTCTTTGTACTTCTCTCACATTAAATATCAACCTTTGGGGCTTTGTTTTTCAGCCATACTCATAAAACTACAGGTTTCATGAAAGATTTCGATTTTGCTTGGAGCAGCTGTTGCAAATTTATGCAGGTTTTTGAGCCAAAAACATCAGAGTTGATAGACACTTGCAGGTGTTATTGGCTAGTTTTTGGGTTGTGCATTCAGCCTTTTACTGTCATTTTATTGCATTTATTGAGTACATACACATTATGTACGCTTCTGTGGATACTGCTTATGTACATCCATGTGGTCATTGATATGGCGGTTACGTTCTTTGCATAAAGCCTTTTACGTTTGATAAAGAGGGTCATGGTGAGGTTTTCTTAACTGGGAGACACCCAGATGTCGGGGTCTCTTCGATGATGTAGGTGGAAGACTTACTCAGCCTCGCCATAGGAGATGTATGATAGTTATTCATACGCGATCGATAAGCCTAGTTGGCTTCTATTGGGTAACTGATTATATGCAGTGGAGTCAGTGATTCATTATGCAGGCAAACATGTCAGTACTTGCAGTTTTATGATATTTTGACACTGTTCATACGCTCATTTTGTAGAGGATACTCTGGCAAATTTTTTCCAGATTTTTGGTTTTGTCAACTATATAGTGGTTGATTTACTCCTTGATACACTTATTCGTTGGTGTTCTGACTCTTCTAGCTCCATTATCATTCCATTCAGTTCTCTACCATCATGGCATCAGAGGTCTCAGGCACATCTGGTGGATCAGAGTCTAGTGCTAGTGTTTCGAGGAGGAGCTATAACTTGTAGGGCAAAGACCATTTTTAGATCCCAAAATTTGATGGCACAAACTTTGCTTTATGGAAGAATCAGATTAAAGATGTGCTAATTCAAAGGAGGCAATGGAAGCCAGTAAATGGAATTTCAAAGAAGCCTGCTGACATTGATGGAAAATCTTTCTCATTCTGGCCACTTACATGTGTTATCTTTCTCTTATTTTTCATTTTGTGAGCATTGTCAATATGGAAAGCAAACCAGAAATGTGCATAGAATGCACATTGAATCTTCAATTCAGCCTTTAGATCTCATCCATATAGATGTGTGTGGTCCTATGCCCACTAGGTCCTTAGGTGGTTCTCTTTACTTTGTCACTTTCATAGATGATGCTACTAGAAAATTCTGGGTATATCCTATCAAATCGAAGGATGAGGTATTCCCTACTTTCAGAAAATGGCTTGCTTCATTTGAGACTTAAAAAGGATCTAATCTTAAGGCTTTATGTTCAGATAATGGGGGTGAGTATACCTCACATGAATTCAACCTTTTCTATCAGTCTAGATGGATTCATAGAGAGTTTACAGCTCCTTATACCCTAGTACAAAATGGTGTAGCTGAAAGGATGAATAGAACTATTCAAGACAGAGTAGTTTCTATGTTGCATCATGCAAAGCTCTCACAAGGCTTTGGGGCAGAACCAGTATTGACTGCAGTTCATGTGATTAACCTTTCACCTAGTACTGCCAAAGGTCTGAAAGTGGCACAAGCGTTATGGATAGGGAAGCCACCATATTATGATCATCTTCAAGCTTTTGGGTGTGAAGCATATGTTCATATACCCAAGAATCTTAGACAAAAGTTGGACCCTAAGTCAAAGAAATGCATTTTTCTTGGATATGTTCGAGAAGGACAATTTGGATATCGCTTATGGGATCGTGAAACACGGTTAGTGATCAGAAGTAGTGATGTCATTTTCAATTATTCGAAGATGCATAAACAACCCATTAAGGAGGTTGAAGTGAGAAGAGTGGTGTTTGAGGATATTAGTCCTCCGATTAGCGAGCATAAAAATGCTGCACATAGGGATGTTCAAGAAATAGTCCATTCAGATCAGTCTGCACATATTCCTGTTCAGCAACCATTGATAAGTTATACACGTGTCTCACATCCACCTGATAGATATGTTCCAGGTTTAGATTTTGTTATGCTAATAGATGTCCGTAGCCTTCTTGCTACAAAGAGGCTATGCAGACAGAGGATCATGTCAAGTGGGAGCGTTCCATGAAGAGTGAGTTGGATTCTATTCACAAGAATGGTACTTGGGACCTAGTACCTTTGCCAAAGGGCAGGAAAGCTTTACCATGTAAATGGGTATATAAGCTGAAATTCACATGAGATAGTGTTTCTCCAAAGTATAAAGCACGACTTTTTGCAAAGGTTTTTAAGCAACAACATGGTGTTCATTTTGAGGAGATCTTCTCTCCAGTGGTCAAGATGACTACCTTGCGCATGTTGCTTAGATTCGTTGCAATGGAGGACTTAGAGCTAGTCCAAATGTATGTGAAAATAGCTTTCTTGCATGGAGATCTTACATATGAGATCTAAATGGAACAACCAGATGCGTATGCAGTTCTTTGCAAGGAAAGTGTAGTTTGTAAGCTTAAGAAGAGCTTGTATGGACTTAAACAGTCCCCTAGAAAATGGTACCAAAACTTTGATGCTTTTATGAAGTCTCAAGGCTATTCTCGAAGCAATGAGGATCATTGTCTCTACACAAAGAGATGCTCAGATGGCAGCTTGATATGCTTGATACTTTATGTCGATGATATGTTGATTGTTGGGAATTCCTCTTATGATTTGTCAATTCTCAAAAAGAAGTTGAGGCAAACATTTGATATGAAGGATTTGGGGGATGCCAAACATATTCTTGGCATGCACATTACTCGTGATAGGATCAAAAGATGCATATACCTGTCTCAAAGTGAGTACATATCCAAAGTCCTCCACAAGTTCAATATGTAGGGTGGAAAGGCATTGAGTACACCTTTACCCACATATGTGAAATTGAGCTTGAAGGATGATTGCCCCAAATCAGATGAGGAAAAAGAATTCATGACCAAAATTCTCTATCAGTCTGTTGTTGGTAGTCTCATGTATGCTATGGTAGCTACGACACCAGACACTGCATTTGCAGTGGGAGTTGTGAGCAGATATGTCTAATCCTGGCAAGAAACATTGGGAAGCGGTCAAGATGATTTTAAGATTTTTGAGTGGCACTAAGGACAAGCCGTCTATGTTTAGGTAGAGGGAAAGCATCCATTATTGGTTACACAGATTCTGACTATGCTTGTTGTGTAGACAATCGTAAGTCTACATTAGGGTACATTTTTCATTTTGCTAGAGGTGCTATCTCTTCGAGATCTCATCTTGAAGAATGTATAGTTGTTTCCACCACAGAAGCAGAGTATGTTGCAACAAATGAGGCATGTAAGGAAGCGTTGTGGCTTTCTCGTCATGTTTGTGATATGGGTTTACCTCAGCATGTACCTCATTTGCTCAATGATAGTCAGAGTGCCATTGCTTTGGCTAAGAATCCAGTCTATCATGCAAAGACCAAGCACGTTGAGGTGAGGTATCGCTTCATTCAAGATTGCTTAGCCACTGAGCACATTATTCTTGAGAAGGTTCACACTCAAGATAATGTTGCAGATGCTTTGACTAAATCTCTACCATAGGATAGCTTTCAACATTGTTGTCACTTGATGGGGGTTACTTGATTCATGGTCTTACACAATCACTTGTATACTGTGTCACATGCCCATCAGGTGGGAGGTATAGTTTGTATACTTACACTGAGGTATTTTTTATCATTCTTTATTTTTCTCCCATAGTTAGTTTGGCCGTATTGGCCTTTAGTGGGAGATTGTTACCATTAGTGTCCATGTGAAAGGCCCAATGGCCATTGAACACTTCTTTGTATATGTTCTTTAATAAAACATATAGCGGCCTGGTCAGTCACAGAATGTAAGTTCGACCACATTTGTAAGACCTAAGAAGTCTATCTTCGTGCTCCCTGTGTACTGTGTTTTCTGCGTATTCTGCAGTCTCTGTGCGGAGTACCATGTGCGGCCTTAGGAGGTCCATTTTCTACACTAAGGATATTGGCATGCAGCTCTCAATAAGGAGAGCTCACTGTGGTGCATCGCCTTCGAAAACCTTCATCTACCTCTGTCTTTTCCTTTGCTAGGGTAGAATACCTTCTCATAACTAGGTTCTCCTTGGGAGTTTGAATCCTCACCAAGATTCTTTTCTTCAATAATTAGCATGGATACCAGATCAACAAAATTCAAAATATTTTCTATGGTTTGTATAGAAGTTATGAACTGCTTATATGTAGCTCCTAAACCATGAAGGAACACTTCCACCTTAGCATCATCATCTACATCCACTCCAATAGATGCAAGTGACTCACATATGCTTTTTATTTTCAGGGTGTATTCACTTACGACATGCCCTTTTTCTCCACTATATGCAGCTTGTTCTTGAGTTGCAATTTTTGTGCCTTCGTATTTGGTCTCATACAATGTGACTAAATATTTCCAAGCCTCTTTTGGAGTCTTGGTATCCTATATGTGCCCAATCATGCTATCCTATATTCTAACAAATAGCCAATACATTACCTTTTGTGCTCCTTGATTCCATTCTTCATATGCTCTTGATTGGTCCCCCATCCGATTCCTCATTAGTAACTACAAAGAATTTTTGTTCTCTCCTTCGATGTACTTCAAGTAGCCTTTTCCCATCAGGAAATTTATCATTCTGAATCTCCAAGCATGAAAGTTGTTCTTGTCTAACTTATCACTCATAAGCTAACTCATTCCATCCGCACTTGCCATTTCTATAGCAATTTGCAAGACTACACACTACCACATATGCTCACACCACAACATCAGTATGACCATTGGAAATGCTTGGAAAGACCATGTTGACCATTCTGATGATCACTTGACCACCAATATAACCATTGAACAATTACCACTGGTATAGGCCTCGAAACATACCGATGGTCACACCACAACATCAGTATGACCGTTGGAAATGCTTGGAAAGACCATGTTAACCATTCTGATGATCACTTGACTGCCAATATAACCATTGAACAATTATCACTGGTATAGGCCTTGAAACATCCCGCCATGCATATAAGCACCGGTATAGGCATCAATATAAGCATCAGTATAAGCACCGATATATATGTCGGTATATTGCTAGGAATACCGACACCTATATTGATGCCTATATCGACACTTATACCGATGGCATGTTTTAATAACTTGGGAGCAAAGACTTGAAACTCCCCTTTGTTTTGAACTGCATACTCTTATTGTCAAGTTTTTGTGTGTACATTGTGCTCATCCACATGCATTGTGATTGTCTTGTGCACACGCACACATGCACGTAGATCTCTCTCTACACACACATCTCTCTCTCTAGATCTTGCATCTTGTTAACTGATGCGCATAGTCTTTCACCCTCTATCTTTCTCTATGTTTTTTCTTTCCTAATTTCTCTTTTCTTTTGTTTTGCAAGAACTTTTTGGTGTCGGTTCCTTGGAATTTAACGAGAGGCGATATTGATTGGGCTTTGACGAGAGCGATCCAAAGAATTACATTGATGTAAGTGATTGTTTTGTTCTCTGATAGAAATAGAGATAGAGAGAGAGAGCAAGAGAGATGGAGAGAGGGATGAGAGAGAGAGAGAAAGAGAGAGAGATAGAGATACACACACATAGATGTAAGTGATTGTTTTGTTCTTTATTAGAAATAGAGATAAGGAGGGAGAGAGAGCGAGAGAGAGAGAGAGAGATGAGAGAGAGAGAGATGAAAGAGAGAGAGAGAGAGAGAGTGATGAAAGAGAGAGAGAGAAATAGAGAGAGAGAAAGAGAGAGAGATGAAAGAGAGAGAGAGAAATAGAGAGAGAGAAAGAGAGAGAGAGAGATAGAGATACACACACATGCATACTCATGTATATGCATGCATACTCATGTATATGCATGCATACATACACACACACATATACACACATGCATATGCATACATACACACACATGCATACAAAGACATACATATACATATGCATACACATACATATGCATATACATACACTCTCACATGCATACACATACGCACACATGCGTACACACACATATGCATACACATACATATGCATATACATACACTTTCACATGCATACACATACACACATGTGTACACACACAGACATACACATATGCATACACATACACTCTCACATGAATACACACATAAGAGACACACATATTCATACACACACTTTTTCACACATACACACATATACACACACGCTCATGTACATATTACATACACACATGCAAATTCATGAATATGCATGCATACATACACCCATGTACACACACATATACATACACACATGCATATGCATACATACATACACATACATATGCATACACACATATACATACACACATATGCATACACACATATACACATACACACACATATACATACATGCTTTAGGTCTAGGTCTTTAGGATTAGGGTTTTAGGGGTTTTTAAACATGCATACACATATATACACATATACACACATAATACACATATACATATATATACACATGCATACACACATACACACATACATGCATATACATATTTTAGGTCTAGGTCTTTAGGATTAGGGGTTTAGGTTTTTTACACATGCATACACATATACACACATATACACACATAATACATATACATATACACATACACATGATTACACAAATACACACATATAAATGTTTTTTGGTCTAGGTCTTTAGGATTAGGGCTTTAGGCTTTTTACACACGCATACACACAATATATAAAAATTAGGGTTTTTGAATTAAAATACATATATATAATTAAATATATAAAAAATAGGATTTTAGGTTTAATAGTAATATATATAACTAAATAAAATTCAAGAAAAAAATAAGAATATATAATCAAATGTACTATGTATAATCAAATATATAAAAAATAGGGTTTTAAGTTATATATATATATATATATATATATATATATATATATATATATATATATATATATATATATATATATATATATATATATCTGTGTGTGTGTGTGTGTGTATATATATATATATATATATTTATATATATATATATATATATATATATATATATATATATATATATATATATAATTTAGGAAACAAATTAAAATATATAATCAAGTGGACTATGTATAATTAAATATACAAGAAATTAAGGTTTTTGAATTAAAATAAATATATATAATTAAATATATAAAAAATAGGATTTTAATCAAATATACAAGAAATTAAGGTTTTTGAATTAAAATAAATATATATAATTAAATATATAAAAAATAGGATTTTAATATATATATATATATATATATATATATATATATATATATATATATATATATATATATATATATATATAAGGAAAAAAATAGTATATTTAATCAAATATGCAATGTATAATTAAATGTATTTAGTATTAAAATTAGTATATATAATTAGATATGTAAAGAACTAGGGTTATATGATAAATATTAGTATAAATAAATAAATATGAAAAGAACTAGTGTTCTATGATAAATATTAGTATACATAAATAAATATTAGTTTATATTACGATTTTTGAATTAAAATAAATATATATAATTAAATATATAAAAAATAGGATTTTAGTATATATGAATAAATATATATGAAAGTTAGGGAAAAAAGTACAATATATGATCAAATGTACTATTTATAATTAATATATAAGAAATTAGGGTTTTTGAATAAACTAAATATATGTAATTAAATATATAAAAAATAGGATTTTAGGTTTAGTATTAATATATATAATCAAATATATGTAAATATTAGGGGAAAAATAGAATATATAATCAAATGTACAATTTTTAGTTAAATATATAAGAAATCAAGGTTTTTGAATTCTTATTTTAGGAAGAAAATTAGTATTTGTAATTAACAAGAACAAATTATAGCAAAATAGATAACTTGCAGCTTGACTAGCTCACAAAAACCTTATAAAAATGGATGGAAGTCGTGACTTCAAACATTGAGAGCAGCCAACACAAAAACAATTGGAAAAAAGCCTCAAGGGAGTGTCATAGATAGGGTTGGCTTGCTATAATGCATAAAATCCCTAGTTTATAACAACTATAGAAGGAGGAATCGCCTTAACACTGAAGTGGTGTCATCCCAATTTTTCAGGGAGTTGTAGAGAATGACCCTGAGATTGAAAAAGTTCAATATCTCTGAAATTAATGAACCCAATGACTTGAAAATTTGGACACATCAACTAGATAATTATATCTTTCAAATGAGTGCTTAAGTACTAGATTTTAATCTCTTTAGAGAGAGCAGCAATCTCTACACACTGACTGAGTCTAAGGAAGAAGGATCATAGAATACAAATGGCACCAGGCAATGATCAAAGAGTATATGTATTGCTTGAAATCATCAATCTCATTGTTTGAGTTTGAGGTCTGCAGAAGCACGTGAACCACACAAGGAATGTTGATGTATAAAACATCACAATCAATCAATTAATGTGACACTAGACAACCTCTATGGTCACTATTAACTCAATGCTTCTCCAAACTTTGATAAATAATTGCCTAAACTGAGAACTTTGCTTTTTCAGAAATTTTCAGTCACTGAAATGACATACCTTCAATGATTTTCTTATTTCTCTTAGAAAAATATTATTTTGCCAAGATCTTTTGGTGCATGAAAGTAGAAGAGAAGAGCTTTCTAATAAGCTATTATCTGCTAAAGACTTTGCAACACACCAAAGTTATGACCTTCACAATTTGACCCTGTATGAGCTGTCAAAATAGGAAACCTTGACTGTTTTAGCAAAAAGTATGTCTCTATACTGCAAATTCAATGCCTAGCATCGACTTGGTGCATAAAAGTTCACTTTTTAGCATGAATTCGATGTTGGGCATAGACTTCCCACATAAAACCTCACTTTTTCAAGCACAAGCTCATCAGGTGAATCATAGGCATAAAAAAATAAGAGGTTATCAACTACCACTCGATGCCAGACATCAAATTGGTCCAACAACCTCCTATTTTGAAAACCTTTACAGTAGTATTTGAAACAGATAGATAAAAACAATGACTTATCATCCGAGTCTCAATGCCAAGCATTGACTTGCTTGGAAAACTTGAACTTTTGAACTCATTACCATAATAGGCAAAGCAGGAGGATGGAGGAGAGATTCTCATACACAGAACTTCTATTGTTTCTTGTGATAGCTATGGAACTCAAAACATTTAAAGATACTTTCTCACTCAGAGAAGCTCGACTATTTCTTAGTCATACAAAATCTTTGTTTCTCTCTCTCTCTCTTTGTCTCTCTCTCACTGCATCTTTTGATACAAACTAACTTATAGATTTTCTCAATCTCATGACTTTTGAAAACTCTAGAACTAAAGTTAAGTCTAACTTTAGAAATATAGTACATGTGTGAAATTGTCCCTTCACATAGGCATGTGCTTTTCGTCTTAAACTTTGACCTTCAACTTTATGTCCAATTTGTGATTGGTTCTCTAACAGCTCCCGCTCGATCACTTATTGTCTTTGTTTCTTCATATCATCTTCTTTTCTTTTACTCCTGCCATGCTTTTGAATTTGCTGCTCTTCACACCATCCAAGCTCTTTGTCATTATATATGCTATCTGATCCTTTGTAGAAATGTACTCCACTTCAATTTCTTTCTCCATAACCTTTTCTCTTAGGAAATGATACTGTATCTCTATATGTTTTGTTCTTGCATGAAATACTAGATTTGCTACAAGATAAAGTGAACTCATGTTATCTCCATATATTGTAGGTATACCTTTATTAATGCCCAAGCTTTTGAATAATGTCTGCATCCATATGACCTCCGTAGGTGCTTCTACAAGTCCTTTGTACTTAGCTTCAATTGATGATAATGCTATTGTATGTTGTTTCTTTGAACACCAACTTAAAAGCTTATCACCAATATATATCATGTAGCCATGAGTTGATCTTCTTTCATCTTGATTACCTGCCTAGTCTGAGTCACTATAGGCTCTCAACTTCAAATCTGAAGTAAAAGGATAATATAATCCTTCCTTTATGGTTTCTTTGATATATCTCAGAACTCTTTGACTTGCAATCCAATGTGGATCCTCTGGACAATGCATGAATTGTGAAAAAACTCCCACTACATAACTAAGATTAGGTCTTGTTAGTGTAGCATAAATCAAACTACCCATAAGAGATTGATACTTCTTCATATCTTTGTATTCTGCACCATCATATTTACTGAGCTTGTGATTAACTTCAAGTGGAGTTGAAGCTCCTCTGCAATTTTCCATACCAAACTTCTTCAACAAGTTTAGAAGATACCTTTCTTGTGATACATATATGCCATGATCTATATAAGTGACTTCCATACCAAGAAAATTTGATCTTGAACTCTTTCTCAAGTAATATCTTTACCTCCTTGATTCCTTCATCTGAAGCACATATGATTATAATGTCATCTACATAAATACAAATGTAGATTGTACCTTACTCTGTTCTTTTGATGAGTAGACTTGGATCTACTTTTGAACTTTGATATCCAAGATCATTGAGATACTTCACCAGTCTATAGTTCCATGCTCTTGGAGCTTGCTTCAATCCATAGAGTGCTCTTCTCAATTTGCAAACAAAATTTGGATACTTGGAATCTATAAACCCTTGAGGTTGTTCCATGTATACCTCATCTGATATGTATCCATTCAAGAATGCATTCTTTATGTCCAACTGACTCAGAGTCCATCCTTTTGAAGTTGCAATAGAAATAATTGTCCTTATAGTTGGCATCTTAGCTACATGAATAAATGTCTCATCATTATCTATGCCATAAGTTTGGGCATAGCCTTTCACCACTAGTCTAGCTTTGTATCTGGCTATACTTCCATCTCCAAGCTTCTTCACTTTATAAACCCATTTATTTCCAAATATTTTCTTACCATTTGGTTTAGAAACAAGTTCCAAAGTGTTGTTCTCCTCTAGTGCATTGAATTCTTCCTTCATTGCTTCTTCCCATCGCTTCTTACCTTTGGCTTCATCATAGTTCTGAGGTTCTTCATCATCTTTGACCACATATGCATAGTTATCCTGAGTTATGTAAGAAGTATCATAAGAATACCTTTCTGGTTTCCTTCTTGTCCTACTTGACCTCCTTAGTTTTCACATTCTTCATATGTGTCTGGATACACCTCTTCATCAAATATAGGAGCTTCTTCGTTTCTTCTTGTTAATCCACTTCTGGATGTACTTGCCTACATATAGTCTTCATCTCCATTCACCTACACACTTGATTTTCCTTTCTCACATCTTCTTACCTCTTCTTCAAATTCTTAAACTGTACGACTTTGATCTGCATACCAACTTTTCTGTTCATCAAATGTAACATCTCTAGAAACAAGAAATTGTTTGGTTAGAGGATTCCACAACCTATAACCCATATGTTTTTCATCATAACCAATGAACACATATTTTTCTACCTTTGGTTCAAGTTTATGTCTAAGTTGTGATGGCACATAAGCATATGCAATTGATCCAAACATTTTACAATGATCTAGTGTTGGTTTCTTACCCCACCAAGCTTCATATGGAGTCATTCCATTTAGAGTTGTACATGGTAATCTATTCACAAGATATGTAGTTGTATTTACAGCCTCATCCCAAAGATAATTTGAACAATTCTTCTCCTTTAGCATAGCTCTAGCAAACTCAACCAAAGTCATGTTTCTTCTTTCTGCTACACCATTTTGTTGTGGTGTATACCTGTAGGTTATTTATCTCTTAATACCTGCAATCCAAATATAATCATTGAACTCTTGGGAGAAGTATTCTCCCCCTCCATCAGACCTCAGTGTCTTAAGTTTTTGGCCTATGACTCTCTCTGCATATGCATGAAAATGCTTGAAAGCTCCAAACACTTCTTATCTTTCCTTCGAAACATACAGAGTTATCTATCTTGTAGCATCATCAATGAAAAGAACATAATACTTTGAGTCACAATTAGATCCTTCTTTTGTTGGTCCCCATACATCTATATGAATGAGCTCAAGTATTCCATCATGTTTGAATCCTTTTTTTTGAGATGGTAACCTGTGTGCTTTTCCCATCTGACATGCTTCACATTTATAAATCATATGTTGACTCTCTCACATTTGGTGGTCCTAGTACAGACTGATTTGCAACCATAGCTTTAATTCCTTTTTCACTGAAGTGACCTAATCTCTTATGCCAAAGATCAAGTTCTGTAATCACTCCTTCACCATGAGTGAGCAAAGCTTGACCAATGTTCCCTTGCACTCTTAAAGTAAAGAGTCTACCTTCTTTCTTACCACAAACAATCTGATTATATCCATTCTCTGGATCTTCAACAAATACTCCTTCATTTGTTAACCTGACTTGAAAACCTTTTTCAACTCTCTGTCCCACACTAAGGTATTGTGGGAACATACAAAACATTGGTTATCTCCCTGATATAATGATAATGCACCTCAATGTGCTTAGTGCGAGCATGGAACATAGGGTTCCTCACAATTGCTAATGCACTCTGACAATCAATGAAGATGGTGGTGGCAGAAGACTGACCAACACCTAAATCAGCCATAAGGTGTCTGACCCACACACACTCAATAGTCACTATGAAAGTTTCCCTATACTCAGTGTCACAATTTGAAGTGGCCACAATAGGCTGCTTCTTGATCAGGCAAGATATGCATGAGCTACCAAGCATGAAGCAAAAACCATTGGTGGACATACAAGTGTCATAGCAACTAGCCTAGTTAGAGTCAAAAAAAGCATATAAATCTAGTGGTAGTGATCCCCCTTGGGATAAAACAATCCAAATAGTCGGGTACCACTCAAGTAGGGAAAGATGCAATTAACCACCTGCCAATGCTTGACACCTGGGCAATGCATAAACCTGCTCATCTTTGAGACATCAAACTGAATATATGGCCGAGTAATGCATAAGTAAATCAAGCATCCAATAGCCTGTTGATAGAGAACAACATCAAATGCATCTCCAACATCATTAAGACTCAGTATTAAACCTGTCTCCATAGGAGTGGCAATAGGTTTATAGTTTTCAAGGCCAAAACACTGCAATAATGTGTCAATATATTTCGTTTGACACGAAGCTATTCTACCATCAACTTGCATAAATTGAATGCCCAAGTAATGATGCAAGTGCCCCAAATCAAACATCTCAAACCAGGCATGCAGATCAGCCTTAGAATCAACAATATGCTTCTCATGAGGACTAGTGAGCAGCGTGTCATCAACATACACAAAAATGATTAGAAGCACATTATTAGCATGCTTAACATATAAGGTGCTCTCAATTGGACTATTCTCAAAACCATGTGCAATCAGATAGCCATGTATCTTTTCATACCAAGCACGCGGTGGTTTCTTTAAACCATATAATGACTTCTTTAACTTGCACACCTGGTTTTCATGCCCATTCTGCACAAAGCCACGAGGCTGAAACACATACACTTCTTCATGCAAATCACCATTCAAAAATGTTGTTTTAATGTCCAACTGATGTACATTCCAACCATGATGAGGAGCAAGTGCATAGATGCTATGAGCAGTAGTCGTTTGGCATGTAGGTGAAAAGGTCTTATCAAAATCAATGCCTCTTTCCTGCGCATAACCCTTTGCAACAAGCCTAGCCTTATACGTGTCAACTGTTCCATTAGGCTTAATGCTTTGGCTTGTATACCCACTGAATGTCAAATTATGGCCTTCTTGCCAAGAGGCAAGTCACATAAAGACCAGGTATCATTTTTCATGATAACATTATATTTTTATTGCATAGCAGCCATCCAATTTTTAGAATTTTGTGTTTCATCAAATGAAATAGGCTCATTCTCATCGAAGAGACTAGAGGCAGCCATAGCATAGGAATCTAGCACAAAAAAGGCACTATGAGAGCCTGATCAAGTATGATATGATAGAGGTGCATCTAATCATGTAAAGCTGCATCAGAAATACAATGATCTACATCATCACATGAAACCTTCAAAGACTGAGAAATTGCCTCATTAGGACCAGCACTAGATTGTCCTCCTGAAAAAAGAGGCAGCAAAGTATCATACATGTCTTTGTAGCTAACTGATGTCTCCTTAGTACATGAAAGTAGTGGCTGAATAGAATCTTCCACAAAACACAACATCATGGCTAACCAAGATGCATTTTGTCTGTGGATGATATAGACGATAGCCTTTGCTTTCATAACTATACCCAATAAAAATACATTTCATTACTTTATCATCCAATTTCTTGCATTGTTGTTCATGCACTAATCCATATGCCAGACATCCAAAAACATGTAGGTCAGCAACAGATGTCTTGCAACCATGCCAAGCCTCATATGGAGTGATAGACTGCAATGCTTTAGTGGGACACCTGTTAAGTAAATATGCTACACACATGACATCCTCAAGCTAGAAACTATGTGGTAAAGCATCACTCTTGACCGTGCACCTTGCCATCTCCATGAGCAACTGTTCTTTCATTTAGCAACTCCATTTTGTTGAGGTATATAGGGCACTGTACATTGATGTTTTATCCCACATTCAACTAGAAATGCATTAAAGTTAGAAGGCATATATCCCCCCCCCCCCGATTAGAATGAAGGGTGTCCATTTTACATGCTTGCAGATTTTCAGCCAAAACCAAAAACTGTTTGAAGCACATAAACACTTCGGACTTTGCTTTCAATAGATATACCCATGCATACCTGGAAAAATCATCAATGAAAGTCACGAAGTAAAGATAGTTTCCAAAAGAAGGTGTCTCCATAGAACCAGAGACATCACTATGTACAAGTTGCAATTTCTGAGTAGCTCAAAGTAAACCATATTTTGGGAAGGATGAATATTGATTTTTTCCCAAAATATAGCCTTCACAAACATGTTTACCGGGTGCCTCAAGTTTGGGCAAAGAGGACACCATTTCATATTTCTACAAGTGTAGCAAACTAGCAAAATTTAGATGACCAAAGTGTGCATGCAAAAGCTTTGCATCTGACATGGCCTGCAAATCATGTACTACACATGTTGAATCATTCACAGATTTTTCATAGTCTATGAGCTTATACAACCCATAACATAAAATGCTAGAAGCAATAATCACGTCGCCATTTGACAGATCATGAACTGTACATCTATCATCAACAAATTTCACAACCAAGACAATCTTGGCTAAATAAAAAACTGATAATAGATTCTTCTTGATCCCTGGCACAAATAGAGCATCCAACAATGTGAAAGAACTACCATCAACAGTAGTCAGAATGATCTTACCAACTCCCATAACAGGATAAGAGGATTTTTTGGTGCATGCGATAGTATTCCCTGTAGATACCATGAGTTTGTGAGCATCCTTTGGCAACTAATATTATCTTGTACCTACAAAATGATCCATCTAAGTTTCTTTTAACTTTATATACCCATCTACAACCAATTATCTTTTGATTGGGTGACATAGGAACCAAATCCCAAGTTTCTATCTCCTTCAATGCATATATTTCTTCTTCCATAGCCTTTCCCCAATTAGGGTTTCCCTTTGCCTCTTCATAGGTTGAGGGTTCCTGTGAAATTGAGTCATTTTCCAAGTAGATTGAATGCTTTGTAACAAATGTGGAATCATATCCATACCTTTCTGGAGCATTCTCCACACTCTTGCATCTTTGCTTCGTCTCTTGACTTCCATAGTTTGTAATCCTTTTCCTTTTCATATTGGTCATCATTTGTATCACTTCTTGGACCCTGGACATGTGTATCATGTTTTCTTCCTAATTGATGAGAGTCAGAATCAATATCATATGGTAGAGTTACATTTTGTTTGCCTTCATCATACCAAGACCTATGTTCTTCAAATACAACATCTCCACTTGTAGTAAATTGCTTGGTTGAAGGATTATAGAACCTATAAACCATTTGGGTTGATTCATACCCAATAAACACTGCCTTTGTTGCCCTTTCATCTAGCTTACCTCTTATTTGTGATGGTACATGATCATAAGCTAAACAACCAAACACCTTGCAATTTCCAAGACGAGGTTTTCTTCCATATGATGATTCATAAGGATTCATAGCTTGGAGCGATTTGGATGGTACTCTATTGACAAGGTACACAACAATTGAAATAGCCTCTACCCATAGATAATGTGGCAAAATCTTCTCTTCAAGCATTTTTCTGGCTGATCCAACCAATCTCTTGTTTCTTCTCTCTACAATTCCATTTAATTGAGGAGAGTACCTGGTAGTCACTTCCCTTTTGATACATTTATCATGCAAGAACTCATGAAAATCTTTAGATTAGTATTCTCCCCCTCCATCAGATCTGAGCTTCTTGAGTGAAATACCTATATGATTCTCCATATGTGCTAGATACTTTTTGAAGCAATCAAACACTTCATTCTTACCCTTGATAAAGTATAGAATATTCCACCTACTATGATCACCAATAAACAAGACATGATACCTTGATCCTGCCAATGAAGGTTCTTGGCTTGACCCCCATACATCTGTATGTACTAGGTCTAATAAGTTGTGGATGTAGCATTTGTGGTTGAATGTTTATCTTTGTGCCTTCCCAATTTGACATGCATCAAATCTGTTGATCATGTGTTGCTTTGATATGTTTGGTAATCCAAAAACACTTTGATCCCCGCATATATCCTTTAAGGTGCTTTCATTCACATTGTTGGAGTTAGATGTCTGCGGAAGCACGCGAACAGCACAAGGAAGAAGAAGAAGCTTGGAGCACAACACACAAGACTGAATGTATTACTAGAGAATGTACAAAGATAAGTAGCCCATTAGGGCAATAGGCGTATATACAAGCCGGGGGAAAAAAACCTCCTAAAGAGGGAAAAAAGTGCCACGGCGGTCCTAGAGTGTTCACACACATCACTACCTAAATATATCAACAAATCCCCCCTGGGAGTGATGCGGTGAACAAGGAGCTGGCACTCATGTATAAGGAAGTGCCAAGCTATGTGGAAATCACTCCACAAAAGGAAGTAAGCCCAAAGCTTTGCGAAAAGCTTCAAACTTCTCCCTAGGCAGAGCCTTCGTGAAAAGGTCTGCAATGTTCTCCTGCGTGGGCACATATGCCAAGCTGATCTCCCCAGCAGAGAACCTCTCCCTGACATAGTGATAATGCACCTCAATGTGCTTAGTGCGAGCATGGAACACAGGGTTCCTCACAACTGCCAATGCGCTCTGACTGTTAGTGAAGATGGTGGTGGCAGAAGACTGGCCAACACCCAAATCAGCCATAAGGCGTCTGAGCCACACACACTCAACAGTCGCTGTGAAAGCTGCCCTATACTCAGCCTCACAACTGGAAGTGGCCACAGTAGGCTGCTTCTTGCTCAACCAAGATATACATGAGCTATTAAGCATGAAGCAAAAACCACTGGTGGACACATGAGTGTCATAGCAACCAGCCCAATCTGAGTCAGAAAAAGCATGCAAATCTGGCGGTAGTGATCCCCCCTTGGGATAAAACAACCCAAGTAGCCGAGTACCACTCAAGTAGCGAAAGATGCGCTTAACCGCTTTCCAATGCGTGACTCCTGGGCAATGCATAAACCTGCTCATCTGTGAGACAGCAAACTGAATATCTGGCCGAGTAATGCATAAGTAAATCAAGCATCCAACAGCCTGCTGATAGAGAACAGCATCAAATGCATCTCCAGCATCATGAAGACTCAATCGTAAACCTGTCTCCATAGGAGTGGCAATAGGCTTACAGTCTTCAAGGCCAAAACGCTGCAATAATGTGTCAATATATTTCGTTTGACACAAAGCCATTCCACCATCAACGTGCATAAACTGAATGCCCAAATAGTGATGCAAATGCCCCAAATCAGACATCTCAAATGAGGCATGCAAATCAGCCTTAAAATCAGCAATATGTGTCTCAATAGGACCAGTGAGCAGCATGTCATCAACATAGACAACAATGATCAGAAGCACATCATTAGCACGTTTAACATATAAGGTGCTTTCAGTTGGACTGTTCTCAAAACCATGTGCAATCAGATAGGCATGTATCTTCTCATACCAAGCACGTGGTGCTTGCTTTAAACCATATAATGCCTTCTTTAACCTGCAAACCTGGTTTTCATGCCCTTTCTGCACAAAGCCACGGGGCTAAAAAACATACACTTCTTCATGCAAGTCACCATTCAGAAATGTTGTTTTAATGTCCAACTGATGTACATTCCAACCATGATGGGCTGCAAGTGCACAAATGCTCCGAACAGTACTCATACGGCATGTAGGTGCAAAGGTCTCATCAAAATCAATGCCTCTTTCCTACGCATAACCCTTTGCAACAAGCCTAGCCTTATACCTGTCAACTGTACCATCAGGTTTACGCTTCAACTTGTATACCCACTTAGTGCCAATGGCCTTCTTGCCAGGAGGCAAGTCACATAAAGACCATGTACCATTCTTCATTATAGCATCATATTCAGATTGCATAGCAGCCATCCAATTTTCTGAATTTTGTGCTTCATCAAAAGAAAGAGGCTCATTCTCATCAGAGAGACTAGATGCAGCCATAGCATAGCAATCTGATGCAAAGGAGGTACTATGAGAGCCTGAACGAGTACGATATGACAAAGGTGCATCTAATTTGCTGTCACGCAAAGTCTGCACCAGCCATTTTGGCATAGTTTTTGCCTGTTCAATATCAGCTCTCTCATCAACAAGTGCATCATGTAAATCTGCATCAGAAATGGAATGATCTGCATCATCATATGAAACCTGCAAAGGCTGAGAAGTTGCCTCATTAGGACCAGTGCTAGCCTGTCCACCTGTAAAAAGAGGCATCAAAGTATCATACATGTCTTTGGAGCTAACAGATGTCTCCTTAGTACATGAAAGCAATGGTTGAATAGCATCTTCCACAAAGACAACATCACGGCTAACCAGAATGCGTTTAGTCTGTGGATGATACAGACGATAGCCTTTACTTTCAGAACTGTACCCAACAAAAATACATTTTACTGCCTTATCATCCAATTTTCTGCGATGTTGTTCAGGCACTAATGCATATGCCAAACAACCAAAAACACGTAGATGAGCAACAGATGGCTTGCGGTCATGCCAAGCCTCATATGGAGTGATAGACTGCAACGCTTTGGTGGGACACCTGTTCAGTACATATGCTGCACACATGACAGCCTCAAGCCAGAAACTATGTGGTAAAGCCTGACTTTTGACCATGCACCTCGCCATCTCCATGAGTGACCTGTTCTTTCGTTCAGCAACTCCATTCTGTTGAGGTGTATACGGCACTGTACACTGGTGTTTTATCCCACGTTCAGCCAGAAATGCATTAAAATCTGAAGACATATATTCCCCCCCTCGATCAGAACGGAGGGTGCCCATTTTACATGCTGATAGATTTTCAGCCAAAACCAAAAACTGTTTGAAGCACATGAACACTTCGGACTTTGCTTTGAGTGGATATACCCATGCATACCTGGAAAAATCATCAATGAAAGTCACTAAGTAAAGGTAATTTCCAAAAGAGGGTGTCTGCATAGGACCACAGACATCACTATGTACAAGCTGCAATTTCTGCATAGCCCGAACTGAACCATCTTTTGGAAAGGAAGAACGCTGCATTTTGCCCAAAATACAGCCTTCACAAACATGTTTTCCAGGTGCCTTAAGTTTGGGCAAAGAGGACACCATTTCAGATTTCTGCAGGCGTAACAAACTAGCAAAATTCAGATGACCAAAGCGTGCATGCCAAAGCTTTGCATCTGACATAGCCTGAGAATCATGAACTGCACATGCCAAATCATTCACAGATCTTTCATAGTCTATGAGCTTATACAGCCCACGACATAAAATGCCAGAAGCAATGATCACATCGCCATTTGAGAGATCATGGACTGTACACCTGTCATCAACAAATTTCACAACCAAGCCAATCTTGGCTAATGCAGAAACTGATAACAGGTTCTTTTTGATCCCTGGCACAAATAAAGCATCTGACAAAGTGAAAGAACTACCATCAGCAGTAGTCAGAATGATCTTACCAATATCCCATAACAGGATAAGAGGAGTTATTGGCGCATGTGACAGTATTCCCTGTAGGGGCAGGCTCGAGTGAAGAGAAGAAACTGCGTTGCGAGGTAATATGTTTGGTCGCCCCACTGTCAAAGTACTGGCAAACATCTGAGTCTACTGCAGACATGCACTGATCATGAGAAGATGGGTCAAAACTGCAGACGGTAGTAAACGCCCATTCTTCTTCTTGCACAAGATTTGCAGACTCTTTTTTTGGTGTAGAGGCCTCTGCAACAACCATTCCAGCCTCTTTCTTCTTTGCCTCTTTAGCAGCCAGTTTTGGACAGTTCTTTATAATATGATCATTTCCTTTACAGTACTTGCAGAACAATTTCTGCTTTTCTGATTTCTTCTCATCTTTATCATGGTTCTTCGATTGTGCAGCATTTGCAGACTTCTGCTTACTAGTAGAAGAGCTCCATTTTCCTTTGCCCTTCTGACTAGCCAGGAAAGCTTGATCTGCAACACGCATAATGGACCTGTTCTGCCTGGACTGATCTTCCTGCAACAGAACAGAGACTAATTCCTCAAATGACAAGGCATTCGGATTGCCTTTCATCATCAATCGAAGAGTAGAGGCAAAACTCTGATATGAATCAGGAAGGCCATTCAGAACGGTCTGCACAAGTGAGCTATCTGGTATAACCTCATCAGCAGAAATCAATTGTTCCTTCAGGTCTTTGATCTTTGTAAGAAAACTCTCCATCGAATCACCTTCATTCATGTGCTCACTCTCCAACTGTTTTCGGAGGTAAGCAACACGAGCCTCATTCCTAGCCTGATACAAAGTGGTAAGTGTATCCCAAGCATCCTTTGCTGTTCTGCAAGAGCGAATGTGAGGAATAATGGCACGTTTGACAGACAAGGCTATCAATGCATGTGCCTGGGCATCTGTGCCATCCCAACGAATCTGCTATGCAGTAGGTGCAACAGAAACAGCAGCACGAACAGGAATCTGCGGAATATCATCTTCGACACCATCTTCATCAGCTCCAGTACCTCCAGCACTTGTATTTGTAGTACCTGTAGTCGCAGGTGTAACAGGACGTCTTTCAACACCCTGCACAATGTTCCACAGTCCTTTTGCAACCAGTACATGTCGCATCATATAAGCCCATAATGGGTAGTTGGTACCATCCAACTTATCCTCAATAGCCAACATACGGAATACATCACTGCTTTCAGCCATGGCCGGTGACTAAAATACCTTGATGCAAAAAATTGACTGTATCTCAAAAAGTTGAACGGAACTGCCCAGACGAGTTCTGCTAGACCTGTAGCAGACTTCGAGACGCTTAAACTGGCGAACAGAAACTGGTATATACCTTTTGGCACAAAAGGACGAAATAGCCTGCACAAGCGCTGCGATAGTGCGTTCGGAGGCCGAAACGAGCTCAGATCGCGATTTCGGCACCACACAGCAAAGCTGTTTTGATCTCGGAAACACCCTGAGTATGCTCACCAAATTTCGTGCAAATCTGAGACTGCAAACGGAGGAGTGTCGATAGCGTCCTAGAAGAAGCAACGACTTGCTCTGATACCAATTGTTGGAGTTAGACGTCTGCGGAAGCACGCGAACAGCACAAGGAAGAAGAAGAAGCTTGGAGCACAACACACAAGACTGAATGTATTACTAGAGAATGTACAAAGATAAGTAGTCCATTAGGGCAATAGGCGTATATACAAGCCGGGGGAAAAAAACCTCCTAAAGAGGGAAAAAAGTGCCCCGGCGGTCCTAGAGTGTTCACACACATCACTACCTAAATATATCAACACACATGAGCTAGGCTCTTATGCCACACTTCAAGCTCACTTAGTTTTTGAGACCCAAAGTTGAATAGAGCTATGTTTTTGGTTTTTGCTACTTCAAAGGTAAAGAGCCTACCATGCTTCTTACCTCTGGCTATCTTCTAGAAGCTTTTGTTACATAAGAACAAGCTCTAAAGTATTATTTTTTAGGCTTATGGAGTTTATTATTTATGATAAATAATATGTGGAGGTGCTCACATTGCCTAATTTAGAGTAAAAATAGATAAAAGTAGATAAAAGTAAGAAAGAAAGGAGAGGTGTTTATTTTTAGACAAGGAACGCGCTTCTGTTGATAGCCTCTCAATAAAAAGAGTGGTTCTCTTAGTGTAGGTGGCCAAATTGAGTGATTCTTATTGCGTTACGAAGGTTAAAACTTATAATATATAAATAGATCGGTTTTGTTAAAATTTTTAATGAGAAAACCCCACGCAAATAGGCATTTTTGCAAATCTTCTTTCTTGTGTCTATCTGGTGTCTCATCAGAGACATACCTCTCTTTAAACTTTCATATCACAGTCCTTATGAGGTCTTTTTGAGTGATTTCACTTGGAGGAGTTTCCTTAGCTCTTATACTTTTTATCTATATCATAATTTTCTATAGATCTTTGAGTTTTCTTATTGTTGTACATCCGTGTTCAATTCAGACAGTTATTCATACCTTGTTGTTACAGGCCTCCACATACCTTGACTTCAAGCTATTCTTTTGGGAGCTATATTCCAATTTTTTTTATGTTTTCTATTTCTAAAGCATGGTATTCAGAGTCTACTTTTAGAATATATGATTAATGTTGAGAAATTATGCTTAGAGAGTTTCTGGTGGTTATTTTGCTACAGTCACTTATTTCTGTTTTCTTGAAAGTTTGGAGGAAAGTTTGATTCCTGAAGTTTGGAAATATTTGTTTGATATTTTGAAGATCTTGGGAGGTCTCATCATGTTTCATTGTGTACTTTGATGTTTACAAGTTTGTGAACATAACATTGTGGTATCAGAGCTTTTGTTTTTTTTAAATCAAATCTTTCATACAACTTATTGAATTATCTTCTTTGTTTACAACAATTCAACATGGCAGATTTGAGTGAATCGATTGAGAAGTTATCAGATGGGAGAAATTATCCCATTTTGCAATTTAGAATGGAGTCTTATCTCATGCCTAAAGGTCTTTGGGGATTGATAACAGGTACAGAAGTGAAACCAATATTACCAGAAGCTCCTACACAAGCAAATCGAGCAAGAGAGCAAGAATGGATCGAAAGAGACAAAAGATTCTTGTTTATTATCTCACAAACAGTTTCAAATACTATGCTTGGGCATATAAGAGGTTTGAATACTAGTAGAGAGGCTTGGGAGTATCTAGAAAGGTTATTTGCAACTACCAACAGAGCGAGGCAAACACGACTTATTGGTGAGTTGACAAGAGTAAAAAAGAAGCCACGACAATCAGTTAATGATTATGTTCTTGAGGTAAGATCTCTTATTGAAGCATTAGCCTCTACTGATGCATCTCCTAGTGAGGATATAAAGTTTAATAGCATGTTAAATGGCTTGAGAGAAGATGAAAGATGGAAGTCTTTCATTACATCTATCATGACTCGAGAGAATCTATTATCCTTTGAAGATTTACAAATGCTCATGATGGCTGAAGAAATCAACATAGAAGGTGGCAACTCTTATCATTCACAAAGAGGTAGTCAAGGACAAGTTCTTTATACTTCATCAAATAGATCAAGAGGTAGAGGAAATTGGAGAGGAGGAGGAAGATTCAACAACAATGCAAGAGGAAGAGGAAACTTTAATGCTACTAGAGGAGGAAAAACAACACAACAAAGTCAACAAACTCAACCAAATCAGCAAGGTAACTTTACTTGCCATTATTGTGGTAAAGTTTGTCATTATGCCAGGGATTGCTTCTCCAACCCAAATAGAAGAGGTGGTTTTAGAGGACGACAAAGAGGAAGAGGCCAAGATCACATGCATCAAAACAATAACATAGTGCAAGAGAAGGCTCAGACATAGAATGAAAACATTCTTATGGCTATGCATAGAGAGACACATAAGAGGAAGGTAAACAACAAAACTTGGTATGTAGATGTGGTTGCTCAAAGCACATGAGTCATAACATGAACATGTTTGTGAACTTACACAAGTCAGATTCAAGAGTCACAGTTGCTATAGGAGATAGTACTGAGCATGAAATAGTTTACATTGGTGATTGTCCACTTAATGAACATGTAACTCTTAGAGATGTTTTGTTTGTTCCTACTATTACAAGAAATTTGATTTCAGTTGGACGGATGAAGGACAATGAAGTGAAGGTCGATTTTGACAATAATTAGTGGTAGGCTTATCAGAAGAAGGATGGGAATTTTGTTATAAAAGGACAAAAGGTAAACAGATTATATACTTATGAAGTTGAAGTTCCAGACTATGCAGGTTATACAATGGTTAATGGGACTCAAGTAAGTCAATTGGATTTATGGCATAAAATATTAGGACACATCAGTGTTGGCAGGTTAAAGGATATTGCAAAGAAACCATTGTTTGAAGGTTTACCACAACTATCTAAGCAAGATTTGTATTTTGTTTGTGAGGCATGTCAGTTTGGAAAATAGATACGAAGTCGTTTTTCAAAAGCAGGATTGCAAAGCAGAGGTATTTTGGACTTGATTCATATTGATGTATGGGGCCCATCTCAAGAAGAGTCCATGGCAGGTAGCAAGTACTTTGTAACATTTATTGATGAATTCTCAAAGTTTACATTCATTTATTTTATGAAATACAAATCCGAAGTGTTTGATATGTTCAAGAAGTTTAAATCATTGGTTGAAAAGAAAACAGGTCGAAGCATAAGAAGATTGAGATCAGATGGAGGAGATGAGTACTTTTCTAATCAATTTCTTGCATTTTTGGAGGAAGAAGGAATTAAAAAGGAGACTACAAACAGATACACACATCAAGAAAATGGTATGGCCGAAAGAAGAAACAGATCTATCTTGGAGAACTCCCTCCAATCAAAAGTTGAAGAAAATTCTCGATTTGATTTCAAAGGAAATTGAGTCAGAGGAAGAAGAAAGTGAAGGTTCTACGTCAAGAAGAACTCAAACTAGAAGTCAAGAAAAGCATGGTAGGACAAGAAGTCAATCAAGGTATCCAGTAAGAGAAAGAAGGCAACCGCAAAGATTTTCTCATGAAGCTTATATGGCAAAAATTCTTGAGGAGCAAGAACCAACAACTTTTAAAGAAGCATCAAAGGTAAAGAAATGGGTTAAAGCAATGGATGAAGAAATGAAAACTTTGTATGAGAACAATACATGGAGTTTAGTTCCATGGCAACCTAACATGAAGGTAATTAGTAACAAATGGGTGTACAGGATAAAGAAAAACAGTGATGGTTCAATAAGTAGATATAAAGCAAGGCTTGTTGTAAAGGTTATGCACAGAGTTATGGCATCGATTATGAGGAGACATTTTCTCCTGTTGCCAAGATATCAACAATAAGGACATTAATAAGTGTTGCTGCAAGCAAGGTATGGAATCTTTATCGATTAGATATAAAAAATATGAAGATCCCAAGAATCCTACGCATGTATGTAAACTCTTGAAAGCATTGTATGGTCTTAAGCAGGCTCCAAGGGCTTGGAATTTTAGATTGTTTAAGTTTCTTGAAAAGCAGGGATACAGGTGTTCAAATGCAAATACTTCTTCGTATGTTATGGTTGAAGGATCATTGATTGTTTATATTTCAATTTATGTGGATGAGTTGATAATAACAGGAAACAATGAAGGTGAGATAGACAAGATCAAAGCAGAGCTTGGATCTAAATTTAAAATTTGAGATTTAGGAGAATTGACATACATTCTTGGAATCGAAGTTATGAAGAAGGACGATGGTGTATATCTTCTACAAAGGAAGTATATTTTCAGATTTGTTAAAGAAATATGGCATTAGGAAAAAAGGTGAACCCTGGATGGGCCTTTTAGCTCAAGGAGTGATTAGTGATGGACCAATCAGAAGAGGGTGGTGGCCACAGTCTATACCCTATAAAATACTAGGCTGAAGGGGGAAGAGGGGACAAGATTCCTCTATGTTCAGGGTTGTCTTCTAGAGAGAGAAGAAATCTCGTAATCAGGCTGCGCCCAAAAATTCAAAATTTTTAAAAGTTGTAAAACTCATCATAATACCATTAAATGACCTCCATATCACTTTTCAAGGTCAAAAGTGCTATTTTTGACTTCTAATTCAAAATCCGTGCATGTTTGTGGACTAAAAAAGTGACTTTTTTCAAAATGACTCAAAAAACTCTATTTTCCCTCTTCAAACTCCCATTTTCATACCCAAAACCCAAAAAGTCATATTTTTCACCTCTATTCCCTCCATACCATACAACAGAAGCATTGTTTCTCCTCCTACCATTCTCCCAACTTCTGCAGCAATGACAACAACTCTTACTCCCATGGAAAGCTCCATAGCTCGTAGGAGACCAAAGGACGAAGTTCACACAATGACGTGCCACAACATCAAAACAATGGAAGGAAGTTGGCTACCACAAGAGTTTTGCAAAGGTGCATGGGTGTACATGCAGCCATCTGGACTTGGTCCTCATCGTGTTCGAGATCGTGGAAATTTGGATCTTCATTGGAAAGGTAAGCTCTTAGGCTTCAAGCAGCAAACACATGGTGGGATGGTTGCTATTGTACAACATGTCTTCACAGTTTCAACCATGAAGTTAGAAAACTCCAATAGAATTAGATATCCAATCCATTGTGAGTATTTCTATTTTCTCAATGCTTCATGGTGTTAAATGTCTTAATTACTCATCTCATATGTTTTTCATTGCTACAGTCATATTTCCTTCTAGTTTAGTGGAAGAGCAACCACTTCATAGTCTCACAGGAACTTTCAAAGCATTACATGCAGACATTGGGGCATTAGTGTTTCCAGATGTACCTCCTGCTAAACTTATTCGTGAAAGGATCTTCTTTTACACTCACAAGTACATTGTTCCTTCCACAGATGGTGAATATGGAAGGTTGGAGATTATCAGAGTTGACTCTCTTCTTAGTTTAGAGTGGCCAAAACCTGATTTTTGGTCCATATCATCTTTCAAGCGTAAGATGGTGATGGACATACATAACTCTTTGAAATTCACACGAGTATCTAGATCAATAGGTCTTCATTGGACTCTACCAATCCATTGCTTTGTTTTCATATTTCAAGGCATTCCTTTTGTAGAAACTCCTACAATGTTCCTATGTAAAGATATTACATACGAAGCAGTAGAAGGATTGTTAGGGGAAAACTGGGGTTATGTAGAAGGATTTTCAAAAGGGGATAGATATCGTTGTAGAATTGGTGACACAGGTATAGGGCTTCGCTATTTAAAACATCGCACCTCATTGTACATCAGATTTTATTATGATCGTTGGATGTGTAAACTAGGAGAGTGGATACCTTTGCAAAGCTCGGAGGGATCTTTAGCTTCATTTGAAATTAATGTGCAGTTACCAAACAATGATATGGAGGTGGTTTTAGTTAATCAACATTGGAACTTGGCCAACTTGAGAGAGCACTTACTTATCATGGGATATGACGATCTTCATGATTTCAAATTTCGAATACGAGGGAACAAGGTAAGAGTTGTATTCCATATATACATATAGATATATATATATATATATATATATATATATATATATATATATATATATATATATATATATATATATATCTTATTCTATCACTATTGTTCATGATTTGAAAATGTTTTACTCTTTTATGAATTGTCCACAGATTGGAAAGAGATTGGAAGACAAAATCAAGGTTCTTGCAGATTGGAGCATGGATGGAACTGACATTTCATTGTCATAACTCTTTTTTGTAAAGATACTGTGAAACCTGTAAACAAACCTATTTTTGCAATGAAAAATTTTTCACATTTGCTTCAAGGATATTTTGGCCACATTCTACTTGTATCTGTAAATTCTCAAGGTTTTTCTTGAAAGAGCATTCTTATTGTTTATTTCCTTTGATGTGATCTCAAATGTCAAAGTTTTCCTTTTCAAGACTCTTATGTTTTAATTTAAGGAAAAGTCACTTCTATGCAAAAGTGGGACCCATCACTTAAAAATTCTAGAAAAGTTATAAATAGGAGTCCTCTCTCCTCATTTCTCACTTTTGCAACCACATTGAGTGTTAGAACAGTCTGCATTTGCAAGCTATGGCTTCCACCTCTGTACCTACTAAGAGTGCACGCCACAAGTTTCTAGAATTTTTGGAGGATTCAGATTATAAAGGTCAACATGACCTATATGATCTTCTCTCCAAGGTTCCTGACCTCCATGGAACCGTGCAAATGAATGCCGATGCTTTGGAGGAGCTACTTCAATATATGCAAGTTCATATATTGCGTTTCTCCATTGAAATACCACCATATGATGGAACTTGGGTTCCATGTGACCTTCTCACCTACATTCACAAAGGTGATGAGGCTTTTGCAAAACGATTGAAACGGTTCCAGGCAATTGCAGAGGAAGCAGGGCACCTTCTTGATGAAACTGTGCCACTTATAAGGAAATTGAATAGGAAACGCAAGATGGGTGCAAAATATCTTTCATTCATTGCTGCCACAATTTTCTTTGTGAATGAGGAACCAGAACCAATTCCTCATGAGATCCCTCATCTTCTTACAGGTGGTTTTGTCGAGGATAAAAAGGAACCACCTCAAGAACCCTTGAATCTCCTATTAGAGAGAGAAGCTATTGAGAAAACTTATCCTCTTGGTGTGGATGATAAGTTGAAAGAAGTGCCTAAGCCATCCACCTCTTCGGAGCCAGAAGCAACTATTCCAGAGGTGGAGATTGAAACTTTTTCAGTGGTTCTTGTCGAGGGACAAGAATATTTGTTTTTACATGATGTAGAGAAGGCATTTGGGCTACGGCTTGATGAATGCCTAAGTTTGTTTTGTACTTTGTCAGAGTGTCCTTTGGATAGTACCTCTGAGTTGTTGGAGAAAAAGTGTTTGCCATTTGGTGACTCAGTGGCCGACACAATAAAATTGGTTTGCAATGACATACTCACAAGTGAACATGAACATATCACAGAAGAACAATTTAATAATGCACAAGAAAGGATATTGGAATCAAAAATTCCCGCCTCACCAGTAATCGAGCAGAGTGGGATGTCCCACTCCAGCATTAATTTACAACTTCAAGAGAGAGGAGAAGAAGAAGATAGAGTTCAGGATGTAAGTATCTTCAATTCATGTCATTCATTCTTACAAACACATGCAGCTACTAATCATAAAACTTTGTGCAGGAGGTGATTGAAGTCGACAAGTTTGCAACAAGGAGCGGAGGTGATCGAGTAGCTCGTGGAGGTGGCTCATCCCTTGCAAACTACATTGGGAAACTTCCCAAAGACCATTTTGTAATTATCCATAAAGAGTTCAGTCCTCAGGGCCACTTCATGACATGGTGTCTAAAGGCCTTAAGTAAATTGCTTTGTTTATCAACCATTACACAGGGGAGTAATTGTATCTTTTTAGTTAAGAAATCCCTTGTAACTACAACCTTAGGTTCCAACTTCCGTGGAAAGGTCTTAGGCCAAATAGGTATATCTCTAGGTCTAGGTGTTAGAAATGTTGATCAAATAGCAAACTCAATTTTGACTTACACCCTACCCATGGCTTTGGAGCGTCGAAAGAGAGTCATTGAGAAACTCAAAGCCAATTGATGTAAACAATTGAATTAATATCAAATTTTCACTTTGCTTTATTTACAATTGTCTCAAGTATTTCTTTTTCAGTATATTATCTAAAATTCTTTTGGACCTGCATGTGATGTATTGATGTCATGTAGGGCATTGGGAGGACCTTTAGTTTCATTCTTTTGGACTCTTGATCATTGGGTATGGCCTCCATTAAGGTCTTCTAGGGCATTGGGAGGCCAAATAAGGCCCTGCCACAGAAACGCGGGAGAAGGCCGTGCAAAACGTTTGCAGGGCCTTCTCCCGCGTTTCTATGGCAGGGCCTTATTTGGCCTCCCAATGCCCTAGAAGACCTTAATGGAGGCCATACCCAATGATCAAGAGTCCAAAAGAATGAAACTAAAGATCCTGACATGCCCAAGGTTACCCTACATGAGACTGAACCTTCACTAGATGGATATTTTCAAGAATGCAAATGTTCTAAGTTTCAAAATGCTCTGCTCATATGTTTCAAAGGTATAGGGAGGTCAAAATTTGTTCATATTAACTACCCCTGAACTAGCTTTACTAGTCATGATCCCTCTTTCATATTTCAAAGGTTTTGTAGGGCATTAGGAGGCCAAATAAGGCCCTGCCACAGAAACGCGGGAGAAGGCCCTGCAAACGTTTTGCAGGGCCTTCTCCCGCGTTTCTGTGGCAGGGCCTTATTTGGCCTCCCAATGCCCTACAAGACCTACATGACCTTAAATAAAAAAGAAATTTCAGTACAGGGATATTATCACTAGATCAAAATGACAAGATAAGAAAACAATCATTCATATATGAGAGATTATCACAAGAAAACACATGGAAATGTAAAATGACTGCTCATGTTTCATTCTAAATAATGAGATTATAAATGGAATAGAGGAAAAGTGCTAATGTTTCATTGAAAATGGCAATATTTACAAAAAATCTCTTGTCCATAGAGATCAGTTACAAAACTTAGCTACGATCACCCCTAATTCTCCTAGCTAACTGTATGTCCTTCGGTTGTATAGTGACTCGCTTAGCATGGATGGCGCACAGGTTGGAATCCTCTAGCATTGATATCAAAAATGCTTCAGCTGCCTCTTGTAAAGCTTCTAAAGCTAGAGCTTGGATCCTTAACCCTGCACAATACCTTTGTAACTCTTCTTTGACCACCCTTGCAAAGGGTCTTCTAGGTATGAGAAGCTCAACTGTCTTTTGATAGTGCCTTATCTCTGCAAATGCCTTCGTATATCTTCTTCTTCGTTGTGGTGCTCTAGCTTGTGGTGGTGGTGGTCTTCGTTGGACATTTTCTTGTGGTCTTGGTTGGGGTGGTCTACGACGAGGTTGAAAGAATTTCTTCTTTCGTTGCACGCGTCTTGAGCTTTCTCCTTGTTCAGGATGTTGTTGCTGGCTTTGCTCTCTCTCTTGATCATTGGGTATGGCCCCTTGATTTGATGGTAGTGTCTTTCCCGCTATAGTAACCCTATGATTTGTAGGTATTTCTTCGTTACCCCATGGTGGCAATGTTTGACTCTCATCACTTGATTGTGAACGTTGTTGAGACACATCCTCATGCGATTCATCAAAATCATCATCAGAAACTACCTGTCTATGAGCACGCTCCTTCACCCTTGTCTTTGTTGGTCTCTTTGGTGATGGAGGCTCATCATATGATGATGGTGGTGATTGGGGTTGATTTACGGCCTTTTCCCTGGATTGCCCATGTTCCACTTGTTCATGCAACTGTTCAGTCCCAGAGGTATGGCCAACACCTGTTTCGCGATGGGATGCAGAGCACGAGACACTACGTCGCCTTTTGTGGTGATTCATCCATGGTGGCTTCTGAGTGCCTTGCACATAGGTAGGAAAGTTAATGGGATCCTTCCTTGCAGTTTGCTTTGTTCGTGCCATCCTCTATAGTGCTAGAATGTTGAAATGAGACAATGAGTCTCCTTTTATAATGTTTCACTTAAAAAGGTTCTGTTCACATCTGAATGGACAAAAAATAGTTTAAAAATTAAAAATTACCTGAAAAAATTGCAAACAAGAGATTAGTGTGTAGCAAACCTTATGAATTATTCAGAAAATGCCATGAATGTATTAAATGACTTCACTTCCATGATGAACCCTGTCGTGTTCTTGTAGCCCGCCATTGAGCATGACGTAAAGGTCCCAATGATGACTTCCATTTTTCACTAGCTAAGTTGTGTTGATTAAATCTTGCAAGTTTTGCAACTTTCGACTCCTTGGCTCGTTCCATTGCATATGTCCTTGAAAATGCAGTACGATAAAACCAATTAAACATCTCTTCCATATAGTTTGATTGCATTGCACCACCACCATGTCGTGTGTTCTTGAAGTAAACACCTCTAGCCTTGTAATGTGACTTCTCCATTCCTTGTGTACTAAAAATCTCCAATGAACCATATCGATGCATAAAAAATGCTCCATGTGCAAATAAAATATGCTGAAATGATATAAGTACATATAACACAATGTTATCAACAAGAAAATTGAAAAAATAAGAAAACTTACAATGTAATGTGTAATATTGCTCTCTCCCCAAGATAGGATGAAACACTTTGCAAACTCCATTAATGTATCTTGAAACAACTGACGGTCATTTTTGTTGGAGCTATTAAGACTCATTAAACCTACCAACTTATCTAAGCATGACCAAACCTTCTTTCGCCTATTACTAAGGTCAATTTGAGAATCATTATCAGTGGTGATCATGCACAAGTCTTTCCATAGCTCCCTGCATTCATTTTTCTTAGGGCTTACACCTGTTCTGAAAAATTTTCTTGCCTTCTTCCCTGTCATTGACACTTGTTGCAAACTATTTTGCGATTCACCAGGTTTTTTGACAACTAGAGTTACATTACCACCATGACAACCAATCGAATTAAGCAACTCTTCCAATTTTTTGATTGCTTGTACAGATTTATCAATTGGCTTCATGGAAAATGCATATTCTATGTGGAGCTTCAATAATCTATCAAATATTCTCATGAAAGCATGCAATGTGCAGAAGTGAACATTAACTAATGGAAATGGAATAATGGGATTCCAATCTTTATCTAATGTGTCACGGTTAGGTATTTCTAACATTGGACACCTTAACAAAGGTCTATCCCATTCCGTGGAAGTAGGTGCATCTATGTATTCATCTAAGCTAGATAGTACTTTTTGTTGTCCCTTTGTTACTTTGTAGCCTCGAGTACAAAATGGACATGGATAACGAGCAGATGCACCTTGCTTGCAACCTAACATGCATTTGATAGTTTTTAAATCCCCACCCAAGTGCCAATCTATCTCAAAATCACCAAAGTTTTCTATGTGGAGCTTTGCACCATGAATTTGAGAAAGTATTACTTTAGTGATCCATGGGGTCCTACTAAAAATCCATGAAAGAACATCATTGGATTCTTTAGGTACTTCAATAGCACCTAACCACCATATTTCTTTCTCGGATTGAACACTATATGTAGACTTAGAGCTAGAGTTACAACTTTCATCAGATATGGCATTTCTCATAGCTTCATTCATGAGTGTCAAACTCAATCTCTCCATTCGTCGTCCCTTTATAATCTGGCATTCATCTAACTTCAATATAAACTGTAATTTGGTATTACAATCTGCATAAATTAGCAAAATCTTTATAACATCAAAATACAATGTATATCAAGGTAACAATAGTGCACATACCTGGTATAGTAGATTTGTAAAATTGAACCATTGCCTGTTGAAGCCTCTCCAAATCCACGAATATGTTGTTGTACTTTGTGTAAGGAAATCCATTTCCAACTGCGCTTTTCAACTCTTTTTTGGATGTAGATAAATGATAAATAGACATAGGCATAATATCCTCTATATATAAGTAGTTTCCAAGAATACTAGTTATATCTTCATTGGACATTGACTTCTTTAGCGATACCTTGTAAGGAGATGGAAACATATTCTGTAAAATACCTTCTCTTTCTAATGAATGCTTCAAAAGGTTGTACAATGCACTGTATCCTTTAGTACTAATTCCTGCTTCATCACATACCATCTGCACGTCTCTAGGAGTGATAATATCTTGTAACTTTTTTGTGAAATCTTTAATCACTTTCTTCTTGATAAGGTTTCCTATCCGTGACTCCAAAATACTAACCACCTGCTTGTTGGTCAAACAAGAATTTAATAACTTGAATTGATCCTCTGTTGTTGATGATGCATTAACATCTTCAACGAATGACCTACATAACAAGAAAATATATATATATATATATATACATATAAAAGTCTTCCAAAAAGAGAAACAAATACAAGCCAAACCTTATTGCAAAAACTCGTCGTTTGCGTGCTCCACCACCAATTGAAAGAGAGTCAAAGGATGTTAATGATCGTCTCCTACGTCGCATCCCAAGTGGAGTCTCTCTCAAGTGTTGGACAGTGTTTTTAAATTTCTCAATTGTTCTCTCCTTTTCTTCCATATGCTTTTCAAGCTCTGCAAGCTTTTCTTGTAAAGATATGATTGTGCTTTCAAAAGTGACCAACCTTGTATGATTTAGTTGATATTGTTGAATCCAATACTTAGTAATGGCAGTTGAATGTGTAGATAATCGTTGACAATAACCTAAGAGCCCAGCTTTACCGGCACCGATGAACTGAAGTAAAGTTGAGAGGTTATGGAATGTTGGATGGTAAAAAGACATTGGATCAGGAGGGTATAATGAACCATGAGTCCAAAGATCAATATTCTTTTCTCCAGCTTCACAACGCTCATTTTGAGAGTTCACATCATTGTTGCATTGTGTATTTGGAGCAAACTCTCTGGGCACACGATCATGGATACTTGTTGATGCTGGGGCATGAGGACGTCCTAATGTGAGGTTTGTAATAGGTGTCAACACCATCTTTTCCAACAATTAAACAATACTGAGAAAGAGAACAGAAATTTGTTTGGAAGAGATGCTAGAGCATGATTTTCTCAAGAAAAGTTTGTTTTCTTGGATAAGGATGGGTCACAGTGTGTTTTTCCACTGAGAATAGCCAAAAATATTGAAATTTTGAAAAAGTCATTTTTTGGGTGAAGAGTAGTTACCGATTTGATGATGTGGCACTCTACTTTTGGAGGGATTTTAAAAATATTGCTTTTTCAAAAGGAAAATTAAAAACTAAACTCAAAAAAGGTCACTTCTGACATATATATTAAAAAATGAGCCCTTTCAAGTAAATAAACACTGAAATTGAGACTTAAAAAAAAAAATCATTTTTTTATTCCCAGACATGCTCGAGTTTGATGATGTGGAAAGTAGATTCCCTTTCTCTCTCTCTAAAAGAAGAGAGAGAGGAGCCTAGTAAACCTTAAAAAAAGCCTACTCCAGCCTACTAAAAAGTGCCCTATTAAATGCACTTTGTCCCCTTAGACAACAGCAGAATGAGGCTTAATCCCTGAAAATTAGGGATCCTTACAAGGCCCATGCAGGGTTCACCAAAAGAGACACATAAGAGGAAGGTAAACAACAAAACTTGGTATGTAGATGTGGTTGCTCAAAGCACATGAGTCATAACATGAACATGTTTGTGAACTTACACAAGTCAGATTCAAGAGTCACAGTTGCTATAGGAGATAGTACTGAGCATGAAATAGTTTACATTGGTGATTGTCCACTTAATGAACATGTAACTCTTAGAGATGTTTTGTTTGTTCCTACTATTACAAGAAATTTGATTTCAGTTGGACGGATGAAGGACAATGAAGTGAAGGTCGATTTTGACAATAATTAGTGGTAGGCTTATCAGAAGAAGGATGGGAATTTTGTTATAAAAGGACAAAAGGTAAACAGATTATATACTTATGAAGTTGAAGTTCCAGACTATGCAGGTTATACAATGGTTAATGGGACTCAAGTAAGTCAATTGGATTTATGGCATAAAATATTAGGACACATCAGTGTTGGCAGGTTAAAGGATATTGCAAAGAAACCATTGTTTGAAGGTTTACCACAACTATCTAAGCAAGATTTGTATTTTGTTTGTGAGGCATGTCAGTTTGGAAAATAGATACGAAGTCGTTTTTCAAAAGCAGGATTGCAAAGCAGAGGTATTTTGGACTTGATTCATATTGATGTATGGGGCCCATCTCAAGAAGAGTCCATGGCAGGTAGCAAGTACTTTGTAACATTTATTGATGAATTCTCAAAGTTTACATTCATTTATTTTATGAAATACAAATCCGAAGTGTTTGATATGTTCAAGAAGTTTAAATCATTGGTTGAAAAGAAAACAGGTCGAAGCATAAGAAGATTGAGATCAGATGGAGGAGATGAGTACTTTTCTAATCAGTTTCTTGCATTTTTGGAGGAAGAAGGAATTAAAAAGGAGACTACAAACAGATACACACATCAAGAAAATGGTATGGCCGAAAGAAGAAACAGATCTATCTTGGAGAACTCCCTCCAATCAAAAGTTGAAGAAAATTCTCGATTTGATTTCAAAGGAAATTGAGTCAGAGGAAGAAGAAAGTGAAGGTTCTACGTCAAGAAGAACTCAAACTAGAAGTCAAGAAAAGCATGGTAGGACAAGAAGTCAATCAAGGTATCCAGTAAGAGAAAGAAGGCAACCGCAAAGATTTTCTCATGAAGCTTATATGGCAAAAATTCTTGAGGAGCAAGAACCAACAACTTTTAAAGAAGCATCAAAGGTAAAGAAATGGGTTAAAGCAATGGATGAAGAAATGAAAACTTTGTATGAGAACAATACATGGAGTTTAGTTCCATGGCAACCTAACATGAAGGTAATTAGTAACAAATGGGTGTACAGGATAAAGAAAAACAGTGATGGTTCAATAAGTAGATATAAAGCAAGGCTTGTTGTAAAGGTTATGCACAGAGTTATGGCATCGATTATGAGGAGACATTTTCTCCTGTTGCCAAGATATCAACAATAAGGACATTAATAAGTGTTGCTGCAAGCAAGGTATGGAATCTTTATCGATTAGATATAAAAAATATGAAGATCCCAAGAATCCTATGCATGTATGTAAACTCTTGAAAGCATTGTATGGTCTTAAGCAGGCTCCAAGGGCTTGGAATTTTAGATTGTTTAAGTTTCTTGAAAAGCAGGGATACAGGTGTTCAAATGCAAATACTTCTTTGTATGTTATGGTTGAAGGATCATTGATTGTTTATATTTCAATTTATGTGGATGAGTTGATAATAACAGGAATTAATGAAGGTAAGATAGACAAGATCAAAGCAGAGCTTGGATCTAAATTTAAAATTTGAGATTTAGGAGAATTGACATACATTCTTGGAATCGAAGTTATGAAGAAGGACGATGGTGTATATCTTCTACAAAGGAAGTATATTTTCAGATTTGTTAAAGAAATATGGCATGGAGGATTGCAAGAGTATCAGTAATCCGATGGAACCCAATGTGAAGTACATTGCTAAAGATGGTGAACCTTTAGAAGATCCACTTATCTACATGTCTTTGATTGGTTCTCTTATATATGCAACTTTAACAAGGCCGGATATTACATTTAGCATAAAGTACATTGTCTCAATTCATGAACAAACCCACCGATGTACATATGCAAGCAGCTAAAAGGGTCTTAAGATATTTGAAGGGTACATTAAATGAAGGTTTGGGCTATAAATATCATGAAGATATGGATTTGAAAGCATACAGTGATGCAGATTGGGCTAGAAATAAGGATGATAGAAGGATTACAGGTGGATATATGATATTTGCAGGTAATAATTCAGTTTCATGGAGTTCTAAAAAACAGCCTACAGTAGCACTTTCAAGCACAAAAACTGAATATAGAAGCCTTATAAATGCAACATGTGAGATTATGTGGTATTTGAAGCTTTATGAAGATATGAATCTATCTACAACACGTCCACTACTCTTTGGAGATAATGTAAGTTCATTACAGCTCGCATCTAATCCAGTGTACCATGCAAGAACAAAACACATTGAAGTGCACTATCACTATATCCGAGAGAAGCTGGTGAATGAAGATATTGATATTCAACATGTTGGAACTAAAGATCAATTAGCAGACATACTCACAAAAGTAGTGGATGCTCAAAAGCTCAAGCGAATCAAAGTTCTACTTGGAGTCAGCTTTGGATTTAGAGCTTGAGGGGGGCAATGTTACATAAGAACAAGCTCTAAAGTATTATTTTTTAGGCTTATGGAGTTTATTATTTATGATAAATAACATGTGGAGGTGCTCATATCTCCTAATTTAGAGTAAAAGTAGATAAAAGTATATAAAATTAAGAAGGAAAGGAGAGGTGTCTATTTTTAGACAATGAAGGCGCTTCTGTTGACAACCTCTCAATAAAAAGAGTGGTATCTTAGTGTATGTGGCCAAATTGAGTGATTCTTGTTGCATTGCAAAGCTTACAACTTGTAAAATATATAAGTAGATCAGTTTTTCTACAATTTTTAATGAGAAAACCCCTTGCAAGTAGGCATTTTTACAGATCTTCATTCTTGTGTCTATCCAGAGTTTCCTTAGCTCTCATACTTTCTATTTATATCAAAGTTTTCCATAGATCTTTGAGTTTTCTTGCTGTTGTCCATCAATTTTCAATTTGGATAGTTAGTCATACCTTGTTGTTGCGCGCCTCCACATACCTTGACTTCAAGCTATTCTTTTGCGAGTTATACTCCACTTTTTTTATGTTTTTTGTTTCTAAAGCATGCTACTCAGAGTCTACTTTTAGAATATATGATTAATTCTGAGGAGTTATGCGCAAAGAGTTTGTGGTGATTATTTTGCTACAGTCATCTATTTTTGTTTTCTTGAAAGTTTGGAGGAAAGTTTGATTCCTGAGGTTTGGAAATATTTGTTTGATCTTTTGAAGATCTTGGGAGGTCTCATCATGTTTCGTTGTGTACTTTGATGTTTACAAGTTTGTAAACATAATAGCTTTGACATGGATCTTCCACAAAAGCTCCATGTTGGGTGAGCCTAACTTGCAAGCCTTTCTCAATTATTTGGCCTACACTTATTAGGTTCTTTGTAATGGTGGGAGCATAGAGTACCTTGCTCAGAATATTTGTCCTGCCATTGGAAGCTTTGACATTACTAATCTTCTCCACACTATGCTGTGTCATCCCCTATTTGAACTTCATGTCTATGCTTTGGATTTTCCAAATCAGATAAGAGAGCTATGTTGCCTGCAACATGATTTGAACATCCTGAATCTATGTAGAATAAATGATCATCTTCTTTAGCTTCCTTGTGGCTTAGAATCATCAAGAGCAATGAGTCTTCATGTTTGCGATCTTTAGAATAATTTTTGTAGTCTCTTCTATTATGGCCTCTATTGTTATTGTTGAAGTTGTGTCCACCTTTTCCTCTATTGCTGCCATTTCCACTTCCTTTTTGGGGCTTCCCATTGATCCAGCATTTCTGAGTGGTGTGGTTGGTCTTACCATGGATGGCACAGGTTTGAATGTAATAAAGTGATAGGTAGGATATGGTTGAACCACACCCTTGATAGATAGGAGATGGTTGAACTACACCTTAAGAGAGAGGATTAGGAAGTAATCCTCAACCATGGCTTTTGGGGCAAGTGGTTACCCCATCACATTCCTAACCAATAGGTTGTGAGTTCAATTCCTTACATTGGTATCAGAGCCTAGTAAGTAGGCTTGGGAAAGGTGGATTGACCTACTGACCTCTAAAAATGGCGCTAGGGCATCCTCTATATGAAAGGGTACAAAGTAGTGCACGTCGCTTTCACAAGTTAGCGTAACAAAGATTGAGGTGTATCTCTCAATCCATAGGTCGGATTGAGGCATGTAAGATATTGTTGGAAAGCTCTCAAAACGAACTTTGTAAATCCAATGAGATAGCTAGAAAGTGTAAAGCAATTTGGAAACCATGGGTGGCACTTGATTGAGGGTTCAAGATACCAAATATGGGTGAGAGCAAGGTTCAAGACTGAGGTTAAGAACAAGGGCCCAAGACACCAAGGTTGCGAACAAGAAGGTTCAACACACCAAGGTTGAGAGCAAGGGTTCAAGAGACTAAGGTTGTGAACAAGGTTCAAGAAATTGTGCAAGGTTGAGGACATCAATTCAAGGGTACCTAGGGAGTTCAAGGGGTTGATCACCAAGGTTAGAGGATACAAGAGCAGATCATTGAGGACAATGCTTGACCAAGGGGGGAAGAATGTAATAAAGTGATAGGGAGGATATGGTTGAACCAAACCCTTGAAAAATAGGAGATGGTTGACCTACACCCTGAGAGAGAGGATTAGGAAGTAATCCTCAACCATGGCTTTTGGGGCAAGTGGTCATCCCATCACATTCCTAACCAAGAGGTTGTGAGTTCAATTCCTTTCATTGAACATTTTGGCATTTGTTCTGTCATGCTTTGGTCCTTTCTTCTTCCCTTTCCACTTGCTCTTGCCTACAAAATTGACTTGGGAAGTCTCCTCTTCATCTTCTTCCTTCTTCTTGTCTTTCAGCTTCTTGTCTTTCTTATTTGCATATAGAGCACTAGTGGAATTACCATTATAGGAATTACCTTTCTTTATGCTATTGTTGGCCTCTTGATTGAAAAGTTTTCCAAGAAAGATGTTGCGAAGTATGGAGTTTGCACATCCATGATGAGATCATAGGTTGTAGTGAAAGATTGCAATTGCTTGTCACCTCTAATCCTATTGAGAATTTGCCTCATGATGGCCTCTTCTTCAATCAGCTCTCTGATGGATGCTAGTTGATCAACAACCTCTTTGACCTTTGTAACAAACTCAGTGATGGTTTGTTTTGGACTCTTGTTCATTTGGTTGAAATCATTCCAAAGATGGTTCTTCCTTGCCTTTGTGCTAGCAAAAACGAAAGTCTCTAGGCAATCCTCAATCTCTTGAGATGTCTTGCATCCTCTAATATGTGGTAATAGAAAACTTGAGATAGAGTTGAGTATGTATGACCTTGCTTGAGCATCCGTTGCACACCAAAGTGTCAGCCTATGTATTTCCTCTTGAGTAGGTCCTCCCTTGGATCTTGGAATATGCATAAATTCATCACCTGATACAATCCCATATAGATTTCTTCCTTGCAAAAAGCCTCTATTTTGATTTTCCAAGCAGCATAATTGTGTCTATCAAGCCTCTCCTACTTTGTTTCAGTGGTATCAGAACAACTTCAAGATGGGAGATGGCTTTCCATCAATGATTGAATCTTCCTTACCAATTTGTATTCTTTAATGTCTTCATCAACTCCTCTTAAGCAATCTGCAATATCCTTCATCTTTGTTACATAACCAGAAATTGATTGTGAAGCTTTCTTTTTAAAGGTTGTAAATTCAGCCCATAGTAAGGACTTCCTTGCCTTGGTCGTATTTTGGAAATATTATTCCAAAGCATTCCATATATCATTTTCACTCTCTAGCCCTCTGATGTGAGGCAAGAGATAATCATTAATAGCCATGTAGATAATGCTCCTCGCTTAAGTATCTTTCTTCATCTGATTCTTCAAATATGAAAGCTCTTCCCTAGTTAGAAGACTAGGATCTTTACATTCTGGCTTCTCTTCCTCTTCCGTTATGTAAGCTATCAAACCTTGGCCCATAAGGTGAGCTTCCATCCTCATAGTTCATGGTGGATAGTTCTCTCTATGAAGCTTTTCTATCTAAATGTTCCCTCCCATCATTTTTTTACCTCTTTAGAGAAATTATTAGAAAATATCTTTTCTTGCTCTACTGTTCATCGTTGAGCTTCCGCGAGCATACACACAGTGATTCGTCCTTTTAACCTCCCAACCATGTTCGAGTATATCAAATTTCTCTTACTTTCTCCTCTACAAACTTATGTAATGATACCCATAATATTATTGGAGTCAGACGTTTGCGGAAGCATGCAAATAGCACAAGGAGGAAGAAGAAGCTTGGAGCACAACACACAATGCTAAATGTATTACCACTAGAATGTACAAAGATAAATAGCCTGTTAGGGAAATAGGCAAATATACAAGCCAGGGGGAAAAAAACTCCTAAAGAGGGAAAAAAGTACCCTGGTGGTCCTAGAGTGTTCACACACATCACTACCTAAATATATCAACAAATCCCCCCTGAGAGTGATGCAGTGAACAAGAAGCTGGCACTCATGTATAAGGAAGTGCCAAGCAATGTTGAATCAATCCACAAAAGGAAGTAAGCCCAAAGCTTTGCGGAAAGCTTCAAAATTCTCCCTAGGCAGAGCCTTCATAAAAAGGTCTACAATGTTCTCCTGCGTGGGCACATATGCCAAGCTGATCTCCCCGGCAGAGAACCTTTCCCTAACATAATGATAATGCACCTCAATGTGCTTAATGCGAGCATGGAACACGGGGTTCCTCGCAACTGCCTAATGCGCTCTGACTGACCAACACCCAAATCAGCCATAAGGCGTCTAAGCCACACACACTCAACAGTCGCTATGAAAGCTACCATATACTCAACCTCACAACTGGAAGTGGCCACAGTAGGCTGCTTCTTGCTCAACCAAGATATACATGAGCTACCAAGCATGAAGCAAAGGCCACTAGTGGACACACGAGTGTCATAGCAACCAGCCCAATCACTGTCAGAAAAGGCATGCAAATCAGGCGATAGTGATCCCACCTTGGGATAAAACAATCCAAGTAGTCGGGTACCACTCAAGTAGCGAAAGATGCGCTTAACCGCCCTCCAATGCTTTGTTAAAAATAAAGAAGTAAGCTTGTATATATTTTTGCAAAATGGATTTTCTTCAAGTAGAAGGAAAATACAAAAATGAAAAATAGAATCATTTACTTCAGCAAGTAGTGGAGGCCAAAAGAGAATCATTCAAAAGAGAATCAAATCCAAAAACTGAACTATAAGAGGAGTGGCTGTCCAAAGTAGTGGAGAAATGATGGAGAAGAGCTCTCAAACTCATCATGAGAGTTTTTGGTCACTTGGCTATAAAAGAGGCAAGGGAGGACACTCAAGAATAGAGCAAGAAGGCGTGGAAGCCCCCTTGTAGCTACTTCAATTGTTTTGAGTCATTTCGTTCAGTTTACTCTCATAGAGTATGTCCAGCCGCACACCCATTTTTGGGTAGTCTACTTGTAAGAGTCATATCTCTCAATATATGTATCCCATTTTAGTATTTAAACATTCGTTGGAGAGCTTATCTTGAGTACTTCCTCTATCTAGAACAAGTTTATGAAATTCTTTATGCTGTGTGAGTTATTTAGGTTTTAGTGAAGTCTAGTTTTCAGCCTAACTGAGTGGACAGGTAGTCTGTCTTGAATCAAATAGTTTCCAACTCAAATCTACTCCAAATTGAGTGTTTGATATCTCATTTGAAAGCTTTAGGTGTCTAATTTGAGTGACCAAAGTTTCAAGTTCATTGGATATTTGAGTTGGTACCAGTTTTCATTTGAAGGTTTTGCTATTGGCAAGAGTCTTGATCCTGAGAAGGTCTTCTACACTTTCCGTTGCGATTAGGAGAGGAATTCTCCAACATTTGGTATCAGAGCATTGGAGTTTGAAGATTCAAAGCATTGGAGCTGAATTGAAGCAAAGGAGAAGCTACAAATCAAGGGGGAGCTTCGTGAAGTCAAGAAAGAGCACCACAACATACTTGAGGTAAACTTCAATCTTGGAAGTTTTCAATGGCTGATTTAGGACAACAAGTTGAGAAGTTAGACAAAGAAAATTTTCAATCTTGGAGGTATAGAATGATAAATTACCTTAAAGGTAAAGGTTTATGGAGTCTAGTTAGTGGAGACGATCCACAACCGGTGGACATTGAAGATCCCAACATTACTCCGGCACAAAGGAGACAATTTGCTGATTGGGAAGAGAGGAATCGAAGGGTGATGTTCCTCATCTCACAAGTTATTTCTAACACTATGATTGGTCATGTGCAAAGCTTAGAAACAGCCAAGGAAGTTTGGGAAGCATTGGAGAAGGTGTATGCTACCTCAACAAGGTCTCGAAGGATGCAACTCAAGAATGAGCTCAACAATATGAGGAAAAGCTCAAACCAAAGCATTAGTGAGTATACATTGAGGATCAAAGAGCTTCGAGATCAGCTAGCATCAGTTGGATGCAAGATAGAAGAGGAAGACATCGTCCAAACAGCCCTGAATGGCTTGAGAAGTGAAGAAAAGTGGAAGCCCCTCATCACAAACATCCTTTATAGAGATCCTCTACCAACATTCGACGAGATTATACCAAATCTTGTGGCTGAAGAGGTTGCTCAACAAGGAGAAGGCAACAAAGGTAAGGGCAGCCATAGTCAAATGTTATATGCAGGAAGAGGTAGAGGAAGGAACTCAAGAGGAGGCTCGAGAGGAAGAGGAAGAAGCTACAACAACACAAATTTCAGCCAACACAACATGGAGGACAACAAGGACAACTCAAATGACAACACACATGGAAGAGGTCGAGGAAGAAATAGAGGAAGAGGTCGAGGTTCATACAATCCTCATAAAGGTATAACATGTTAGCATTGTGGTAAACTAGGACATTATGCAAATGATTGTTGGCAAAAGAATGGAAGGTTGAATGGAGGCAACCAAAGGAGCCAAAATAACTATGCGAGTACATCAAGTGAAGGAGACAAGCAAACCATGCTTGCCATGAAGCATGACCACAACAACTCGAGAAGTGATGACCAAAAATGGTTCATAGATTCAGGTTGCAGCAACCATATGACATGCCAAGGAGATTTGTTCACAAAGCTACAAGCTCCAAGTGGAAAAGGATGTGTGGAGACCGGCGATGAAACTCAACACGCAATTGAGCATGTTGGAGATATCAAGCTTGGAGACAAGAAGGTATTGGCTGATGTTCTTCATGTTCCTACTATTGCAAAGAATTTGATTTCAGTAGGACAAATGGTAGAGAAAGGATATCATGTTATCTTCAATGAAAAAGGTTGCTTTATAAAGAATCCAAAAGAAGGATTCAAGGTCATTGCTCAAGGAAGGAAAGAAGGAAGGATGTTCACTTTGGACATTCAACAATCGCATGGAAAGGTGATGTATATTCAGTTTGGAAACAAGAGGATTGCTGAAATCGATTTGTGGCACAAAAGGTTTGGACATATCAACATTCCCAAGCTCAAGGACATGAGCAACCATGAAGTGGTAAGAGGTCTTCCAACATTCAATGATGCCGGACTACATGAGTTTTGTGAAGCATGCCAACTAGGAAAGCAAACTCAACAACCATTCAAGAAAAGCAACTATGTGGCAAGGAATGTCCTCGACTTGATACACACGGATGTATGGGGACCATCACAACAACCATCAGTGGCTGGTAATAGATATTTTGTCATTTTTATTGATGATCATTCAAGGAAAGTATGGATGTTTTGCATAAAACAAAAATCAGATGTGTTCTCCATGTTCAAGAGATTTAAAGCACAAGTAGAAAAGGAAACAGGACGCTACATAAAGACCTTGAGGTCCGATGAAGGAGGAGAATATTTCTCCAAAGAATTTTCAGATTTTCTTTATGAAAATGGCATCAAGAGACAATTTACATGTAGGTACACACCTCAACAAAATGGAATAGCTGAAAGGAAAAATCGACATATCACAGAAGTTGCAAGATGCATGCTCAAGGAGATGAGGATGCCACTAAACTATTGGGCTGAAGCAACTAGTACGGCCGTTTATTTGATGAACAAGTGCACAACGGCTGGAGTGCATAAACTAACTCCCGAGGAGGTTTATTCCGGTAAGAAGCCTGACCTTACACATCTCAAAGTTTTTGGATGTGTGTGTTATGTTCACATCCCTCAAGAACTAAGGACAAAGATGAAGGCAAAGTCCGAAAAATGTATTTTTATTGGATATTCATCGGAGCAAAAGGGATATAGGTGCTACAATCCGGTGACAAAGGAGCTACGAGTCTCACGAGATGTGGTATTTGATGAGCTAAGACCATGGTTTGGAGACAAAGGGAAAGAGAAGATTCTTGAAGAAGATTGCGAAGATGATGGAGGTGCTGTCCAAGAAGAATTTCAGCAAACAAGCACTCAAATGTCAGGTCCAGAAGCTTCTACATCACTTGGAGAAAGCTCAACATGGAAGGGGAGGCTAAGGAGTCATTCCTCATCACCAACATCAGCTTATGAAAGATCTAAAGCTGAAAGTGCTGCCCAAAATAGTGATTCAAATGCAAGTGAAGAAGAGTATGAAGAGGTGATCACACCGAAGGTAAAGTTGAACCGGTTGAAGAAGCAATGTTCAAAAGGAAATGAAAGGAGGTCTTCAAGAGCAAGGTATCCAATTGAAAGGCTGAGCTATGATAGTTTTATTGCAAAGCATTTTGTATATATGACACAGGTGGTCAAAGACAAAGAACCGGATGCATATGAAGAAGCATGTACACAAAAAGAATGGCAAGAAGCTATGCAAGAAGAGATGAAAGCTCTCAAGGACAATCACACATGGGAGCTAGTTCCAAAGGCTAAAGGTATGAAGATTGTTCCAAATAAATGGGTGTTTAAAATAAAGAGAAATGCTGATGGTTCTCTAGCAAGGCATAAAGCTAGACTATTAGCAAAAGGATTCAAGCAAACTCACGGCATCGATTATGAAGAAACTTTCAGCCCGGTTGCAAAGATGGGAACAATTAGAACCTTGATTGCAGTGAGTGCAGCAAGGAGATGGCCATTGTACCAACTTGACATAAAAAATGCTTTTCTCAATGGTGAACTTCAAGAAGAGGTATACATGAGTCAACTGATTGGATTTGAAGACAAAAAGCATCCAAATTTTGTTTGTGGATTGAAGAAAGCTTTGTATGGGCTGAAGCAAGCACCACATGCTTGGAATCAAAGATTGGTCGAGTACCTCACAAGGTGTGGGTATAGTCCAAGTAATGCAGATCCCTCTCTCTACATGAAGAAAGAAGAAGGCAAGCAGGTATATATTTGCATATACGTTGATGATCTCATCATAACAGGAAGTAATGTTACACGGATACAAGAGATCAAAAGGAAACTCGGTAAGGAGTTTAAAATTTCATATCTTGGTGAGCTGAAATACTTTTTAGGCATTGAGATAGTCTATGGGAAAGATGGCATTTACTTAATGCAAAGAAAGTACCTATTGGATGTTCTTTTCAGATTTGGAATGAGTGAATGCAAACCACTCACTCAACCTATGGACACAAATGTGAAGCTATGCTCAAATGATGGAGAGAAGTTACATGATGTAACTACATACAGGAGTATTATAGGTTCATTGATCTATGCTACGATCACAAGACCAGATTTGTGTTATATTGTTGGAGTTCTTTCTCAATTTATGCAAGCTCCAACAAGTGAACATTTAAATTCAGCCAAACGAGTGCTAAGATATGTGAAGCACACAGTCAATCATGCTCTGTTTTATGGATATGATGAAGAATTGCAAGTAAAAGGCTTCAGTGATGCTGATTGGGCTAGTTCCAAGGAAGATAGAAGATCCACTTCAAGTTATGTGTTCATGATAGGTAGCAAACCTATCACATGGAGCTCAAAGAAGCAACCTATTGTTGCACTATCATCTACAGAAGCTGAATATAGAGGTTTAGCCTTTGCAACTTGTGAAGCTATGTGGATTAAGAAGCTCTTGGCTGATCTTGATGTGCAGGTGGAGACCATTCCAATTTATGGTGACAACATGTCAAGCATTCACTTGACAAACAATCCAATGTTTCATGCACGAAGCAAGCACATAGAAGTGCATTATCATTATGTTCGAGAAAAGGTTTTGAGCAAGGATGTGGATATAAAGTTCATTGGAACTAATGACCAGGTTGCAGACATGCTTACAAAGTCCCTAGATGCTTCTAAGCTAAAGAGGTTCAAGGACGACATCAACTTGCAGGATATGGCTGAAGGTGCAAGCTCACATGTGAGCTTGAGGGGGAGTGTTAAAAATAAAGAAGTAAGCTCGTATATATTTTTGCAAAATGGATTTTCTTCAAGTAGAAGGAAAATACAAAAATGAAAAATAGAAGCATTTACTTCAGCAAGCAGTGGAGGCCAAAAGAGAATCAAATCCAAAAACTGAACTGTAAGAGGAGTGGCTCTCCAAAGTAGTGGAGAAATGATGGAGAAGAGCTCTCAAACTCATCATGAGAGTTTTTGGTCACTTGGCTATAAAAGAGGCAAGGGAGGACACTCAAGAATAGAGCAAGAAGGCGTGGAAGCCCCCTTGTAGCTACTTCAATTGTTTTGAGTCATTTCGTTCAATTTACTCTCATAGAGTACGTCCAGCCGCACACCCATTTTTGGGTAGTCTACTTGTAAGAGTCATATCTCTCAATATATGTATCCAATTTTAGTGTTTAAACATTCTTTGGAAAGCTTATCTTGAGTAATTCCTCTATATAGAACAGTTTTATGAAATTCTTTATGCTCTGTGAGTTATTCAAGTTTTAGTGAAGTCCAGTTTTCAGCCTAACTGAGTGGACAGGTAGTCTGTTTTGAATCAAATAGTTGCCAACTCAAATCTACTCCAAATTGAGTGTCTCATATCTCATTTGAAAGCTCTAGGTGTCTAGTTTGAGTGACCAAAGTTTCAAGTTCATTGGATATTTCAATTGGTACCAGTTTTCATTTGAAGGTTCTGCTGTTGGCAAGAGTCTTGATCCTGAGAAGGTCTTCTATACTTTCCGCTGCGATTAGGAGAGGAATTCTCCAACATGCTTGACACCTAGGCAATACATAAACTTGCTCATCTGTGAGACAGTAAATTGAATATCTGGCCGAGTAATGCATAAGTAAATCAAGCATCCAACAGCCTGCGATAGAGAATAACATCAAATGCATCTCCAGCATGATGAAGACTTAATCATAAACATGTCTCCATAGGAGTGGCAATAGGCTTACAGTCTTCAAGGCCAAAAGGCTGCAATAATGTGTCAATATATTTCATTTGACACAAAGCCATTCCACCATCAACTTGCATAAATTGAATGCCCAAATAGTGATGCGAATGCCCCAAATCAGACATCTCAAATGAGGCATGCAAATCAGCCCTAAAATCAGCAATATGCATGTCATGAGAACCAGTGAGAAACATGTCATCAACATACACCACAATGATTAGAAGCACATCATTAGCACGCTTAGGTGATTTTAGTTAGAGTGTTCTCAAAACCATGTGCAATCAGATAGGCATGTATCTTTTCATACCAAGCACATGGTGCTTGCTTTAAACCATATAATGCCTTCTTTAACCTGCACACCTAGTTTTCATGCCCTTTTTGCACAAAGCCACGGGGCTAAAAAACATACACTTCTTCATGCAAGTCACCATTCAGAAAATGTTGTTTTAATGTCCAACTGACGTACATTCCTACCATGATGAGCTGCAAGTGCACAGATGCTACGAATAGTAGTCGTTCGGCAAGTAGGAGCAAAGTTTTCATCAAAATCAATGCCTCTTTCCTGTGCATAACCCTTTGCAACAAGCTTAGCCTTATGCGTGTCAATTGTTCCATCAGGTTTATGCTTCAGCTTGTATACCCACTTTGTGCCAATGGCCTTCTTGCCAAGAGACAAGTCACATAAAGACCAGGTACCATTCTTCATTATAGCATCATATTCAGATTGCATAGTAGCCATCCTATTTTTTGAATTTTGTGCTTCTTCAAATGAAACGGGCTCATTCTCATCACAGAGACTAGATGCATCCATGGCATAGCAATCTGATGCAAAAGAAGTGCTATGAGATCCTGATTGAGTACAATATGGCAGAGGTGCATCTAATTTGCTATCACGCAAAGTTTGCACTGGCCATTTTGGCATAGTTTTTGCTTGCTCAATATCAGCTCTCTCATCAACAACTGCATCATGTAAATCTGCATCAGAAATGGAATGATCTTCATCGTCACATGAAACCTACAAAGGCTCAGAAGTTGCCTCATTATGACCAACACTAGACTGTCCACCTATAAAAAGAGGCAATAAAGTATCATACATGTCTTTGGTGCTAATAGATGTCTCCGTAGTACATGAAAGTAAGGGCTGAATAGCATCTTCCACAAAAACAATATCACGGCTAACAGAATGCATTTGGTATGTGGATGATACAGATGCTAGCCTTTGCTTTTAGAACTGTACCCAACAAAAATAGATTTTATTGCTTTGTCATCCATTGTTCACACAAATGCATACACCAAACAACCAAAAACATGAAAATGAGCAAGAAAGGGCTTGCGAGCATGCCAAGACTCATATGGAGTGATAGACCACAATGCTTTAGTGGGACACCTATTCAGTACATATGTTGCACACATAATAGCCTCAAGCCAAAAAACTATGTGGTAAGGCCTGACTCTTGACCATACACCTCACCATCTCCATGAGTGACCTATTCTTTCATTCGGCAACTCCATTCTGTTGAGGTGTATACGACACTACACACTGATGTTTTATCCCACGTTCAGCCAAAAATGCATTAAAGTCAGAAGACATATATTCCCCCCTCGATTAAAATGGCGGGTGCCCATTTTACATGCTGACAGATTTTTAGCCGAAACCAAAAACTTTTTGAAGCACATAAACACTTTGTACTTTGCCTTCAATGGATATACCCATGCAAGCCTAGAAAAATCATCGATGAAAGTCACGAAGTAAAGATAGTTCCCAAAAGAAGGTGTCTGCAGAGGACCACATACATCACTATAAACAAGCTGCAATTACTAAGTAGCCCGAATTGAACCATCTTTTGGAAAGGAAGAATGCTGCATTTTGCCCAAAATACAACCTTCACATACATGTTTACCGAGTGCCTTAAGTTTGGGCAAAGAGGACACCATTTCATATTTCTGCAGGCATAGTAAAATAGAAAAATTCAGATGACCAAAGCGTGCATGCCAAAGCTTTGCATCTAACATAGCCTGAGAATCATGTACTACACATGCCAAATCATTTATAGATCTTTCATATAGTCTATGAGCTTATACACCCCACGACATAAAATGCGACAAGCAATAATGATGTCGCCATTTGACAGATCATGAACTGTACATCTGTATCTTGGCTAATGCAGAAACTGATAACATATTTTTCTTGATCCCTAGCACAAACAAAGCATCTGATAAAGTGAAAGAACTACCATTAGCTATAGTCAAAATGATCTTACCAACTCTCATAATAGGATAGGAGGAGTTCTTGGTGCATGTAAGAGTATTCCCTGTAGGGGCAGGCCCGAGTGAAGAGAAGAAGCTGCACTGCAAGTTAATATGTTTGGTCGCCCTACTATCAAAGTACCAAACATCTAAGTCTACTACAGACATGCACTGGTCATGAGAAGATGGGTCAAATCTGCAAACAGTAGTAAATGCCCATTCTTCTTCCTGCACAAGATTAGCAGACTCTGTTTTCGGTGTAGAGGCCTCTACAACAACCATTTCGGCCTCTTTCTTCTTTGCCTCTTTAGGAGCCACTTTTGGACAACTCTTGATGACATGATCATTTGCTTTACAGTATTTGCAAAACAATTTCTTCTTTTCTAATTTATTCTCATCTTTGTCTTCCTTCTTCGAATGTGCAACATTTCTAGATTTCTGCTTACTAGTAGAAGAGCTCCATTTACCTTTGCTCTTCTGAGTAGCCAGGAAAGCTTGATCTACAACACACATAATAGACCTGTTCTACCTAGACTGGTCTTCTTGCAATAGAATAGAGACTAACTCCTCAAATGACAAGGCATTTGGATTGCCTTTCATCATCAACCAAAGAGTAGAAGCAAAACTCTGATATGATTTAGGAAGACCATTCAGAACGGTCTGCACAAGTGAGCTATCTTGTATAACTTTGTCAGCAGAAATCAACTGTTCTTTCAAATCCTTGATCTTTGTGAGAAAATTGTCCATAGAATCACCTTCATTCATGTGCTCTTTTAAGTGAATATATGTACGGTCATATCTCAAGATCTTTATTCATGAATCTCTTCATTCTTCTTGGTCTTTATATGCAACAAAAGTTCTCTTTGACTTTATCTATATACTTGCTTGGCTTCATTTGGTCTTCATAATCATCAATTTGTGATTGGTGTGCACCAACAATAATGGCACATTTGAAAAAAAAAGAAATGCATGTGCTTGAGCATCTCTGCCATCCCAACAAAGTTTCTTTGCAATAGGTGTAGCAGGAACCATAACACAAATATGAATTTGAAGTTCATCATCTTCAAGCCATCTACATCACCTTCAATAAGTGTATTTGCAAGTGTAATAGTATGTTTTCAACACCTAGCACAATATTCAAGAGTCCTTTTGTTAGGAGTACAAGATGAATCATACATGCTCACAATCGGTAATTAGTACCATCCAACCTATTCTCAACAACCAGCGTACAGAGCACATCATTGCTTTCAGCCATGGCCACTGATTAAATAGCTTGATGCAGAAAAATGACTATATCTCAAAAAGTTGAATAGAATCACCCTGTTGAGCTCGGCTAAAGCTGTAACAAACTTGAAGGCACTTGTACTGGCAAAACAAAAACCTGTATATATGTTTGGCACAAAAGGACAAAATTTCTTGAATATGCATTGCCATAGTGTGTTCAAAGGCCGAAACAAGCTCACCAATTTTCATGTGATTCTAAGAATATGACCGGAGGAGTGTTGATGATGCCTTATATGAAGCGACAACTTTTTGTGATACCAATTGAGGTATGTGAAAGCACAAAAAATTCACAAGGAACAAGAAGAAACTTGGAGCACAACACAACAGTGAATGAATTACCAAGTGAATGTACAAAGATAAGTAGCCCATTAGGGTTATATATTTTGATACAAGCAGGGCAAAAAAACCTCCTAAAAAGTGAAAAAGTGCCCCGATAGTCCTAAGTGTGTTCACACACATCACTACCCAAATATGTCAACATGGGAATTAGTAATTACAAGATTTTGCATCTGGATACAGCACCGCAAAAAGGTATTTTTTGTAATTGTGGAACTCTAGGGGATGAACATCAAATGAGATTCCATAAAACTAGCACATGCGTTGCATTATTTATGTTATCATCTAAGAGAGAATGTAAAGTAGCATGGAGGATCTCATCAGAAGAGCGTGGTAGTACGATGTAAGGATATAAAATAGTTAAGATATCTTTAATGTTTGAGTGATTAAACCTAGTGAGTAAGAAAGTTGTAACATAATGAAATAAAAAGGATATTCTTTAGTAGCCTTGAACAATTCCAAACAAAGAAACATAAGAAAAGGGAACACCGAAAAATAAAGGTATGCTAAGGAGGCACCAAAGAAAAGCCATAAAAGATATGAGCATAAGATTGATGAGAATCTTGGATATGTATATTATTTCTGCATCCAAGATTTTATGCACATAAGGTGAGCACAAAATATTATTATTATTATTATTATTATTATTATTATTATTATTATGTTTTCAAATAAAATAAAATATGCAAATTGCTGCAAACCCAGAAAAATAAATAATGCTGTTCTCACCTTGATCTAGCATCTTATAAGATTGTAGGATATTGTCAACTTTCAATAATTATTTTACTTTTTCTTCGGTGAAGGTTAACCACACAACCAGCACATGTGCCACACTACTTCGATGTCATCCTACAAAGAAATACAAAACGAAATGAGAGTTCATGTTAAGATAGCTTATGCTACCAAAGAGCTAAGAAGTACAATATACAAGAAATGTTTGAAATGATAGGGCATACCATTCCAATGCATAAAGATAGAGACTAATAAAGGTATACCATAACGATCTTGGAGAAGTTCAAAGAGATAATCATCAGGCAAAGAAAACATGAAGACATATCCAATTGGTTAAAGGTAGTGATCAAGAAAGATATGGCATAATCTATGGAAGGGGAGCTTCCATAAAAAGTCTAAAGAAGCTCAAAGGGAGAATTACAGGGCAGATGGAACACTGAGCAAAACCACAAAGGAAGGATAAAGAAGCTTTACAGACAAGGTTCAAAGGTAGAATAATGAAGATAAAATCATCACAAGAGAGGCACATTATGTCTCCTAGCTGCCTCCTAATAATGCAACAGACAATAATTCAGCCAGAGTACAAGGTAAATTCTTTTAAGGGAAGCTTCCTAGAAACTTGAGGATAAGAGAAGATGAAGAAAAAGAAGCTCAGAGGTGCAAAAACATACAAGGAATCTAGAGGAACTCTTCCTTTAAGTACTTTTTCAGGCAAAAGTGAGAGCATCATCGCCAAAAAGTTTTTGATATTCCAAAAGAAACAAGCTTGCAAAAGCATTTTGGATTTGAAGCACATGCATGACTAGACATCATACTCTTGACATGCCCTTCCCACATCCAATAGAGTTATCACAACTCCTTTGAGAGTTATCTGCCATGGTGCACATGACACATGTTTCACTGATTTTACCTAGTGAAAGCATATGACACATGTTTCACTGATTTTACCTAGTGAAAGCATGCATCTCCATCTCAAGACCAAAGAGTGAAGGTGCTCTCAGACAGACATCAAAAAATACATAAAGTTGTTCCTGTATAGTGGAAGCCTACGTCTTTGGATGAATCCTTATCTTCTCTGTTACGGATTATTTGAATAGAATGGCGCTAATGAGGTGAAGAGAGCGCAAACCAATGTTTCAGCTGAATAAATCCTTGTAGTAGCTCTGATTACCATAGCATAAGCTCCCATGACCGGCATGCAATGCCCTGTCCTCCTGCACGGAGAAAGTCTCTGAGAAAAAATGGAGCTCCATAAATCTCCTCTTTGTCTGCATTCGTAAGTACAGTAGGCATTTGGATACATACGTCACGTTGCAGAACAAGCTTCTCTGCACAGCGGCACGTACCACCACAGTCTACTACATTCGCTCTCTGTAATGGTCTGATAGCAGAGTTCGAAGAAAGGAATAGAATAAAGAGCAGATTGGCTAGACAGACCGCAAGAGTGGCGTGATTCACCACCTTCGAGTGTACGCAAGACCTCTTTTACTTTATCCTCACCTTTGGAGATCCGTTTAACGAACCTGGACAGCACGGCTTCGACTGCTTTGCAGCTTTAGCGGAAATGGCATCAAGGGGTGCAAGTCTCTGCATCCTAAAGCTTCAATGCAGCTCACGTAGCATGCACGGAGAGTTGAAGGCCCTGTTATGGGTAGTAGCTTTGTTTGTCACTAGAATCAGCATGCAGGGAAAGTGTGAACTTCGATCACTCTCTGCATACGAGAGCTTGCTTTGTGCGTGGCGCTGATCGGGTGTTTTCTCTCTGATCACTACACAAGCCTGATCAACAGTGTTCTCTGTTTCTTGTTGTTTTCGATGTTGGTGAAGTTTCTCTCCCTTCCAAGAAGAGTAAAATCATCTCCTTTAAAATTAGCTTCGTTCTCCTTTCCCCTTTCACCCTAAACACGTCATCACCATGGTTTCTCAGCATGAGCCTTACGCAGGTTCGAAACGCGCTGAGTCTCCCTCTTCTTCAAAAGATCCTTCCTGTTTTTCATGCAGTCCGTCCTGCCAGGATGAAAGTAATAGTTTTGATATTCCTTCAAAGAATCGTGATCCTGAGGTGTTGCAACGATGGCGAAACGCTGCTTTAGTCAGAAATCCAACTCGTCAATTCCGCTATGTGGAAAACCTGGAACGCGAGCGCCATCTCCAGCGTTTCCGTGCGTCAGTGCATGCAGTTGTCGCTGTGATACGTTTCATAGAGATCTTGAAAGATGGAAGCAGACGTTCTACTGTCACCCCCGAGGAACTTTCCTTTCTTATTCAGCAACGCAATCCTCATTCCCTAAGAGCCTTTGGCCGAATCCATGGCCTTGCGTCTCTCCTGGGAACGTCTCTACAGGAGGGGCTAGAGGATGATGACGTTCGAATCCAGGAGCAACGGGAAAGGTTTGGGAGCAACACTTACCCTAGGCCCCCTCCCAAGGCTTTTATAAGCTTTGTGTTTGATGCATTTAAGGATCCAACGCTTGTTATTCTAATGATCTGTGCCGCTCTTGCTCTTGGATCTGACATTAAAAGCCATGGCATAAAAGAGGGATGGTATAGCGGTGTGAGCATTGCATTTGCGGTGATGCTTGTTGTGCTTGTGACATCTGTGAGTGATTACAGGCAGTCCCTCCAGTTCAAGAAGTTAAACGAGGAGAAAAGATGCATTCTAGTGGATGTAGAGAGGGGAGGAGCAAGGAAGAAAATATCCATCTATGAGGTAGCAGTAGGTGACATTGTCGTTCTTAATATTGGGAATCAAGTTCCTGCAGACGGCCTCTTTGTGGAAGGTTATGCCTTGTTGATAGATGAGTCTACCATGACCGGAGAGAGCCGGCCTGTATCTGTAAACCATAGACAGCCTTTTCTTCTGTCAGGATGCAAAGTTACTGATGGATTTGGCAAGATGCTTGTGACAGGTGTTGGGATGCAGACAGAATGGGGTCATCTCATGGCAAACATTGCAGAAGATATTGGGGAGGAGACACCCTTGCAGGTTCGATTAAATGGTGTAGCTACCTTTGTCGGTCAAATAGGATTATCTGTAGCTGCTCTTGTTTTTGTAGTTTTGTTCATCTTCTATTTTACTGGACATAAGGAGGGATCCAATGGCTCAGGCAAGTTCAAATCTGGCCATACCTCGGCTAGTTTGGTGTTCAGCAGCATCATTGACATCTTTGCAATTGCGGTAACGATTGTGGTAGTTGCTGTCCCTGAGGGTCTTCCTCTAGCTGTGACCTTGTCCCTTGCTTTTGCAATGAAGAAGATGATGGCAGATAAAGCTCTTGTCAGACGGTTATCAGCTTGTGAGACAATGGGCTGTGCCACCGTAATTTGTACTGATAAGACAGGCACATTGACAATGAATGAGATGACTGTATTGCGAACATGGGTAGCAGGTAAGGTAAGAGCAGTTGAAGATAGAAGCCTGTCAAGTGATATCCTCAGCCTTTTGTTTGAAAGCATAGTGCAGGGCACCTCTGCTACTGTCAACGCACCGATTCAAAGTGAGGAGATGAAGGTGATGGGCTCTCCAACAGAAAAGGCGATTCTCATGTGGGGTTTGAAGCTTGGTCTGAGGTATGACATGGTCAAATCGCATTCTGAAGTATTGCGTGTAGAGCCATTCAATTCGACCAAAAAGAGGAGTGGAGTAGCTGTCAGAATCAAAGCTAATGGTCATGTGCGTGTGCACTGGAAAGGGGCTCCTGAATTCATACTCAGAGAGAGTGATATGATAATGTGCAGTGACAACTCCATAGAGCTTCTCACTAACTGCAGAAGACAAGAGTTGCTTCAAGTGATTGAAGGCATGTGTGCTAGCAGCTTGAGGTGTGTGGCATTTGGATACCTAGACTTGGATGATGTGAATGTACCTAAGACAGAGGAGCAGTTAGAAGTATGGAAATTGCCTGAGGGCCCCTTGACTCTCATCGCTATCATTGGAATGAAGGATCCATGCAGACCAGGTGTTCCTGAAGCAGTGCGCAGATGCCAAGCTGCTGGAGTGAGGGTGATCATGGTGACCGGTGACAACCTTGCAACGGCCAAAGCCATAGCTACAGAGTGCAATATTCTGGAATCTGGCATTGCTCTTGAAGGGGTAACCTTCAGAGAGTACAGTGACGAGAGGAGGCAAGAAGTGCTGCCAAGGATAACTGTGTTAGCTCGCAGTACACCATCTGACAAGCTTTTGATTGTCCACACTTTAAAGAAACTAGGAGAGGTCGTAGCTGTAACAGGTGATGGAACCAATGATGCACCTGCCCTTCGTGCAGCAGACATTGGACTTTCGATGGGTATAGAGGGAACAGAGGTAGCCAAGGAGAGCTCTGACATCATTATATTGGATGACAATTTTGCATCTGTTGTGAAGGTAGTGCGATGGGGGAGGTCAATCTATCTGAATATTCAGAAATTCATACAATTTCAACTTACAGTGAATGTGGCAGCATTGTCAATCAACTTTTTAGCAGCAGTATCAGGTGGGGATGTGCCTTTAACAGCAGTTCAGTTGCTTTGGGTCAATCTGATCATGGATACCCTTGGGGCATTGGCATTGGCGACTGAGCCTCCAACAGACGACTTACTCCTCACTCCACCAGTTGGGCAGAAGGAACCTTTAATTTCTAACGTAATGATAAGAAACCTCTTTATACAGGCAATTTATCAGATCATAACACTTCTCATTCTTCAGTTTAAGGGTAAAGAAATCCTGAAACTAAAAGGCTCCAAAGCAACACAGATCAATGCTACCATTATTTTCAATTCTTTCGTTCTTTGTCAACTGTTCAACGAAGTCAATGCAAGAAAGCTTGAAGAATTAAACATAATCAAGGGGCTTTTCAGAAACAAGCTTTTCATAATGATTGTGAGTTCTACGGCTGTCCTACAGGTGATAATTGTGGAGTTTCTTAATAAATTTGCATCAACAGTTAAGCTCTCATGGCAGCATTGGTTAATATGCCTTATGATTGGCTCACTTAGTTGGCCAATTGCTTTGGTTGGCAAACTCATCCCTGTTCCCAAAAGACCATTATGGGGTTCGTGGCACAGACGAAGAGAGCCCTCATTTTCAGAGAACGGATCCTTTATTACACGTGAATATTCACATTCAGAAAACGGATCACTGTAATCAACCAGACTTCATGATATCTGTTGATTTCCCAAGCAGCTCTTGCAGTTTCATTGCTTTATGGTGCTTAAAAGGGACCCCATGCATAAACAACATAGGGCATGATATTCCCATCTACGGATGGCACAGAAAACGTTCAACCGCTGTAAGCAGTTCAATTATTTTTTTTCATTTATATTGAAAGGATATCATAAGTATGTATCCAGGGTATATAAACCCATTACTTTCTAGAGAAGAAGTCAACGTTTTTTGGCTTCATGTATAATCAAACCAAGTCTTTGGAAATCACAATAGTCAGGCTTTTCTATTCAGTATGAACTCTGTATCCAAACATTTCATAGTGAAAATAAAAGCAATTAAAAGAATCTTAAACGAACTAGAATGCATGAGTACATAACATGATGCGCATGAACAAAACGACGCTTAAAAATAAAACCAGAGCTATATCAAAAAGTTTGGATGCACGTCAAAAGTCCACCTGCAAAAGGTGCGTTTATGTCAAAAATTACTCTTAGAATAATATGAGATTCAGAATATAAAGCTATTGATTAGACATGTATTTTCATGAAGAGTAAAAAAAACACAGTGAAAGAGATTGCAATTTAGGTTTTCAGTTAACTCCATGTCAAACACCAAACATGCGTCCATGAACGGAAAAGACACAGATCCGCAAGAAGTTATGTATGCATTTCTCTCCCCGTGTGTGTGTGTGTGTATATATATATATATATATATATATATATATATATATATATATATATATATATATATATATATATATATATATATATATATATATATATATATATATATATATATATATATATATAGAGAGAGAGAGAGAGAGAGAGAGAGAGAGAGAGAGAGAGAGAGAGAGAGAGAGAGAGAGAGAGAGATGTGCATGTGTGTGTGTGTGTGCTGGGGTGCCGGATGGCAATTGTAATTTACCTTGAACATGTATTCTATCCGGGCCACTTTATTCTTTGTAACAAACCATAGCGACTATTTATTCTAAGTCATTATTTGTAAAACCGCACTACTTATCCAACAAAGGTGTCTGTACACTATGCCCGTAACCTTTCACCCGAAGTTTATAAATCTCCTTTACTTCGAGGATATAATCAGCCCTCCTATTCTCTATTCAGGCGGAAGTCCCTTAGTAGTACTTATCCAGCCCGGAGTGCAGATAGAAGAGTCAGAAGCATTGCGTTTGCATGCTATGTGCAATGCTGTTTGGTATTGATCACTAATACAATGAAAATCTTTATTGCAATTCACTGTCTATTCTATGAGCTTGTGCAGTGTAAAGTAGCATATTACAGTGAAATAGTATGGTGTTAATTACTCAATTACCTTATTTGTGAAGTAATTTGATTATGATGATGATGATAAATCTTCTTGTGAAAATGATACGGGGAAGCCTATAGAGAAAGTGCAGAAAACTAATATCTGTATTGCGGTCTAAGGAAGAAATCAGGAAGCAACAATATAGCACTCGCTAGAGTAATTTGATGAGATTCCCCACTTCGGAACCCCTAGATTCGGTGAAGTTCTTGGACTAAACCGATGCTAACTCTAGCAACCATGATGGGATGGGGTTTCCAACGATAAGGGAATGAATAGATCAGAGAAACTAATGTGTAATGCCCAAGCATCCATCAGGAAAGGAGTATCCACAATCCAAATAAGACAATACTCCAAGCCCACTTAAGGCCACTCGAGATTCCGTTCTGATAGGAAAATACGCCCACTGAGGAACATATGCCAAAGAGAGAAAAAAACGAATCGTAAGGAGTCAGAATCTAGGGTGAATATTTGTTAGACAAAGAATAGATTCTAGACAGTGCGAGGATCGAACACCGCGAAAATCGTCAGTTGCGAGTGAAGAAATAGAGTGCGACCCTAAGCTCAAGTTGGGATCCACTAGCTCCAAGGAAGACTAGAGGGTGTGATTTGTGATTTATAATTTGGATTTTGAGTACTACGCAACCCGAGAGAGTGACTTCAAAAGGAATGACTCTTTTTACTCAGAGGACAAAATCCTTGTGGTCGAAAATGAAGGAACGGCCTAACTCAAAGTTGAGGGAATAGCTGTTGAAGCAAACCCTACCAACAAAGCAATAGATACAAGGAAGATACTATAATTCTTGTAGGATACATTGCAAGAGTTATGATGATGGCACAAGCAAGCCATACACATGGACTGTCTTTTCCAAAACTCAACACTGCTCTGATAGATGATCAAGATGTTCATGTTCGAGCGTTTGAAGTAAATTTTCTAGTTTTAGATGGCATCTAGGAAGATGAAAGGAACACCAACTTTTTTATGGCCACTTTAGGAAGTGATATAGTAAGATGGCTCACCAAATATCCCACAAATCATTTTGCAAAGTATGGGACACTAAGAAATTCCTTTTTAAAGAGATTTCACATAACAAGAAAACCTAAATAGATGTTTTCAACACTTTGTACCATGAAACAACCACCTAGAAAGAATATCGATTCTTATGATACAATGTTCCAAATCTTAATGGGAAGAATACTTTAAACAAATCTACCACTACAAGATCACTTAAAAATTGGTTTATACAAGGAATGTTTCTTGTATTGGAGTAAAAAACAACTAGTTATAATCTATTGAAGCAGGCATAACTTTAGACAATATAATTGGTATATTAGTGCATCGGAACAATAAATAGGTCTAAATCCAAAAAGATCCATTATCTTTTTTTATCAGATAATATTAGTTCCAATTGCATCACAAGCACTAACAAATCCAGTAGAATAATTATCATGTAGAAAATGTAGAAATTCTAGTCACACTCTGGCAGCATGCACCATAAACCAAATGTTTTGTGCTATATGAAATATGCAAAATCATAATTAAAAAAAATATCATTTTAATGGATGTATTAGTGATAGGAAACAAGCACAAATCATGTCCATGTATCGTAGGTTGTTTGGTAAGGCTTTGGCCTCTTGAAACGGTGGTTTGGCCAGTTTAAATCAATTGTAATCCAATCTAACCCCTACTTTGTAGGGTATGGGGTTCCAATGGGCACTATGCCCATTCACCTATATAGTTGTACTTTCAAAGTTAGAGCTAGGGGAGTAGGTGCTTGACGAACCTCCTTTTCAAAAAAAAAAAACCACAAATACTGTTTAAGTATTTAGAAGGTCACTAAAATCAATATGCTCTAAGAGTAAATTTGGTAGCAAAGCCATAAGGAAGAGTAGTGTTAGCAGCCCAAGAGGACTTATCATTTATGCATCAAGGTAGCATGAGACAAGGAAGTCAGAGAGAGCAAGGATAGAGAGAAGGCCAAGGAGGACCAAGCAAGCAAGGGAGTCAATGCAGATCTGACGAGTAGGCCAAGTATCCTTTTTTTCTCTAATTAAAGATATAACAAACACTATTTGTCATCACTACATTCCACTGTAAATCCCATTTTTGCTAGAATAAACTCCATTTTTTAAAATTCAAAGAGTCCTCAAGCTTGAAGAGAAGTAGATCTACCCACATATCAAATTTCATAAATTTTGAGTCTTTTTGAGCTCTCGCTAGAGAACTTAATTTTCAACCATGCCAAACACCTGGTCTGAATAGGGCCAAAGCTAGTCAAAAGATCTTTAGAAGATTGCAAACCTGTTTGGATAATAAAAGATTCCATTGTTCTCTCTCTTTGCCTTGCCTTGTATGCACCCATGTGTGTATGTGTGTGCATGTTAGTGTGCTTCTCATTCACACACTTGTGCATTCACTTACTCATGGTCGCCATGCCACCCTCTCATCTCCCCATATTGAAAATTATGAGATGGATCTCTTCACATTGATACTCATCATTGTGTTAGAGTGACACCGAATTTGGCGCCGTTGTCAGGGAATGCGATTTGAGGACAAGTGTGTGATGGTAAGACATAGAGACTTGAAGTTGGAATCATAGGTCTACTTATTGTTTTCACCTCTTTTCCTCCTTCATCATCATCCCTACCATCCCTACTCACTCCCTACCTCCATTTCCATCTTTGTGAAATATTCACCTTTTTGCTCATATTCCCTCGTCCATGGAATTCCCCTCATGTCACTTGTGAGGTAAGGCATCTTTATGCATGCATCTTGAGATGAAGCTATTTTTCTATCACAACAACAAAAAAGTGGACTTTTTGGTAAAGATAAGTTATCTATAGTAGCCTAGAACACATGCACATTAGGAAAATATAAATGTTTTTGGAAAATAAGCATTTTTTCAATCCATTGTGACGAATAGGGTAGATAAGAGATGATGTCTATTGTTTATCACTAACAGATGATAGATAGCCCACGATGGAGAACTCACGATAGATAGGATATATGACAAATAGGATATATGATACACATAATCTAGCGAGATATTTGTCCATGATGAGAGAAAACTCATGACAGAAGCATCTATTCATCACGATAGACAGAAGCATCTGTTCATCACGATAGATAGACCTGACAAAAGACGTCCATTGCAAAAGACACCCAGTCTATCGGAACAGACACGTTTGTCATGACAGACCTGTCCATTGCAACAAATAGCCCACAATGGATAGCCTTGTCCATCATTATAGACATTTCACATGGCACTTTTGTCCTTCATGAGAGATAGGCTCTCTCCATTGCGATAGATGGAAAAATTCGAGAATTTTTTAGGGTTGCAATTTTGGGCCTATTTTGAGCTAACTTTTTGAGCTTTTGTAAGCATTCGACACTCCTTAGAAAGTCTAAATCAAGATTATTGCACATGACACGCTTGGGAGCACACATCCTAGGCATTGAAGTCTTGATAAAAGCATCAAGATTGAGATTGGAAGTCCATATAATTCCCTTAATCAATTTCCTAGCCTAGGCTAAGTGCAACTAGCAATTTGGATTAATCTAGGACTATGATAGGCATGAAAGAATTAAATAACCTTTAATTTCTCAAGTCCAAGGATAATTTAAGCTAAATTGAGGATAAATTAAGAGGGAAGGAACATAAATTGATTGAGAGGAACATCAATTGCAGCAAACTTAACTGATCCTTACTATGCCCCTATTGAAACAAGACATACATCCAAAAGAAATAAAAAAGAACAAGTAAATATTACAAAATGACCTAGCAACGTGGTTGTACTTGGAAAAATTGGGATAATCAACAAAGTATATGAACCTCAGGTCAGGTAGACACCTAGGATGGGATAAGAAAAGCATCCGTTCATCTGAAGCTAGTGTCAATGACACTGCTAGGTCATTGACTCAACAATTCAATGACTACCCTTACATGTTGAGATCAGAGATGAGTGACTCAAAAATGCCATTTAGCAAGGAAAGACCCATAGGCAATCTAGGACTAGCCTACTTATAGACCCCTGAAGGTCCCTACAAGACACAATTAAAGTACATAAGAACCAATAGATTAAGTGCTCATATTTAGGAAGATGGCTTAAGGCGATCATGGTACAACTTAAAAATCCTGATCAAACTTCTGAATTAAATAGCCAGTGGTCAAATTCAAAGAGGGCTTCAATATTGATAAGCAAGGAACCCTATATGTGGTTACAAGCTCACTTGATCAGATGGATAAATTTGGAATCATCTTTCTAGAGTCAGACTTAGGAGACATGGAACAAGATAATATTGAAAAAGAACATAGAACACCCTGCGGTAAGTGCATCCTATCAAGAATAATCACATGAGAGTGGATTCCTCAGGATAATAAGAGCATATAGCTTTTAATTTATAGAGAGATTGATGAAGCCTTCTCAAGTTCAATCCAAATAAGCCAAGTGAGGTAGACAAAGTAATAATTTATGAGTTCAAAGACATAGATGCCCAGGGAAGGTAATCTACTTAGATAACTCTTCTCAAAGTGTGTTTGTGTTCATGGAACATGGAAGACATGCCTACACATGAAAGGGTGAATTGATATTTCCTCCACCTAGAGCTTGTATTTCACATAGTCAGCATGGAGCGGGATCTTCCCATGTTCAAGGCAATCACAAGGAGAAAGCTAGAGACTGGCTAGAACTAAGCTTTGCAAACCCCTTTGGGAGAGAAAGATCAAGGTTAGAGACTGATAGAATGGAACAAGAGAGACAGAGGGGTACAAGGCACCAAAGAGGCATGGATGAGTTTCCTTTGCCTAGACTAAGAGAACATCCTAGGATATTGAGAGCTACTCAATATCAATGAAAAAAATAATAGAATGGAATAGGAGAGACAAAGAGGTCCAACGCACCAAAGAAGCATGGATGCGTTTCCTTTGCCTAGACTACGAGAACATCCTAGGATGTTGATGATGGAATAGGAGATCCATATGACCATGTAGCCAAATTTAGGCAAGTGCTAAGAGTTGAATATTTTGAGGATTTGTTAACTCAATACAATGCCTTTGTTCTAATGTTGAAGAATATAGTGTTGATGTCATTTTCGCCCTTGCATAAAGGTCAATTTTGGGACATCGACCAGTTGCTAGAAGTATTTATCATGGAGTTCTCTAAGAGTTGTATCAGACACAACACTTCATCTTTTATTCATAGATTCAAATAGAGACCCCAAGAAACAATGAGGCTAGCAGGACATAGATTTAGACAATACCTTGAGAGATGCCCCATTTCAGAGTTACCCATGCTAGCCAAACAAGTGGCATTGTTTTTGGATGGCTTATAAGTGCAAAGTTAAGATCATATGTTTACTTGAAGGAACCTAGGACCATAGAGCAATGTGTGTGAATGTGTATAGATATCAAGGATAACTTGGAAGATGAGCTGGAACTTTCAAAGATCTACAAGGATTCAAATAGCTCTAAAAGTTTACCTTTGACATTAATTGATGAACTAGCAAGAAAAATAACTCAAAAATTAGGATGCACTAGAAATTACACCCCTAAATTGGTTTCAGTGAAAATATGTTATAACTGTGGAGGTGACCACATGGCCAATATTTGCCCCATCATGACTCAAAACCAAGGGAACCCTAATAACTAGTATTGCAAGATAGAGCGAGGTAACACTAATCATACTACGTAGGATTTCCCTTAAAACAAGCAAGTTGTTAGGCAAAAATACCAAAAACCATACTAGCGGCCAAGGAGGTATCCAAACCAATATCAACAACAACCATACTTTAGACCCCAACAATCTTATTAGCCCTACTATCAAGCTCAATAGATACCACAACCGGTGTCAGGGAAACAACCTCCACCCCCTATCGATGTTATTCGAGTCAAATATGTTGCAACAGAGGATAACTTGAATAGGTTTGTAGTGATCACATCAGATATACCCCTAAAAAACACGGATGGAACCAAGTTGGGAGCCTAAATACTCAACTGTGATGTATATCAATCCCAACCCTAGACCCCAACCAAGGCAGATGAGATCCCAAGAGCCTAGAGGACCTTGCTATAGGTGTCACGGGGATCATTTCATTCTTGATTGTCCCTTCCTCTACCAAGACAACCCAATTAGTAACTATTCAAGACTTTTTCTCCGATTGTGGGAAGGAACATCTCTTAAGAGACTATCCTAAGAACCATGCCAATAATCAAAAGGTTACACCAATTAATGTAATTGGATTGGTTGTAGATTCTTCTGGAAGTGTGACCATCACAACCCCTGTACAAGTAGTGACCATATTGTTGGTGCAATTCACAAGCCTACACATTTGGCTTGTAGTCCATACATATATGAAGAAGCATGGGAACCAATGCTAGAAGATAATTACCTCTTTACTCTTTGTAAAAGTCATATTTGACTTGGAATCTTTGTAAACACCTACCAAGAAAATCTCATAAAAGTTAGAAGGTTTGATTGATGGAATATCTCCTATAATGGAGGAACACTTTTTAGAGAGAGCCAACAATTTGAATTCAAATTCAAATTGGAAAAGAACACTTATATAAACCTCTAAGAAAAAGTCACGAGTAACAAGTCACCTTTCGAGCTCCTCATTCTCATCTTTGAGTGTGTGTGAGGCCTACAGTCTAGCCCACACCTTTCTACACCATTAGGCAATGATCATGCCTATGGCATTGTGCAACATTGTTCATTAATACATTACATTTACATTGTTCATTTCTGAGTTCTCTGTCATAGTCTCTATCAGTCAGTCAACTTGTGCAGCTCATATCTCATTCGTTTCTTCACCAAATTCAAAGATCTATAGCTTCTTGGAACCAGCTCAAAGTGTCTACATACTGAAAAAATTTGAAGGATTTCTATTCAGCCATGTCAGAGAAACGTCCATCGAAGTGATCACTGGTCGAAGTCTGCAACAATCCTAAAATATTGGGGGTAAAGGTTTACTTGCTAAATTAATTTCTCTGCGCATAGTTAGTATTTTTAAGTGATTTCACTTGAAATCATTATCTTTCTAAGATAAATAGATACCCCTAAAAGGAATTTTTCCAATTCCTACTGTACTGGTCATACTGAGCAAAAGAAGCAGCAAGTGTATTGTCAAAAATAGAAGGTTTTCTTGAAGACTTGAAGTTCAAAGTAGTCTGTTTTGATTCAATCTTTTCATACATTATTTCCAAAGTACATAGGCCATTTTATGGTGTCATTGGAAAGCTAAGAAGGTCTACTTATCAACTCTGAAGCATCAAAGGGCTGGTACAAAGCAGGATTTGGCAGTACCTACTCATCATCTTGAAGTATCCATCCATCTTCCCAACAGTGGTATCAGAGCAAAGTTAAGGTAAAATGGGAGATGGTTTTCCTTCATTTATTGATAAATTGGATAGGAACAACTATCAGGCATGGTCTCTAAGGATGAAGACATACCTAAAGGAAGGAGTCTTTATGGATACATCTCAAGAGATGAGGAATTGCCCACATTCAAAACCAGAGGACTACCAACAAAGGAAGAACATGAAAAGCTCAACACATGGTGTGCCAAGGATGCATTAGCAAGGTCTTACTTACTCAACTCCATTTCTGATTTTCTTTTACCACATATTAGAAGGTGTAAGACATCCCAAGAGACTTGGGAAACCTTGTCATCCTATTTCTCTTCCAACACAAGGGCCAGAAAAAACCAATTGTGGATTGAATTCACCACACTAAGGAAGCAACCTAAGTAGGCTATTTTAGAGTATGTGACCAAGATTAAAGATGTAGCAGATCAATTAGCAAGCATAGGAGAAGAGATTGAAGAAGAGCAGATAATAAGGCAAGTGATCAATGGGATTAAAGCTGATGACAAATGGGAAAGCTTCACCACTGCCATGGACCTATACATGGACATGCAAATTCTAGATCTTACCACTCTCATGGGGCAATTGTTCACTCATGAAGCCAAGCTCAACAAGAATGGAGACTCATCCAAAGGTAATAGATCTTCTGCCCTATACATTGATAAAAGTAAGTCTAAAGATAAAGGCAAGAACAAGAAAGGAGAGGATGAAGGCACTACCTCCCAAGCCAACTATGCAGGGAGAGGTAGATCATCAAGAGGAAGGGGCAGAGGAGGTAAGCAAGGTAACGGGAGATCCTATAACTCCTCACCATGTAACATTTGTGGTTTATCAAATCATACTACAGATGAGCGTTTCAGGAACTACAAGAATCAGAGAGGTAGAGGATATCAAAGAGGTGGATACTCACAGTCAAAAGGCAGATTCAACCACCATCAAGGGTAAAACAACAATTACAACTACAATGGCAACTACCAATGAGGATACAAGTCCAGAAAGGATTACAACAATTACATAGAAGAACAAGATGATTCTCTTCTGATCATGAACAAACCAGGTACAAATGATGACCATCTCTTCTACATTGACTCAGGATGCTCAAATCATGTGGCTGGCAATGTAGCTCTACTCTTTGACCTTGAAGAACCAAGAGGTAACCATCAAGCACAAACAGGTGATGACACCAAGCACTCAGTAGTTAAAGTTGGAAATGTTAAGACTTTTGATGGGAATCAAAACTTGTTGAGTAGGGTACTATATGTACCAACCATTACCAAAAATTTGATAAGTGTTGGACAGATTGTGGAAAAAGGTTTGCAGGTCAGGTTCAACCAATATGGAGCATTTGTGGAGGATCCCAAGCATGGGTTCAAGAGAATTGCTAAAGGAGAAAAATCAGGTAGACTTTTCACTTTTGAGCTAGAAGATACAAAGAATATTGCACTCTACAATTATAAAGATCAAACACTTTTAGAGCTTGAGATTTGGCATAAAAGATTAGGGCATGTAGGTGAAAGAACCTTGAAGCAAATATGCAGGGACCAATGTGTGCTTGGGATACCTAATGTATCCAAGAAACATATGATCTACAAGTGTGGTGCTTGTCAGTTTGGAAAGTCTCACAGGTTACCATTCTCAAGGAAAGGCTACATGCATGAGGACTACCTAGAACTTGTCCATACAGATGTATGGGGACTAAGCAAAGACCCCTCAATCTCAGGATCAAGGTAGTATGTATCTTTTATTGATGATTATAGCAGGTGGACTGTATTGTACTTTATGAAGCACAAAGATGAAGTGTTCAACTGTTTTAAAAAGTATCTTGCACTTGTTGAGAATCCGACAGGGAAGAATTTAAAGAAGCTAAGGTCAGATGGAGGAGGTAAGCTTCTCCAATGAGTTTGAAGCATTCTTGCAGAAAAGAGGAATCAAGAGAGAAATCACCACAAGGTATACTCCCGAGCAGAATGGGGTAGCTGAGAGAAGGAATAGATTGATTGTTGAAATAGCTAGGTCAATGTTGAATGAAAAAAAGTTACCTAACTATTTATGGACAGAGAGTGTATCTACTGCCACTTACCTCATAAACAGGCTACCATCTAAATCTCTTGATGGGATGAACCCTTATGAAGCATGGCATGGTAAGAGACCCTCACTTGATCATTGCAGGATATTTGGATGTGTAGCATATGTACACATTCCTTCTCAGATAAGAGGTAAGCTAGACCCTAAGGCTGAGAAGTGTATCTTTGTTGGATATGATCTAAATCAGAAGGGGTATAGGTTCTATAACCCTTCAAATAAGGGATTCATGGTTAGTAGAGATGTTGTCTTTGATGAAAATGATTCTTGGTATGAGAATGAATGTAGGAAGTTTAAACTACCCTATGACTTGGAGGAGGAGTTTCCAATTCTTGCTAAGGAGGATCCTACTCAGAGTGAAGACACCAATTCAGATGATGAAGATATTATCAATCTTGAAGAATTAAAGGCATGGAAGTCCAAAGGCAAACTCAAGATGAAGAAACTTGAAGACATACTTGAATCTTCAAATCAATCAATCAGAAGATCACAAAGGGAGAGCAGAAAACCTATCAGATATGGGTATGACACCTCTCTTGTCACTGAACATTCTATTTATCTTGCCAAAGACTTCTCAATTGAAGAACCAGGATCATATGAAAAAGAAAAAACCAAGACAGCATGGAAAGAAGCTATGGATGATGAGATTGAAGCACTCAAAGAAAGTGACACATGGGAACTAGTACCAAAGAAAGAGGCTATGAAGGTAATTGGATCTAGATGGATCTATAAAATCAAAAGAAATTATGATGGATCAATTAGCAGGTACAAAGCTAGATTTGTGGCCAAGGGTTTTGCACAAACCCAAGGCATTGACTATGAAGAAACATTCTCCCCTGTGGCCAAGATGCCAACCATCAGGGTATTGGTAAGTGTGGTTGCATCAAAGAATTGGAACATGTATCAGCTAGATGTAAAAAATGCTTTTTTTAATGGATGGATTTCAGAGGAGGTATATATGTCACAACCTCTTGGCTATGAGGATCCTAACAAGGTAACACATGTATGGAAATTAAGAAAGGCTCTTTATGGATTGAAGCAGGCACCTAGGGCATGGAATCACAGGTTGACCACATATCTTCAAGATCAAGGTTTTGTCATGAGCAAGGTAGACACTTCTCTATTCATTAAGAGAAGTAATTTAGAGGTAATATACCTATGTGTTTATGTTGATGATATCATACTTACAGGTAATGATGTCAATGGAATCAGACAAATCAAGAACCAGATGATGAAGGAGTTCAAGATCAATGATCTTGGTTTACTAAAGTACTTTCGTGGACTTGAGTTAGTCTATACTAACTCTGGAATCTATATTACTCAGAAAAAATACATACAGGATATGTTGAAGAAGTTTCATTTGCAGATGCAAAAGTTGCAAGTACTCCAATGGAGGTAAACCTAAAACTAAGTGCCCATGAAGGTGATTGTCCAATTGAAATCACACTCTATGTACGCAAAGATGGGGCTGATCTTACAATGCTTGTTCTTTATGTGGATGACATACTCTTGACTGGGTCATGTGATGCAAAACTTGAGATTTTTATGACTAATTTGTAGCATACTTTTGATGTCACTTATCTTGGTCTTTTGAGCTACTATCTTGGCATCTAATTTGTATCCATTGAGGGGGGAATCATTATGCATCAAGCAAAGTATGTTGAAAAACTACTTCAACATTTTGACTTTGAGGATTTCAAGCTAGTTTCCACACTGATTGAGACAAGATTTAGGTTCTCAATTTAGGATTTGAGTGATGCATTTGACACTTCTCTTTATCAGGAAGTTGTTTGATGTCTTATATATGCATGCAACACAAGGCCCGATATACAATATGTAGTTTCCTAGTTGAGTCAATTCATGCATAACCCTGGGACTAAGCATTGGCAAGCAGTGAAACATGTGTTTAGATATCCCAAAGGAACTTTGAGTATAGGTCTCTTTTATTGAAGAGATACTCAGCCATGCTTGCATGCTTTTACAGATATTAATTGGGCTGGTTGTTATGATACTCGTGTGTCCCCTAGTGGTAATTGCTTTTTTATTGGAGACTCATGCATATCTTGGTTGAGTAAGAAGCAACCTATAGTGGCGACATTGAGTTGTGAAGTTGAGTACAAGGCAGCTTTCGCAACTACAGTGGAGTGTATATGGCTAAGACACCTATTGATGGATCTTTGCACGGAGATTGATGCTGCTATGCATATTCTCATTGATAGTTAGAGTGCATTGGCTATTGCACAAAACCCAGTGTTTCATGCATGGACCAAACATATTGAGGTGCACTATCACTATGTGAGAGAGCACCTTCACATAGGAGATACTCATTTGGTATATGTGTCCGCACAAGATAACGTGGCAGACACATTCACCGAAGCTCTTCCATGGGAAAAGTTTGAAGCTTTTCACAAAGATTTAGGCTTATTACCTTGTGGGGGCTAATCTGTCATTTCTTGTATGTGTTCACATCATTTGCTCCAAAGGAGTTTGTTACACTTATGTGTTCCTTGAGTAGCTTTGATGTGAACCTTTTCCCTATACATGGGTAGTTTTTACTCTAGTGTTGGCTAGAGGTTTTTTCCCCATCTTACCACATCCTTCATACACTTATATGTGGTGGTACTTTGTACTTAGGGATATTATTCAACTCTTACTTCAGTTCAGTACATCGTCAATAGAGAGAGCCATTCCAACCATCCATCTTCTCCGTGCATCTTGCTACGTTTGTGCTCCTTGTGTGTGATTCTCGTGTGTCTCTCGCACCTCTACACACACCCAACAATGGTATGCCCTAAATATTCGAGTTTACTTTGGAAAAAGTAACCTTTTTAGGATCGACATACAGTCTCTTCTTATGTAACAAACTAAAAACTATGTCTAAATGCTTCTCATGCTCACTTTCATTCTTGCTATAAACTAGTATATCATCAAAGAAAACAAGAATGAAATCTTGATAATCAAGGAAAATATTATTCATCATATGTAAAAATGTAGCATGAGCATTTGTAATTCCAAAGGGCATAACCATAAACTCAAAGTGGGGATTTGGAGTCCTGAAAGCAGTCTTATAAATATTGCTATGCATCATACATATCTAATGATAACTAGATTTAAGGCCAATCTTACTAAAGGTATGGGCTCCTCAAAGTTTATCTAGCGATTCATCTATCCAAGGAATAGGGTATCTATTCTTATTTATGATCTTGATGAGGGCTCTATAATCAAAGCACATCCTATAAGTTTTATTCTTTTTCTCAATTAAGAGAATAGAGGCTCCAAATGGAGAAGAGCTAGGCCCTATGATTCAGTTCTGAAGTAAATCCTCAACTTGGTTTTCTAGTTCCTTTTGGTGAAAAGGGTCATGTCTTGATCCATAGCTTTAAAAAAACACCTCAAGAAACACTTAGGCTAGCACGATGCAAGTTTATGCAAAACATTGAGAGATGTCCTATTCTAGAGCTACCCACATCGGCCAAACAAGTGACATTGTTCTTAGATGGCCTATTAAGCGCAAGCTTGCAATCATAGATGTACCTGAAGGAACCCTAGACCATAGAGAAATGTGTGTGAATGTGCATTGATATCGAGGACAACTTTGGATATGAGTTAGAAATTTCAAAGATCTACAAAGATTCAAATAGTTCTACTAGTTTCACAATAAAGCCCTCAACATCACTTGATGAATTAGATGAAAAAGTATCTCAGAAGTAAGGATTCTCAAATAGACAAACCCCAAGGATGGTATCAGTAAGAGGATGCTATACATGGCTAATGTTTGCTCCATCATGGCTTTGAATTAAAGGAACCCAAATAACCAGTATTGCACCATAGAGAGGAAATACACCAACCACACTGCATAAGACTTCTCTTACAACAAATAGGTGGTCTAGCAAAACTATCAATATCCATATCAGCAATTGAGGAGATTCCAAAACCTATACCAATAGTAGCCATGATCTAGGTCCTAGTAGCCATACTAGCCTCAGTACCTAGCTCAGTAGAGACCACAACCTGTGTTAGGTCAACAAATACCACCTCCTGCCAATGTTATTTCTATCAAATATGCTGCGATAGAGGATAATTGCAATAGACCTATAGTGCCAACTTCCCCAATGATTTTTGAAAGTGATAAAAATGCTCAAACCTTTGACTCAAACCATGTGGATAGCCCACTGGCTTACTACATGGATTCATCTCAGCACAAAAAGGTCTATCCATACAAAACATTCATAGAACCAAATTGGGAGCTTGAATGCTCCAATACCATGTTACAAATCCTAACCCGAGGCCCCAATTAAGATAGATGAGACTCCAAGAACCTAAGGGGGCATGCTATAGATTTCAAGGAGATTATTTCATACATGACTGTCCATTTCCTCCACAAGGACAACCCCAACTAGCGATCATTCAAGGCTTTTGTTTTGAATGTCGAAAAGAACCTCTCTTGTGAGATTGCCCTAATATTCTAGCCAATATGCAAAATATTGCACCAATCAATTTTATTGGCTTGGTCATAGAATCAAATACAAGTAGTTACAAGAGAACAAGTGCTACAATAGACTTTAGGTGTAGATCAAAACAAGAAATCATAAGCTAGTGAGTGAGAAAGTGTCGTAAGGAAAAGAATAAGAGCTTGGAAGGATAGATGAGAAAGAATGAAGAGACAATGGGCTTGAAAAATGAGTGAAATCAAAGAAAGCCTATAAGAAATGAAAAGAAAACTAATCGAGATCGCATCCCAAATCCATTCTCACACACCACCATACCATCTACTCAAAACCCACCCATTCTATCACCACCCAGACTCAAGTCAGTTTTGGTCGATCCTACTTTTGAAAACTTGGACATCATGCTCAAGGCTTATCAGGCTCAAATTCAAGAAGGGACTAATGTGGTAGAGTTAGATAAATGCTACCCTAGAGGGGACCTAGACATGAAGAGGTCCAAGATTTGTACAAAAATGGTAGAAGTAGCTCAAGCTATGTTTGATACAAGCCATCTTTTCAATCAAACCAACTTAGTGAAGCCACAACTACATTTCGAAGGATAGCAAGAGAGGTTAGAGCAATTGATAACTACACCTAAGACTTTGTCTACACCTGATGCTCAAAGTAGTAGCGGTGAAAGGATAGACTTACCTCTTCAAGAAGTTTGTGTTCTTGATTTTGCAGATGATGGAGCTCATTCCTCTAGCCATTGTGAGCGCCCGAATATTTGTGGAACCCTATCTTCCAAGTTAGATGAGGTCTATGCCTGATCATTGATTGTAATAGATGATCTTTGTGAGCCTAGCCATTAGGTTATGCAGGGCATAAACTTCTAGGCCATTGGGATTCCATTCAAGGCAAAAATAAAGGCTTTGTGGCACCACATGATTTCCCCATAGAACCTTAATGGGGGAAGTGTAGAGGGTGGTTTTTCCCCCTTTTGCGGGGTCTAAGAGCCTATCCCCTTGGCCCATAGGACTTTTGTTAATGGAGATATTGTTTGATTGTATATTTTTCCAACTATTTTGTAGCTCCCAACTACATTTATCTATATTGAATCCCCTTGTAAAAGCTATATAAGCATGGCCCATGTTGAGCTCGACATATAATTGCACACTAGTAGGTCCTTCATCTAGAGTCTATCTAGATTGCCATCTAAACTCCACATTGTGAGTGCAGGTGTGGATAGCATGTTCATTGTAGTTGTATTACTCTTGCCAATTTGAGAATTTGAGTTCTCTATCTCTTACTCTACATCTATCTTTGTCTGCATTTTTCTCTCAACTCTATCTGCTAGTCTATTCCACTGTGTTGTTATTTTCTTACATTCATGCCATTGACAAGGCTCAGATGTTGAATAAAGTTTTTGACATCTTTATACAAAGTTTTCCATCAATACCAAATTGAATCACCTTCATGTATGTATAACATGTCAATAAAATACTACCTTGGGGTCTTGTGATTGAATCCTTTAGAATGCCTTCTTGTTCATGCTCAAGAACACACCATAACCATACTCCAACCTATGAGAAGTACAAGAAACTAGGGGGGAAACGAGCCTAAGCAAGAAGGGTGGGCTCCTATTTGGAGTTGATACACTTCTCTAACTCACTTTGAACACTAAAGATCATTTATGGACTAGAATCCTCAAGATCCACTCTTAATGGAGGTCAAAAAGTATCTCTACAATTTAGGGCTAATTATCCAACCACCACCTAAAAGTTGGGTACAAATTCAAGTTCAAATTTAGCTAGATTGAGGAAGATTTTGGTTGTAGAATCTTGTGAAAAAAGTCTTGATCCTCCTTGGTTCAAGGCAAGACTTTATTCGAATCTTAATTTTTCAACACTCCCCTTAAGCGTGAATCCATCATCCTATCTCCTTGATTCCACTAGCTTTGTTGAACTTGTAGAGCTTTCTAGATTCCAAATCTTTTTTAATAGATCTATCAAGGTACATAATACTCATTTATTCACACTTGATTAGAACCTATTTTACATGCATACTGAGATCCTCAAATAATTGCTTCATCCACATAACTTCACATACCTTGGACAAGTGCTCTATACTCTACTTTAGTTGATGATAGTGCCACTATGGGTTGTTTTTTGGACTACTGTAAGATTACTTACCTCCAATTGTCACTACGTAGCCACTAGTACTCATCCTAGCTTCCTTTTACCTTGCACAATCTACATCAAAGTATGCAATCGGGAAGGAAGGAGATGAAATGATGATCGGCTGCATCAGTTCTTGTTGTCATCCTATCACCATGTTGCTTGTAGGGTGCTTTATAAGCATAGTCGAGAGAACCTCTCTTGCGTAGGGAAATAATGATGGAGGAGAATGAGGAAGGAGAAACTTGAAAATGAATTATGTAAATACATGTGAATTGCTATCCACAGATGGCATTGAAATATCGAGTTTGAAAACATTTGAAATTTCAAAAGAAGATACTTTGTTGGTGCTACTTTTCATGAGCAATACATTCGATCAATACAATGGGATATAATGGTCTTAAGGCTAAATCAATCTATGTGAAAATAGTAGGAGCTAAAATAAATAATACAATTTAGATTCAAAGTGAATCTCAAAAAGATACATCCAAGTGACATGGATAGCAAAATCTCAATAATGGAAATGATCCTCTCCAATAAAGCACATGTCATTAGCGTAAAAGAAATGCACTACTATTGGAAGTGGGGTGGGATACAATAAAAATAAATCACAATTTTAAAGGGTCTTCCAACACATGAACCTTAGCATAGACACCTTAATACTAAAAAAGAAGATGAGTGAGAGATAGAGAGAGAATAGACAAGATTTTCAAAGTGTACAATAAGCTAGAATGCTCATCTACACTAACTCATATTTAAATGTCAAATTACAATGTGTGAATATGACACAAACTGACAATATCTGAATCTAGGAAGAAATAAGAACTAGATACAAGGAATTGTGTGCCTAAGAGGTATGAAGAGTGTGTGTGTGTGTGTGTGAATATGGAGAATATGAACAGTTTAGAGCTGTTTGACAACAATTCCTAATTCTAACTGAGCTAAATAAAAAACTAGTGGACTAATAAGTAGGATAGAAATAGACTTCTTACTCACAGTAACTTAGCAAGATAGCTTATGGTTGACTGATACAAACTCCCCCAGATACTCTAGATGTAGGGCACACCTCCTCCAAGTGCTAAACACTTCCTCTAAGAGATTACCTCCAAAGATCTTCCTCAATCTTGCATTGAGCTAGTGCTATAGGTAGAGAAGATGATTGACAATTATCTAACCTCATCTTTATATAGTTTTAGATCTCAATTAAAAAGCAATCTTCAAATGCAATTGCCACTTTCCATGAGAAGCTAGCACAAAAACATCACCGAAAAAATTGATGCCAAAAAAAAGCTATGAAATAATAAGAAAAGTGTTGTGCTGCTATCGATGAGACTTGAACCCAAGCCCATTGGTTTTTTAGATGGATTTCCTAAACCAACATTAAACGCTTTTCTTTTTGTAGAGTCTTCTAAAATATAAACCATGCGGCTTCATTTTCAGATGTTGGACCTTATTATGACTTGCTTTCAACAATCCCCCCCCCCTTCAATGTCATAATGGTATAAGATTTAACAACTTGCAAAACTTCCTATGACTCTCTTTTATCAATGCTTTGGTAAAAATAGTTGCAACAATTTCACATTACGTATGTAGACTAGTTCAATGTGCTTATTAGATATTTGTTCCCAAATATAGTGGTCATGAACCTCTATATGCTTTGTCTTGAATGATGAATAGGGTTCTTAGCAATAGCAATAGCACTCTGACTATTTGAAAATATCTAAATTTAAAGATGAACTTGAACATCCACATAAATCAAAATCTTCTGTAACCAACTGATTCAAGTGTAGCTAAAAAGGCAGCCCTGTACTCTACTTCACTTTAAGATATAGCAATTATAGGCTATTCCGTGGACAACCAAGAGATAAGACAATCTCCTAGATAGAAACAATAGCCACTTGTGCTTTTTCTTGATTCTTTATAACTTGCCTAATCAAAATATGAAAAACCTTTAAGTAAGAAATGTGAAGACTTCAGAAATACCATAGCATAATTGGAAGTTCCCGTGGAATATTTGAAAATTTACTTAACAGATTTCCAATGAATCTTAAGCAGACTTTGCTTGAACGTGGGTACTTGAGAAACTACAAATTGAAGGTTGGGACATGTATTACATGGATATATTAAGCAACCAACTGCTTGAATATATAATGTAGCATCAAATGGTTATGAATTTGCTTCTATCTATAATGACACATTAGTGTCTATATAGGCTTGGAATCTATCAACTCAAACCTTTCTAATAATTTCTCAATGTATTTATGTTGTGTCCTGTAGATACACTCATCTCTGTATATGAACTCAATCCCAATATAATAATGCAAAATACCTCAATCATTTACATCAGATGTATGCTTAAGCTGTGCTTTAAAATACTGAAGGTCTAAATCTTTGGGACATGTCATGATCATATCATCAACATATATAATAATAATAATAATTAAAACGTCTTTCTTATCTTTAACATAAAGAGTAGGAGCTGCATCTGAGTTTTCAAAACCAATAGATAAAAGATAGACATGTATCTTCTCATACCAAGCTCTTGGTGCTTTCTTTAGACCATACAAAGCTTTGATAAGCCAGCATACTACATGTTCTTTATGTGTCTCTTCAAAAGCTCATGGCTGCTAAACATAAACATCTTCATGAAGATCATGATTAAGAGATGCAGTTTTGATATATAACTTGTATACTTTCCAACCAAAGAATACAGCTAAAGAAAGTATTGTCCTAACTATTTTCATTCTCGACGTAGGTGCAAAAGTCTTATCATAGTCAATATCTTTCTTTGTGCATTACCTTTGACAACTAATATTTCTTTATACCTATCTATAGTACCATCTTCTTTTCTTTTGATTTTGATGATGCACTTAACACCAATAGCTTTCTAACCTTTTGGTAATTCAAAAAGCTTCCAAGTTTGATTCTCATAAATAGAATCAATCTCTTCTTGCATAGCTTTCTTCCATACGGGACTATGTAGTGCATGTTGAATGCTAGCTAGTTCATTCCCAACTGAAGTAAGAGCTAAAATATTATCAGTATCAAAATGTTCTGCATAATTTATCTGGTCTTTTTACTATCTCCTTGTTTGGCTTCTAGTTCTTCCAATGTATTCCTTTATACCAATTTCCTTTGAGGTTTGATATAACCACTTTCGTGATATCCTTGAAAAGTGATGGAATCCTTCATGGTTCTTCAATATCTCTTTCTGTTGGAACTCTAAAACCTTCTCCAACTTCATAAGTTGGAACATCAAGAGGTACTAATGATGGACTAGGTACTTATATAGGTAGAGAAATTCTCTCTTCACCTACATCTCTTAGGGTTTGAGTAGGTTGATCACCCCCTTTGTATGGTTGAATGTACGAATCCAAATCCCTTCTAAAAAATGCATAGTCATCTGCTTTTATGAAATCTGGAATCTCTTCCTTCTTATCACAAATTTGGCTTTTCGCTATATATGCATTGAGTGAGAGTATGGTATCACTTGTATCTGGAACATAGAATCTATATCCTTTGCATTCAATTGCTTAACCAATAAAGATGACTTTAATGCATTTTGCATCAAGCTTACCATGATCCTTCTTCTCAATGTGAACATAAGCTGGGGAACCAAAAACTTTGAAGTAACTCACATTGGGCTTCTTCCCATAATAAGATTCATAAGGTGTGATAATCTTTAAAGATTTTGTGGTAGGCCGGTCCATAATGTGATTAGCCATGTGTACTGCATCAAAACAAAAAATTAGGAGAAATACTTTTGGATGAAACCATACAATGCATCATCTCAACAAGTATCCTATTCTTTCTCTCTGCAACACCATTATGTTTTGGTATCTAGCAATAGTGAGTTGATGAGAGACACATATCTCTTCAAGAAAACACTTAAAGTCTTTTGACATGTATTCTCATCCTCTATCACTTCTTAAAATCTGAATTTTTTATTTACTTTCATCTTCAACCATAGCTAAGAATTTCTTAAAAGTAGGAAAAACCTCTAACTTCACTTTAAGATCATAAATCCATGAATATCCTGAGAAATCATCAATGAATGTAACATAGTGCCTGAAACCTTGAATAGAATCTATTATCCTCAGACCATTCACATGTGAATGTATGATCTACAACTTCCTTGTGGTTGTGTTGTATCCATGCTTCTTGAAAGGAAGTTTGCGAAGCTTTCCTTCAAGACATCCTTCACATGATTCTACATCATCTTGTAAAGCAAAAGTAGGCAGAATCTCCACCATACTTTGATCTTTGATATGCTTGAGAGCTATGCAACTGATATGACCAAATCTAGCACGCCATAACTTCATGTTCTCCTTAGGTGTAGAAGACCTAGCAACATTAGCATGACTAATTTTGGATAACACAAACATGCCACTTTTGTTTTCACCTTGGAGTAGATAATGCTCGTCATTAGGTGAGAGGATCTGACATGATTCTTTCTTTAAAATAATTTTTTAATCATCTAACAAGAAAGTAGAGATAGAGATTAAATTCTTCTTTATGTCTAGAACATAAAAAACATTAGAAATTGTGAAATTTTCACGTGATCTTGACTTTTGGTTCACATCTCCAACACCAATAACATCTAAATCATGACCATCTACAATGGTCACACTTCTACTTGAAGAGTTAGAAAGGTGAGAAAATATCTTTTTGAAACCTAGAAAGTAGATCTAGAATAAAAACTCCAAGGATTATTTGAGATTGCATTTAATGCTACCTTATCAAAAGTTACCTCTTCAATGGTAACACATGCATCAGATTCTTGCTTTGAAGATTTGGGTTTTAGATCATATGGAGAACTATTACTTGATGCTTCCTTCTTCTCATTAAAAATCCTTAGTTTGCATTCTGCTATGTAATGACCTGGTTTCTAACGGTAATGGTATACTCCTTTCCTTGAATTAGATGTAGTCGAAGAATTTTCTTTGGGTATAGAGGAAGCATTAGGGTAGGACTAGAAGACTTAGGATTACAAGACTAACTTTCCTTCTTAGATTGTTGACACTTCTTCTTCTTCTTCTTCTTTGCCTCCTTCTTCTTTGGCTCCTTCTTCTTCTTTCCCTTCGACGATGCTAACATTTCTTCATCATTCTCTTCCATACTCTTTTGTTGATCTTCCTCTTGAAGTAATAGGAATTGTAGCTCTTCAAATGAAAGTTCTCTATCTCTTGTACAGAGAGATAAAAAAGTAACAAAAGAATGATACGAAGATGGAAGTGATTTTGGAAGTGTATTTACCATCTTTTCATCTGGAATGTTCACTCCAATATTGAGTAACTAATCTCGTAAATCTTTGAGCTTGAGAATGTGTGACTGAACTGATTTACCAACTTTCATCCTTGTGTTGGCTAGATGTATCCTTAGATGAGCTTTCCTAGTAGGTTTTCTACTCTGATAGAGATTGTATAACTCCAACCAAGCTTGAAGAGAGGTTTTGCATGATCTGATTTGAGGTATAATATGCCTCTTGACTCCTATAGCAATATATAAAAGTGGTTATGCATCCCTTGAATCCCATCTAGATTTCTCTTTTGTAGGAAGTAATAGTAGTAGTACGGAATCCTGATGATGAATTAGTTCCTTAACCTCCTATTGAGCAGAAATAGGAACAACAAGTCTTCTAGAAGATGGCGTACCTTCTTCCTTGACTTGTCTTGGCCTTGGATAAGTGCCATTGACAATGTTCCATAAGTCTTTTGATACTAATAGATTCATCATCAAAAAACTCCACATTGGATACTTGGACATTCCTTCAAGCTTGTCTTCATTCTCAAGTCTATAGTCATTCATCTTGTTAAGGGTGTATGTCAACTATGCTCTGATACCAAATGTTGGAAGTGGGGTGGGCCAAATAAAAGTAAATCATAGGTTTATAAGATCTTCTAACACATGAAACTTAGCATACACACCTTAATACTAAAAAAAATGATGAGTGAGAGATAGAGAAAGAATAGATGAGATTTTCAAAGTGTACGGTAAGCTAGATTCCTCACCTACACTAACTTATATTTAAATGTCAAATTAGAATGTGTGAATATAATAGAAACTAGCAATATCTAATTCTAGGTAAAAATAGGAATTCGATACAAGAAATTGTGTGCCTAAGAGGTATGAAGTGTGTGTGTGTGTGTGTGAGAGAATATGGAGAATATGAACAGTTTAGAATTGTTTGATACCAAACCCTAATTTTGATTAACCTAAATTAGAAACTAGTGAAGTAACAAGTAGGACAAAAATAGACTTCTTACTCAAAGTAACTTCAAGATAGCTGATGGATGGCTGATACAAACTCCTCCAAATACTCCAAGTGTAGAGCACACCTCCCCCAAGTGTTGAACACTTCCTCTAAGAGAGGACCTCCAAAGATCTTCCTTAATCTTGCCTTGAGCTAGTGCTATAGCTAGAGAATGTGGTTGAAAATGAGCCAACCTCATCTTTCTATAGTTTAAGATCTCAATGGAAAATCAATCTTCGAATGTAATTTCCACTCGCCATGAAAATCTACCACGAAAACATCATTGAAAAAATCGATGCAAAAAAAAAGCTATGAAATAATGAGAAAAACATTGCACTGCCACTGACAAGACTTGAAATCAATTTTTATTTGATCGATTCTCTTTAAACTACTTTAAACGCTTTTTGTTTTGTAGAGTCTTCTAAAATATAAACCATACAAGTGCATTTTCAGATGTTGGACCTTATTATGACTTGCTTGCAACAACTACCTCCTAAAGCAATGTACGAGTCCAACTCGGATGATTAGAACTCTTCAAATCAGCTAGTCACTTCCAATTGCATCAGATCAATAACTTTCCAACTTCCAATCACTCCATTAGGTCTGCATAAGATCATTAGATAAGAAAATCACGTGATTTATACACACACACACACATACATACATACATATATATATATATATATATATATATATATATATATATATATATATATATATATATATATATATATATATATATATATATATATATATATATATATATATATGTGTGTGTGTGTGTGTGTGTGTGTATGTGTGTGTGTGTGTGTGTCGAGTTCCACATGCACACACATGCATATGCACACACACACTCACACAACATATCGTGCATATAGATAGATAGGAACATAACTCATACACCAATTTATGTACGTATTTAGTCAACAACAAGGTTTTTTATTTTATTCTATTTTTGACTTTTTATTTTGATTTTATTTTATGAAAGTTCTTAATTTATGATATTTCATTTTATCCTTTTTATTTTTATTTTTTATTTTTTATTTTTTATTTTTTATTTTTTATTTTTTATTTTTAGATTAAAGTTTTAGATAAGTTAACCAACATAACTATTAGATAGCTTCATATGCACATACATAACTAGATAGTCACACACACACACACACAATTCCATGTATTTACACATATACACATGTATCCACACACATACAAAACACATGCACATTCACAGCCACATAGTCACACATATATGCACATACATAAACATATTCACACTCATGTAGGCACACATATACCCACACATAAAAACACACACACACAAACCCACCAAAAACACATACATATAGATACACAAACACAAAAACATATGCATTTAAGTCACACACATAGCATACACATACCCATAAACCCATTCACAAAATACACAACCAATATAGACATTAATGAATGCACATAAACACATGCTCAAGAACATCTACAGACACCCACACACGCCATGGATTTACTTACAAAGACATATACATAATGCACTCACAAATATCCAAAAAAAAGTACACACAATTTTACATATAAATGCACAAAGCACACAAACACACACACATCGAAGCACGCACACATACTCATATAAACAAAAACACAAACATACATACATACACAAAATCATTTTAGGCACATAAAATACTCATAGAATATTTAGGAGGACACAACACACATAGAGTAACCTCAATACACACATGAGCACTTTGGGTTTTGCAAAAATGAAAACACATGAAAGCACAAATAGGCACAAATATATACACAGAAATAATCAACACACACACATGAAGTTACATAGGAACACAAAGATCAGCACCATGCACACATAGGTAGCAAGATAACAATTTTTCCTCATGTTTTTCTTTTCATGCAGGTACAAACATACACTTCATCAGTAATATCATTTCATAACTAAAATAGAAAAGAAAATAAAGCCTTTCTTTTAATAAGAGCTTCAAGCTAGAGTGTCTTATCTAGGTCTTTATGATGGCTATGTGCTCTCTTTGGTGTATACATTCCTATTAGTGTTTGTAATTATATCTTATGGTAATTTAAAATTCTCTTTAACATGCCATAATCATATGCAATGCAACAAAGATATTCATAAAAACAAGAACAAAATAAGAACACAAAATAATTAAAATAGAGTAAAATCATTCACCTAATTTTTAAATTTCTTCATCATCTTCAGTATCCTCTTCATCTACAAGAGTTCTCGATCAACTTCACATTCATCAACAATTTCTCTCTTAAAAGAGTTTATATGATTTCCTATAATCAAAGATCTCAAAGAGTTCCATCAAACTCTTGACGTTCATATACTCCATTTTCAAATGCAGACACAACTACATATGGCCCAAATGATCTCATTGTCAATTTTCTTCTCCTGCCATATTGAGTATCAAAATTACTTTCATAAACTAATACCAAATCATTAATTTCTATCTGATGCAACCTAAGCCTTTATTATTTGCACAAATCCTCTCAAATTTCCATTTCCTTGTCCAAGTTTCTTAATTCTTAATGCTAGTTATTCTTCTCTTATCTATTTTCATTCCATGGGAGCATCATCAATGTCAAAATCTGAGTTTGGATAGGAAAACATGGTTTTTTATGATACATTAATTCTACAAGCATAAATCCTGTGGATCTAGTGTCCATCATCTTATCTTCCCATAATGCAAATGGTAGATACTTAGGAAACTACTTCATGTCTCCATTTTAGGCCTTCGAGACTATCTTCAAAATTGAAAGATGATGGTTATAGATGATAGTCAAAGACAATCAAATTCCATTATGATCAAAGAATTCTTTTTCCTCCCTAGCATCCAGTTCACCCAATCCGTAACTAATTTTTCCTCACATAAATGAAATCACTTCTTCAAGAAGGAATCTACATACATTATAAGTAGTCTTAGAGTGGAGGGCTCGATCTTCCACATGGTTAGTCAAGTATTCTCTAGCTAAGACAATGTACCTCACCTTATCAAGGCCTTTGGGCATGGTTAAAAGGTCAGCTACCCACTTGTAATGAATAGAAAGAGGGTAATTTGAACATAATGGGTCTCAATGCCTAAATGAAGAATGAACTTGCAAATTGGCATGTGTTCATAAGGTTTGGAACATTCACATAAATTCTTGGCCACCAGTAGGATCAACTAATTTTCTCATATGTTGCAACAAACCCTTTGTAGCCTTCCCATAAGGTCTCATGCATTTCTCTCATAGTTTTCCTCTCAAGACCCTTCTTAACCTAGAACTCTTTGTAGATAATCTACCATTCCTCTAGCATTTCACTAAATAGATCCATCCTTCATAACGAAGTTGTAAGACTTTTCTTGATGGACCTAAGTTTATTTATGGACCAATCTAAGGAAGGTTTCAATGTAATCAGATAGCTTCCTATTTCCTTCAATTATCCATCATAATCATTCTCTTTGAATTGCTCATAAGCATATAATTGTGGATCATATTTCAACATATTTATCTATTGCATCATCATTTGACTCAACATCAAAATTTGCTCATAAGAGCATATCAGAAACAATGTTTAGCTTTCCAACTATATGCACAAAAGTTGGGTTTCAAATAAGAAATCCATTAGAGCATTGCAATATGCAAAGAATAGGAGTTACATTTGCTCCTATGAAATACTTTTTATCAGAATTCAAAGCATTCTTAAGTCTCAACAATTACATTTGCTCCTATGAAATACTCTTTATCATATTTCAAAGCTTTCAAAATTCCCCATAACTCTTTTTTAATCTAGGGTTATGTTTTTTGAGTCTCATGTAGAAATTTCGTACCAAAGTGAACTGCATATCTCTACCCCTTGCCATAATCTTGACCTATAACTTTGTCTATACCAATAGAAATTGTATCAACAGTCAAAATTATAGACTTTTGTCCTAAATATTCTACACGATTCAAAATTGGAGTTTTGGTTAATAGTTGCTTTAGTTTTTGCATAGCTTTTGAATGTTTCATTATCTAGATAAACTTTCCTTTCTTTCTTTTCAGATCATATAACAAGTTTGCAATATGCCTCAAGTGAGGGATCTAGGTGACATAGAAGACATAGGCTTCTAGAAATCTTCTCATCTCATTGATATTACAACACACCTCAAAGATTCTTCTAATGGCCTCAACTTTATGTGGGTATGACGTTCAGTCATAATGTCCACAGAGAATGTCCTACAATGCGAACTTTGTTGACTCCAAAAATAGATTTCTCTAGAGAAAACATCAAACCTACCTCCTCAAATCTCTCAAAAATCTTTTCACAATTAGAGATATATGATCATTAAAAAATTTCCTACATCCAAAAGCATCTAAAGATTCTACTTTTACTCTTTTCTCATAAACTTTTATCAATAGATCATTAATAGAAGGCATAGTCATTGTAGGTACAAAGTCATGTAAGAACACATTGATAACATTGATCATGTGAGCCTTAGAATTTGTTACTCCTTGGAGTAAGATACACATATGTAGAAGGCCAAGTGGATTCTTCATAGCCGTGATATCTCTGCTATTAATAGCTAATTGAAATTGATCATAATGTGAATACAAGTCACCCATGAAGTAAATGGAATGCTAAGAAAAATCCACAGCAAACTCATCTACTATAGGTCTTGTTCCTACATTTCTAATTATGAATTTGTTCACAGGTTGCAAATCCTAAATAAAACATAGCTTTCCATTCTTTTTTGGTATGAAGAAACATTTGTTTGGATATGGTGTTGAAGAAGGCTCCAATATTTGCATTGATATCTTCTCCTTTAATAGTCATATCAACTCATGTAAATGATCTTAAGGAATTGGAATAGATCGTAGATTCCATGGAATATGAGGCACAATAAAAATGAAGATGGATGGAACTTTTTTTGGATCTACATAGCCTATTTCTTGTGGGGAAATATCAAACACCTTTCCATGTCTTCCGATAAATTCAATGAACTTTTCTTTCTCTTGCATTGTAAGAATTTCTTTTCTCCAAAATTAATATACTTTATTATTTCTTGAGTAAATTGATTAACTATTGTTTGGGTTCAAGAACACATAGCTACTGACTCAAACAATTCACTCACAAGAATAAACTTTACAACAAAAATTTCTCATACACAATGTATTTGCGTAGATACAAGATTCTCAGATTCACCACATTTGATCAACAACAATGCTTGTATGAAAACATTTATGTTCAGAAGACAATATATGCTTGTGCTATGAAACAAAATGAAATACCACAATGAAAATATTCGTATATTAGTGAAAATAAGATTGTATGTCTTTCTAATGTGCTTCTTCTACATCATTTTCTGCCAGGTCAGAATGCTGTGAGCCTGCACAATACAAAGATAGAGTCTTTCTATCTTCTCAAAATGGTTTCGTCTTCCTGAAGAATCTTCTCTCTTCTTTACTTATCCACCCACAAAACTTACCCCAAACATATCCCATGACATTCTATTTAACTAACTTATAACTGTTTCTTGTTAAAATATATGATTGACCAAAACACGGACTCAACAACATCCGAGTCTGCAACATTCCAAGTCTACAACCTTCAAAATCTGACTTACTTCTTATTCCTGCACTTTCTATCCCTTCAACACCTGGCACTGCTCGGTGGGGGATTTTTCCTAAAAATCAGACCCCAATTCACGATCCCTTGATCATAGACAATAAGACTAAGTTCTTTGTTAAAATCTGCTTGATGAACTTCTTCTGAAACCTTAGCACTTTCTTGAATTTGATCAGCTTCAACCTGCATACCTTCTTGCACCATCATCTTTTCTGATGCTACCTTTTCTTGCTCTTGAACTAGATCATCCAACTCTTTATCCTGATTGTGCTAAACAATCTGCTCTTTCAATTCTACAATCTCCTGTAATAATACTTGCTTCTCAATTTCATGTTGTTCAACCACTTTCATCAGCTGACACTCATATAGCAATATAAAGCCATCTTTCATCTACTCAAATGGATACTTGATAAGTGCTTGTAGTCTCTCTTTCAATCTTGTCCATAGGTCCTGCATAAACTTCTGCATTTATTGCTTAATAATTATCATATCCATTTTCGATATTAACACTGCATCCATTTCTACTTCCTCGTTCTCTAACATCTGCTTCTCCAAAACCAATAAATACTCAATTATCCACTTGCAATGTTGTGTTCAATGCAACTAAGTTTTGTATTTTTTTTTCTACCATTTGTTTCATTCCCCTTGTCCAATCATCAAACTCCTGAAGGGACTTCTTGAGCCTCAATATTTCGACTGCATGTTGTTGGTGAAAAGAAGACAACACCTCTTCATGCTGTTGTATTGTCTCTTGCAGTTCCTCCTATAAGCTTTGAACCTGAAACTTCAGTACCTGATGCTTTTCAGAGTTTAATGTATTAGTAAGTAGCTTCTATTCATTTAACGGTTACCGCGACACAATTTCATCTCTATAAAATTGCATAAAGTGTCGCAACAAGAATATTGATCATGAAACATCAGTTAAACGATGAAAAATTTGATGTTTTTATTGACGTGTGGCATGGTGGAATAAGTGATGATTACATCAAGAGCATTGCTAAATCGATGGTTAAAAAAAAGTGTCGCATAAATGATGCTAATTTCATCACATAAGTGATGCTAATTATCATCGCATATGTGATGCTATCTACACAAGAATTTACGACGCTTTAGCATCGATTACATGATGGGTTTTTGACAAAAAAAATTTAAAACATTGGAGGCTCTTTGATCAGCATCTACACGCATCTAATCAAATAGCTCTCCAACATTCGCAATTGCACTGCGCTTACGAGCTGAAACAATCACTTGCAGAATTGTTGTTTTGTCTAATCTCTATCTTATTGTCTCTCTCTCTCTCTTTTTCTCTATTTCTACCTCTTTCTCTCTTTGGATTATATATATATATATATGTATATATATATATTTATTTATTTATTTATTTATTTATTTATTTATTTATTTATTTATTTATTTATTGCAGGTTATTCAAGAAGCTAACCAAGCAAAAAATATGGGTAACTATTGTAAGTACAATTTCCATTCTTTGTATATCATTTGAATTTGTTATTTTCATTAGTTAACATACTCACACTTATTGATATGCACATATACAATTATACATGATGAAGATGCATGTTCACACATATACACATATACACATGCACATACACACACATACATGTGCATATACAGTTAAACATACACACACATACACATGCATATGCACAAACATTTCTACAACCACATACAAAGACTTACATGTATGCATTATTGCATATATACATACACATACATGTTGGAAGAGATGGATGGATACCTCAAGTGAGGTGGTACTGCTAAAACCTACTTTGTACAAGCCTTGATGCACTTTAGAGTTATAAAGTAGACCCTTTTAGCTTGCAAATAACACCAAGAAAATACCTATGTACTTTGGAGTTTATGCTTGAAACAAAATTCAAAACAGACTAGTTCAAGAATAGCTAGTGTTGAAAAACTTGCTATTTTAGTCCATACACCTGTCGGCTTTTTACTCAGAGCTCACAATATAGTGACAATTGACTAAATTCCTTTTGAGGGAATTCAATTAGCTTAGATAGCTAATGGTTGCAAGTGGAATCATTTAAAATGATCAACTATGCTCTGAGAAATCATTTTAGCAAATCAAATCTTACCCCCGTCTTTTTAGGGACTAACTAGTAGATGACCAATGAGCACTTCGAAGATGATTTCTCCTAGATGCCTAAACCAAATGTCTTGAAATTTTGAGAGCACAAATAAGACTTTAAGTTGGTTCCAACAAGCCAAAGATTATGCAAAATCGTTGCACATTCACTAAGATATGACCAAAAGAATTTTACTCTTCTGAGTAGTCATAGTAGAGAAGTAGACAGAGATGTTCAATGAGCTATATGTATTATAACACATGATCATACAGATTCATTGGCATTATAATGATGATCAATGATGATGAACTGAGTGAGCTATGTTGTGAGCTACTCAAGTTCTACAAATGATCAAGGAGAGAGCTCTAAAAATGAGGCACACTACCCCGCGAGTTTTACAAGACCTTTTTATAAGTATTTCTTCTAAGTTTGAAAATTGAATTCAAACTTGGCTCCGATCAAAACGTAACTCCTCTAATTTAGGAGACATTCCCTCATCTTGAATTCATAGCTAATATTCCTCCTAACTCCACGATATATAAGATTTTACAAGATTCTCCAAGGATTTAATGATTTACAATGGTAAATGATCAAGTAGTTACAAGCTATAGTTCACATGAATCATCACGTGTTTCCACACAATGTCTTCCATGCTAAGCCAAATGTGTAGGCTTGTACATTTTCACCAACAATACACACATTAACACATACTTAAATACATGTATATGCACATCCACATGCATGCACATTCACATGCATGCACATTCACATGCATGCACATGGATGCAAATGGAAATGCATCCACATGCACATGCATGTTTCATACATATACACATGCATATACATGCACTTGTATATGTTTATACACATACACATACATATGCACATACCCATATATACACACACATACACATATATATGCACATATGTACACACACATATGCACATACACACACATGCGCATGCATACATATACACATATACATGCACATACACACATATACACATAGACATGCACATACATATACACACATACACATGCACATGCACATACACATATGTACACATATACACTTACACATGCACATGCACATACATACATATGCACATACATACACATGCACATACACATACATATCCATATACACTCACACACATATACACATACACTTACATATATACATGCACATACATACATACATATACAAAAATACACATGCACATGCACATACACGTACATACGCACATACACTTACACATGCACATGCACATACATGCATATACACATATACATATGCACATAATACATGCACATATATACATAGATACATACATATACATGCATATAGACACACTTACACATATAGATATATACCTACATGTGCATATATACATTTTATATATACACAAGCACACATAAATATGAATGAACTATGTAACTAAAGTAATAAAACACATGCTTAATATACACAATAATAAATATCAATAGAACGAGAATTTTCATTAATTAATACCATACACACAATTCAAAACATAACTATATATATATATATATATATATATATATATATATATATATATATATATATATATATATGTATGTATATATATATGTATATATATATATATATATATATATATATGTGTGTGTGTGTGTGTAGATCAATGTAAATACATATCCAATGTCATAAATCAAGAATCCTAATCATCATCATGATCATCGTCATCCTCATCATCGCGATCATCTGCATGATCTGATGTATCTGTGTGAGCACCTTGTGACGATCAAGATTGTCCCTGTTGTGTCTGTCTCTCCACCTCATCCATATGTGCCTCTCCATAATACTCCTGTATTACATATAACAAACATAAATAAGTAAAACAATTAAAACATTCATAAAAATAAAATAATTATATAAAATTTAATAATACTCACAAATGCATCAAGATGATCTCGCATATACTCCCTCAAATGCCGATATCCAAAATGTGTAGCATACTCGATCTCTTGTTTCGTAGGATATCGACCATAATCCTTTCACTGCATTGAAACAATTAAAAAAGATTAGTTTCTTGCGTTTTAACTAAAATAGAAAATATACTTACAATAACACATATACTTACAAATGTAGCTACAAAACCATTATGGCCCATTTAGCCTAAGTGCGATGTGTGGCCCGAATCAACTCTCTTCTTTGCAATAGCCTGTTTAAATAGAAAAGAAATACATAACTTAAATGTAAAAAATTAACAAAACATATGAGAATTATAAATATAAACTATTAATTTGTATACCTTCTCCTGAGGAAATGACTCCTGAAGACGTAGCTGTCTATTAAAAAACTGACACGTCTCAGGTGGTATGTAGGTCGCCTCTTATTTTTTTCCACCATACAATATCTCTTGCTATTTTAATCTCAAACAGAAAAAAAGAATCAGAGTACATACACATATATACACACATACACCTACACATACACATACCCACATACACATATACATGCAAATATATACACATACATATATGCATACATATACACATATGCATACATATAACATAAACACACATATACATATCCACATATATACATACACACATAGACATGCATGCATATACACACATTCATACAAAATACATGCATTTATCCCACAAGAATGTGTATTTGTGTATATGTGATTATTTATGTATGTGTAAATGTCTAAATGTGAATATGTGTGTATGTGTAAATATGTATATGTGAATGTTTATGTATGTAAATAATCAGATTATTAACATCTAGTACCATTATTTGTAGATTCCGATCAGTAAGATGGAACTCCACCACCCTCTCCTAATCGTGCAAGGACTATATACTATAAGTATATCAAACTCTTAATTTTAAATACATTTGATAGATACATAGTTGATATATTTTTTTTCTCTTGCTATAATTAGATTCTGATCAATCAGAGGGCACTCCACTGTTGGGGCTTCACTCAATAATTAGACCTGAAGGCATGAAGGTATATGAAGGAAGAAGAAAGGCAAAGAGAAGTGAAAGCACTGTACTCAAAAAATCAAGCCTAAGTGAAGGAACAAATTCACACTTGTAATATAGTGCAAAATTAAAGTCTAATCTTGATACAAAAATTCTAGAATTACAATTTTGAGTCTAGCAATATGTAGAACATATCTATAAAAGTCAATTTGAGTTGAAAAACATATATAGAACTTGATTTGTAAATCTTGAGTGACAAGAGAAAAAGTCAGGGTTTTTTTGAGAGAGATGTTGAGGAAGAACTACTTAGAATAGGAGAGTTTTCCATGGGTATGAGCAGAATGAAGCCAAGACATTTTGTACACATCTTCTCTAATAGATAACACATGCTTGCATAGAAGGATTTGATCTAATTCCTCTTGTATAGAGATTTCTAAGTGATTTCATATCAGTGTGAAAATTAGGGGTTTTCTGGCGCACTTTTCCCTAATCTTCTAAAAGTCAGATCTCACAATACACTATAAAGTTTTTTATGAGTGATAGAGCATTTTGAAGCTACTACCTTCAACTACAATCAACCAAAATATCTTTGCAAAATGGAATGTGTACGTAGAGAAATGAGTCTAACAGTGAAGGTATGTCAAATCGATGAAGTCATTTTTCAGATTTTAGACATAGTTCAAATGTTGAAGTGAATTCAAAAGATTCTGACGTTATTACTTGAATTTTTTGCTTGGAATGTGTTGCTTAACATTAGCAAGAACTTCTATTAGCAAATTATCAAAAGAATTTACAAGAATCAAGCTAATAGAGATCAGATTTGAAGCTAGAAGAAAAGGCACAGATTTTTGGAAAATGAATTTTTAAATTTCACTAAGTTTAGTGATAGAAGGATCAAATTTAGAGTGTTGCTAAGCTAATGATGGTTATGGAGGAATTCTTATATCACTTTAGCTTAGTTCTTGTGGTGTTTCATACACCAACAAGTGGTATCAGACATCAGAGGAGCACTTAGAAGTTATTTTTGAGGGTAAAGATCTACAAAAGGTAACATATTTTAACCCTATACTCACAAGTTGCAACATAAGCAAGAAGACTATGGCTGATCATGTATCTATTGACAAATTGGACAGAGATAATTATCCTGCTTGGGTAATGAGAATGGAAGCCTTACTTATGAGTAAGGATCTAATGGTATATGTGACAGGTGAAGAAGAAAAGCCTACAATTGAAGATGATAGTCAACCAAGGAAAGAAGAACTAGAAGCTTTGGAGCTATGGAAGAAGAGAGATGCAAGTGCAAGGGCTTATTTATACAACACTATCACAGATCATTTGTTACCACATATCAGAGGTTTAGAAAGAGTTGAAGACATATGGAGTGCTTTGGAAGATCACTTCTAAAACACTACTAAAGCTAGGAAGGCTACCTTATGTTCAGAGCTTACCACATTTAAGAAGAAGCAAAGTCAGAGCATTAGTGATTATGTCACTAAGATGAAGGACTTGGCAGATAGCCTTGGATCTATTGATGAGGATATTGAAGATCATAGGTTGATAGCACAATTGCTTGCAGGATTGAGAGGAGATGAAATGTGGAAACCTTTTGTACTCTCAACTAAACTTTCATTAAATCATTATGTACTAGAATTAAATCAATTGCTTGGATTGTTGCTTACATTTGAGCAAGATTTGAAGTCATATGGAGTGGTCAGAAATAAAGTATCATAGCTATACCTTGTAGGTTTCCATTTGTGCCTTGATGACGTTCTAAGTTCTTCACTTCTTGAAGTTTTTGGTTCATCACATTTTGGATCAACCTTGGAACTTCTTCAACTTCAACTTGTACTTCATTATTCTCTTCTTCATCAAATATTTGAACCTTTGATTTACCTTTCTTCTTATTCAAAATTTCTTCATCGCCTGCATGAATATTAATTGTACCTGCATACCAAGTACCTTGCTCATCAAATGTAACATCCTTTGACACAAGGAATTGCTTTGTGGATGGATTCCACAACCTATAACCCATTTGCTTATCATCATAACCAATGAACACATACTTTTCAGCTTTAGGTTCCAATTCATGCCTCAACTGTGATGGCACATATGCATAAGCCAAACATCAAAACACTTTGCAATGATCTAAGGTAGGTCTCTTACCCCACCAAGCTTCTTATGGTGTCATACCCTGCAAAGATTCACATGGTAACCTATTAACCAAGTATGTGGTTATATTTACAGCCTCAACCCACAAATAATTCGGGCAATTATTTTCTTCAATCATTGACCTTGCAAACTCAACAAGAGTTCTATTTCTCCTTTCTGCTACACCATTTTGTTGAGGAGAATACCTACAAGTAACTTCTCTTTTTATACCTGCATTCCACAAGTAATCACTGAATTCATTAGAGAAATACTCTCCCCCTCCATCTAACCTTAGTCTCTTCAACTTTTGCTCTATGGTTCTCTCTGCATACACATGATAATGTTTAAATGTATTGAATAGCTCTGATTTATCTTTGATCACATATATGGTGATCCACCTGGTAGCATCATCAACATAAATCACATAATATCTTGAACCATTAATGCTAAAGTCCTTTGATGTTCCCCACACATCTGTGTGTACCAATTCAAGCTTCTTTGAATACATGAAACCATGCTTAGTATATGATTGCTTATAAGCCTTACCTAGTTGACATGCCTCACATCTGTATGTCATATGTTGACCTGCAACATTAGGTAATCCAAGAACTGAACCATTGTTAACCATATCCTTAATACCTCTTTCATTGAAATGTCCAAGCCTTTTATGCCAAAGATCTAACTCAGAGATCTTATGTCCTCCATAAGTGAACAAGGAATGACCAATATTGCCTTGAATCTTCAATGTGAATAGCCTTCCTTCTTTCTTTCCTGAAACAATTTGTTTATACCTATTGCTAGGGTCTTCCAGAAAAACTCCATCATTAGTGAACTTTACTTCATAACCTTTCTCAACAATTTTCCCTACACTTATCAGATTCTTTGGAATTGTAGGAACATACAAAACCTTACTCAGAATAGTACTTCCATCCTTGTCCTTTACTGATCCAATGGACTTCACATTATGCTTTGTATTATCACTTGTTTGTACTACATGATTACTTACTTTATTCTCTAGTCATCAAAGCTATGTTGCCACTCAGGTGATTGCTACCCTCCTTCTGATCTAAAGCATAATTGTAGTAGGTATTATTGTAAGATTCACTTTGGAAACCTCTACCTGCATTTCTTCCAAAGTAACCTCTACCTCTGAAGTTACCTCTCTGATTTCTATTATCTCTTCCTCTTGAATTAAAATTCTGATTATATCCTCCACCATTCTGATTATTATGCCAACATTCATGAGCTAAATGATTTGTCTTACCACAAATCTAGCAAGCTGTGACTCCATCTTTATTGCTTCTGCCTCTACCTCTTTCTTTGTCACCACCTCTTCCTCTTAGGAAGTTAGCTTGGCTAGTTGTACCTTCTTCTTCATTCAATTGTCGCTTGCCTTTGTTAAAATTCTTCTTGTCCTTTGGATACATTGCTTGACATGTACTCTTATCAACATCACCTTTGACATCTTGCTCAAAAGTTAGCATATGTCCTAGCAACTGATTCAAATCAGGAGTAAAATGATCAAGTGACAATTCAGTAGATAAAATGAATGGCTTCCATTTCTCATCTCCTCTTAAACCTGTGAGGATTTACCTTACCAATTTTTCCTCTTCAATATCTTCATCAACTCCTCCTAATGCATCTGCAATGTCCTTCATCCTTGTTACATAATCAGAAATAGATTGAGAAACCTTCTTCTTGAATGTGGTAAACTCTGCCCATAAAGATGCCTTCCTTGGCTCTGTAGTGTTTTGGAAATGCTCTTCCAAAGCATTCCATATATCACTTGCACTTTCAAGTCCTCTAATATGAGGTAGCAAGTAGTCATTGACTCTCATGTAGATAATGCTTCTTGCTTGAGCATCCTGTTGGAGTTAGACGTCTGTGGAAGCACGCGAACAACACAAGGAAGAAGAAGAAGCTTGGAGCACAACACACAAGACTGAATGTATTACTAGAGAATGTACAAAGATAAGTAGCCCATTAGGGCAATAGGCGTATATACAAGCCGGGGGAAAAAAACCTCCTAAAGACGGAAAAAAGTGCCCCGGCAGTCCTAGAGTGTTCACACACATCACTACCTAAATATATCAACAAATCCCCCCTGGGAGTGATGCGGTGAACAAGGAGCTGGCACTCATGTATAAGGAAGTGCCAAGCTATGTGGAAATCACTCCACAAAAGGAAGTAAGCCCAAAGCTTTGCGGAAAGCTTCAAACTTCTCCCTAGGCAGAGCCTTCGTGAAAAGGTCTGCAATGTTCTCCTGCGTGGGCACATATGCCAAGCTGATCTCCCCAGCAGAGAACCTCTCCCTGACATAGTGATAATGCACCTCAATGTGCTTAGTGCGAGCATGGAACACAGGGTTCCTCGCAACTGCCAATGCGCTCTGACTGTCAGTGAAGATGGTGGTGGCAGAAGACTGGCCAACACCCAAATCAGCCATAAGGCGTCTGAGCCACACACACTCAACAGTCGCTGTGAAAGCTGCCCTATACTCAGCCTCACAACTGGAAGTGGCCACAGTAGGCTGCTTCTTGCTCAACCAAGATATACATGAGCTACCAAGCATGAAGCAAAAACCACTGGTGGACACACGAGTGTCATAGCAACCAGCCCAATCTGAGTCAGAAAAAGCATGCAAATCTGGCGGTAGTGATCCCCCCTTGGGATAAAACAACCCAAGTAGCCGAGTACCACTCAAGTAACGAAAGATGCGCTTAACCGCTTTCCAATGTGTGACTCCTGGGCAATGCATGAACCTGCTCATCTGTGAGACAGCAAACTGAATATCTGGCCGAGTAATGCATAAGTAAATCAAGCATCCAACAGCCTGCTGATAGAGAACAGCATCAAATGCATCTCCAGCATCATGAAGACTCAATCGTAAACCTGTCTCCATAGGAGTGGCAATAGGCTTACAGTCTTCAAGGCCAAAACGCTGCAATAATGTGTCAATATATTTCGTTTGACACAAAGCCATTCCACCATCAACGTGCATAAACTGAATGCCCAAATAGTGATGCAAATGCCCCAAATCAGACATCTCAAATGAGGCATGCAAATCAGCCTTAAAATCAGCAATATGCTTCTCAAGAGGACCAGTGAGCAGCATGTCGTCTACATAGACAACAATGATCAGAAGCACATCATTAGCACGCTTAACATATAAGGTGCTTTCAGTTGGACTGTTCTCAAAACCATGTGCAATTAGATAGGCATGTATTTTCTCATACCAAGCACGTGGTGCTTGCTTTAAACCATATAACGCCTTCTTTAACCTGCACACCTGGTTTTCATGCCCTTTCTGCACAAAGCCACGGGGCTGAAAAACATACACTTCTTCATGCAAGTCACCATTCAGAAATGCTGTTTTAATGTCCAACTGATGTACATTCCAACCATGATGGGCTGCAAGTGCACAAATGCTCCGAACAGTAGTCATACGGCATGTAGGTGCAAAGGTCTCATCAAAATCAATGCCTCTCTCCTGCGCATAACCCTTTGCAACAAGCCTAGCCTTATACCTGTCAACTGTACCATCAGGTTTACGCTTCAGCTTGTATACCCACTTAGTGCCAATGGCCTTCTTGCCAGGAGGCAAGTCACATAAAGACCATGTACCATTCTTCATTATAGCATTATATTCAGATTGCATAGCAGCCATCCAATTTTCTGAATTTTGTGCTTCATCAAAAGAAACAGGCTCATTCTCATCACAGAGACTAGATGCAGCCATAGCATAGCAATCTGATGCAAAGGAGGTACTATGAGAGCCTGAACGAGTACGATATGACAAAGGTGCATCTAATTTGCTGTCACGCAAAGTCTGCACCAGCCATTTTGGCATAGTTTTTGCCTGTTCAATATCAGCTCTCTCATCAACAAGTGCATCATGTAAATCTGCATCAGAAATGGAATGATCTGCATCATCATATGAAACCTGCAAAGGCTGAGAAGTTGCCTCATTAGGACCAGCGTTAGCCTGTCCACCTGTAAAAAGAGGCATCAAAGTATCATACATGTCTTTGGAGCTAACAGATGTCTCCTTAGTACATGAAAGCAATGGCTGAATAGCATCTTCCACAAAGACAACATCACGGCTAACTAGAATGCGTTTAGTATGTGGATGATACAGACGATAGCCTTTACTTTCAGAACTGTACCCAACAAAAATACATTTTACTACCTTATCATCCAATTTTCTGCGATGTTGTTCAGGCACTAATGCATATGCCAAACAACCAAAAACACGCAGATGAGCAACAGATGGCTTGCGGTCATGCCAAGCCTCATATGGAGTGATAGACTGCAACGCTTTGGTGGGACACCTGTTCAGTACATATGCTGCACACATGACAGCCTCAAGCCAGAAACTATGTGGTAAAGCCTGACTTTTGACCATGCACCTCGCCATCTCCATGAGTGACATGTTCTTTCGTTCAGCAACTCCATTCTGTTGAGGTGTATACGGCACTCTACACTGGTGTTTTATCCCACGTTCAGCCAGAAATGCATTAAAATCTGAAGACATATATTCCCCCCCTCGATCAGAACGGAGGGTGCCCATTTTACATGCTGACAGATTTTCAGCCAAAACCAAAAACTGTTTGAAGCACATGAACACTTCGGACTTTGCTTTGAGTGGATATACCCATGCATGCCTGGAAAAATCATCAATGAAAGTCACGAAGTAAAGGTAATTTCCAAAAGAGGGTGTCTACATAGGACCACAGACATCACTATGTACAAGCTGCAATTTCTGCATAGCCCGAACTGAACCATCTTTTGGAAAGGAAGAACGCTGCATTTTGCCCAAAATACAGCCTTCACAAACATGTTTTCCAGGTGTCTCAAGTTTGGGCAAAGAGGACACCATTTCAGATTTCTGCAGGCGTAACAAACTAGCAAAATTCAGATGACCAAAGCATGCATGCCAAAGCTTTGCATCTGACATAGCCTGAGAATCATGAACTGCACATGCCGAATCATTCACAGATCTTTCATAGTCTATGAGCTTATACAGCCCACGACATAAAATGCCAGAAGCAATAATCACATCGCCATTTGAGAGATCATGGACTGTACACCTGTCATCAACAAATTTCACAACCAAGCCAATCTTGGCTAATGCAGAAACTGATAACAGATTCTTTTTGATCCCTAGCACAAATAAAGCATCTGACAAAGTAAAAGAATTACCATCAGCAGTAGTCAGAATGATCTTACCAACTCCCATAACAGGATAAGAGGAGTTATTGGCGCATGTGACAGTATTCCCTGTAGGAGCAGGCTCGAGTGAAGAGAAGAAACTGCGCTGCGAGGTAATATGTTTGGTCGCCCCACTGTCAAAGTACCAAACATCTGAGTCTACTGCAGACATGCACTGATCATGAGAAGATGGGTCAAAACTGCAGACAGTAGTAAACGCCCATTCTTCTTCCTGCACAAGATTTGCAGACTCTGTTTTTGGTGTAGAGGCCTCTGCAACAACCATTCCAGCCTCTTTCTTCTTTGCCTCTTTAGCAGCCAGTTTTGGACAGTTCTTTATAATATGATCATTTCCTTTACAGTACTTGCAGAACAATTTCTGCTTTTCTGATTTCTTCTCATCTTTATCCTGGTTCTTCGATTGTGCAGCATTTGCAGATTTCTGCTTACTAGTAGAAGAGCTCCATTTTCCTTTGCCCTTCTGACTAGCCAGGAAAGCTTGATCTGCAACACGCATAATGGACCTGTTCTGCCTGGACTGATCTTCCTGCAACAGAACAGAGACTAATTCCTCAAATGACAAGGCATTCGGATTGCCTTTCATCATCAACCGAAGAGTAGAGGCAAAACTCTGATATGAATCAGGAAGACCATTCAGAACGGTCTGCACAAGTGAGCTATCTGGTATAACTTCATCAGCAGAAATCAATTGTTCCTTCAGGTCTTTGATCTTTGTAAGAAAACTGTCCATAGAATCACCTTCATTCATGTGCTCACTCTCCAACTGTTTTCGGAGGTAAGCAACACGAGCCTCATTCCTAGCCTGGTACAAAGTGGTAAGCGTATCCCAAGCATCCTTTGCTGTTCTGCAAGAGCGAATGTGAGGAATAATGGCACGTTTGACAGACAAAGCTATCAATGCATGTGCCTGGGCATCTCTGCCATCCCAACGAATCTGCTCTGCAGTAGGTGCAACAGAAACAGCAGCACGAACAGGAATCTGCGGAATATCATCTTCGACACCATCTTCATCAGCTCCAACACCTGTATTTGCAGTACCTGTCGTTACAGGTGTAACAGGACGTCTTTCAACACCCTGCACAATGTTCCACAATCCTTTTGCAACCAGTACATGTCGCATCATATAAGCCCATAATGGGTAGTTGGTACCATCCAACTTATCCTCAACAGCCAACATACGGAATACATCACTGCTTTCAGCCATGGCCGGTGACTAAAATACCTTGATGCAGAAAATTGATTGTATCTCAAAAAGTTGAACAGAACTGCCCAGACGAGTTCTGCTAGACCTGTAGCAGACTTCGAGACGCTTAAACTGGCGAACAGAAACTGGTATATACCTTTGGCACAAAAGGACGAAATAGCCTGCACAAGCACTGCGATAGTGCGTTCGGAGGCCGAAACGAGCTCAGATCGCGATTTCGGCACCACATAGCGAAGCTGTTTTGATCTCGGAAACACCCTGAGTATGCTCACCAAATTTTGTGCGAATCTGAGACTACAAACGGAGGAGTGTCGACGGCGCCCTAGAAGAAGCAACGACCTGCTCTGATACCAATTGTTGGAGTTAGACGTCTGCGGAAGCACGCGAACAGCACAAGGAAGAAGAAGAAGCTTGGAGCACAACACACAAGACTGAATGTATTACTAGAGAATGTACAAAGATAAGTAGCCCATTACGGCAATAGGCGTATATACAAGCCGGGGAAAAAAAACCTCCGAAAGAGGGAAAAAAGTGCCCCGGCAGTCCTAGAGTGTTCACACACATCACTACCTAAATATATCAACACATCCTTCTTCATCCATGTCTTCAAGTCTGAGAGTTCATCCCTAGTTGGAACACTAGGATCTACGAATTCTAATTTTTCTTCTTCACCTGTGTATAACCTATCAGGTCTTTGCTCATGAGATGAGCTTCCTGTTGGAAAACATGGTTTCAATGTCCTCTTGGTTCATTTAACTCAACAAGTAATAGCATATGTAGCTCCTGATTTTGGACTTCGTATAACATAACAGCATGGGCATCTTGGATAAGCCATATATCTCTCAAAGAGGCCACGAGGGTTCAATTCCCGTGGACGGTAGCGCAGCGCGAAGACATTTTTTTATTTGACATGCTTTTCAAAGCAACCAGTGGCAACGGACGATGGCGTTTTCTTTTCGAGAATTACGATCGCTTGTGCGTTGAGCTTTTATTAGTGTGTTTTTTGATAGTGCTTTTGGAAGATCAACAATACTATATAAACAAGTGCTTGGCTCATTATCAAGCATCCTTCACCTATTTTTAAACACAACCCTTGAGCTTGGACCTCAATAGAGGTGGTGTTTCTTCTAGCACATGGGGCACAAGCCTTGAGCTTGGACCTTAATAGAGGTGGTGTTTCTTCTAGCACATGGGGCAGCCATGGTGCTAACTTGAAGCATGTTGAGGAGCAGCTATGGAGTTCTTCTTGGAGATTCTTCTTGGAGAAGATGAAGGGTGTGCTCACACTCTTGCTCATGAAGAGGAGGTTATCTCTTGTTCCTGGAAAGAGGACTTGGTCATTAGCAGCTGGATGGTGAGGATCGGCCATCTACATGGTGTATTTGAAGATTGTCTTCTACATGAAGATTTCAGGCTACTTCAAAGACATTGGATGGTGTTTAACATAAGATTTACATCTTATGTTAAGGATTCAGGTACATATTCTCTTTATGCACACAGGTACTACTTGGAGTTTATGGAGGCAGTAGCATCCATATCAGAAGGAGTCCTATTCTGCATAGGTACAAGAGAATCAGTACGTATATGCTTTATGCATATTTGGATGAGGTGTTTGAGAAGGTGTGTTCACATGAGTTTGAGGATTTTTGGCAGCAAACTTGTTAGCATTCTATGCTAATTTTATAAGTATGTGATCTTTCACACACATATCTGACTTAGGGTCTTCCATTGCCTAAGGTTAGATGAGGGTTTGCTGATTATCAGTTTCACACTGATCCTTCCTCTTTCAGCCACTCATATTCACTCTTCTATAACCTATAAGGTCACACATCTCATGTATATTCAGATTTCTGCCCATACATCTGAATATGTTTGTTACATTTGTACATTCACTCTTCCATCTATTTCTCATCACATAGAGTGGTTGAGAGTTTTGCTCCCACATTGTACATTGAACATTGGTATATATGATACTATGAGTAAGTGATGGCTTACATAACACCTTACACATGTCGTCTATTCTTTCTCTATCTTTGTCTCATCATTTGTATGATTAAGTGTGGTATGTTCATGTTTTGTCAATATTGAAGATTGCTAGATTCTGTGTTGTATATGCTGGACCTATGGAACCATGAATCTGTGACATGAGCTAAGGGCCTACCTCATTTCCAACATTTGGTATCAGAGCACTAAGGTTTTGGTTTCAGAACTTTAGGTCTTTGGCATCAATGCATTAAGGCTCATTCATATTCACAGGTTTTCGAGAATTCTAGATTTACAACATATGATTTAAGAGCATCTTCTAACATTTGACATACACACTTAATCTAGATGAGTAGAGATTTGAGAATTAGACAAATCAATCACATGTGTATTCATCAGTGTGGAGTATGAAGTTGATGATCTGTTAGCAGCCCAATATTTTTGGAAGAGTATGCAAATACTTTACAAAAGTATTATTTGAAGACCCAGACTTGATGAAGAGAAGAATACTTCAAATTCAAGGAAGAACAATGGTTTAGAGAAGATGAAGGAATCAGATCAACATCAAATCACAGGTATCAGTTTCTACTATTAAATTGGTGAATAATAAACGCTCTGATTGGGACAAACAGTTACACCACGTTGTTTGGGCATACCGAGTTGCCTATAAAATAGTACTCCAAGCCACACCCTTTTAGATGGTATTTGGTCAAAATGTGGTGCTACCATTGGACTTCTTGATACCTACATTGAAAGTAGCACAAGAGCATGACTGGACAGGCCATGAGCTCTCCTCTAGAATCTTTGACCTTGAACGACTAGGTGAAACAAGATTAAGAGCTGCAGCAGGAATTTATGCAGCCAAGAAAAGACAAAAAGCTTATTTTTATGCACATGTGAAGGATAAATGCTTGAAAGCAGGAGACCTAGTCCAGGTGTACACTTTGAAGCAACATGCACGGAAATTAGAGAAGAGAGGCCATGGACCAATGATTATCAATAGAATCTCCACAAGTGGAGTAGTTCAACTAGCCACTCTAGAGGGTGACATCCTACCAAGTTACATCAGTGGATGCAGAGTCAAGTTATATCAGGAACCCCTCACAGAGGAGATGTTAAGTCGACTCAATACTGCAAAGAAACGTAAAGAAGAGGAAAAGCAAATTGGAGAAGAAGCACAGGCAGAAGCATTGGAACGCATCCGAAGAATGAAATTAAGAAGAGAGGGCAGAGATCAGCCTAGTACAGATGCCTATGCAGATCCAAGATACCATATGGCTATGTGCAAAGTCTCAGGTGTAAGTTCCAATAGAATAATTGATAGACATCCTTTTATAACCTTAGAGATAGAACAAGGAAAGAGTGCAAGGACTCTACGGGCCTTGATTGACTCAGGTGCAGCCACTAGTGCAGTTAGACTCTCTTATTGTCAAGAGTTGAAATTAAAAGTCAATCCTATAGAAGCATACCTTATAGGATTGGGAGGTGTGGAAACCCCTTGCATGGGCGAGGTGGACCTTCCCCTCTACATTCAAGATGCTCTCATGACAGTGAAGGTGCTAGTGTGCGAAGATGAGGACCTCACTGAGCCTCTTGTCTTGGGTCAAGTCTGGATCTATGATCACGCAGTCAACCTCAACCTACGAAGTGGACTTCTTCAGGTTTGGGTAAATCAGAATCGCATTACAATTGAGTTAGAAAAAGAAGCACTCAAGGGATTAGGAAAGGCACAAACTCCTGGTCCTTCCAGGAGTACACATGAAGATGACGATGCTATTCTTGTCCAAAACTATGTGATGTAGAGGGATGATTGTCTCAACAAAGAAGTCAAAGATACGATGGAACTTCCTTCTTTTCCAAAAGCCAGAGGGATATGGCAACCAAAGGTGGATCAAATGCAGAGGAAGCAGATGATCTATGCTTGAAGCCAGAAGGAAGTACGAAGCAAGGTGTCTCAGCCACCAAAACAAGTTTGGGTGCGGAAAGGCAAGCATCCTGTTGCGGTCCAGTCACAACCACTGGCTCAACTTCATATTAGTGATCAACAATAGGACACTAATAAGAAGTCCTTCAAGGATTCTTCTACTAAAGTAAAGTCTATCTGGGTACCCAAGAAGTCGATGAAGGCTGACCTGCAATCAAGACAAATTTGGGTGCCTAAGGCTTGCTTGCGGGCTCAAATAGTTGCACAGAAAATGCACCATGTACAGCATAATTCACTCATGCAAATAGCTGATTCCCACCCTCATTTGACACGCACAAACACCTATTTTTCCATGAGCATGGGTAGAATCACTTGTAAATGGGTCCCTAAAAAGCCTCATTTCCAAGTAGACCTTCTAATAAAGCCCTCCAGAGTCTCCAAAAGTCAAAAGAGAAAGCCATCCGCTGTGTTTGGCTGCCCAAACCTTGTAACAAACTGCCTGATTCCATTGTAAAGTCACCTCCGCTTACTAATTGTATCCACATTGCACCCCACCACTCCGATTAGCACGTAGGAACTCGGCATCTTCTAACCACACTTCACACTCACAACCACACGAGCACTAACTAACTAACTAACTATCCCACAGTTCATCATGTTAATGTTGTAACGGGGACACATGATCGCTTTCTGTCCATTTGCAATGTTAACATTCATTTGTATATTCTCACAGAACCGACGACCGACTTCCTCGATATGGCCAAGGCTACAGAAACGAGCTCCCAGGCAGGCACGAGTCCTCAGATAGTAGACATGAAAGTCTCCCTATTGAGGAAGAGTTGAAGGAAAGACCACAGGCATTGAGAGCATTACATGTCATACCTATTCAGAATCCCCCCCAAGGGCACACATCGCCAGTAAGCAAGACCTCCCATTGGTTCAGTGAAGTTGCAAGAACCCTTGGAGAAGGCACTTATTTGTGGGAGTCTGAAATAGAGTTCAATGGACGTTGGGGCTGGTATCACTTCTTTACATGAGAGTTTGAGAGGCTTCAAAATAGTGAAGGATTGCAACCAATATGGAAGAAGGCTAGATTATATGATTACTTCACAGCTCAATTACCAAAGCCGGACTTCCTAAGGTGTTCGTACTTGATTAGCACCCTCATTCCCAGTAAAAAGAAGAAAGGGTTCAGCACATTTGTACTTCCTTCTCTTACGCGAGGAATTGAATTGAAGCATTTCAAATTGACCAACAATTTGGTAAGGGAAGCTCTAGAAATGCAAGGTATGCACATCCCTATGGAGAAGGAAACAATGATCCCTGACAACATGAAGAACAGGTACTTAACTAAGCTGAAGGATATGGTGGCAATGACACCAGCTATTGCCATTCACCTCCGAATGTGCATGCAACACTTCGCGTTCCCGGCTCAAGAAAGATTCACGATGCCCCCCAAGAAGATTTGGTTCATTCTATACTTAGCAAACACCTTCAACCTGAAAATTAACATGCCACACTCGATCATCGACCAAATCCATCTTGCACACCAATGTTGGTATAAGAAACAGAAGTAAGTGCTCTATGGATGTTGTGCACTTACGAGGATTGTATATCGGTGCTTGGCATATGATGTGCCAATTCAAAGGGCGCTCATCTGGACTAGGGCGCAAAATTTTCAGCGAAGGCTATCAGCTGCAGGACCTCCTTCAAAGAAAATGAGGGGAGCTATTCAGATGCCTTGTGCATAGGCCCGGGGTGTGACCCTGACACCGAAAATGACTCCGCCACCCCAGAGGCGCGTACAGCCCTTTACCATCAGGTTACCAAGGCACAGTGCAAAAGGGCCTAATCTGGTGTTCCCATCGATACCCACCGATTTAGAGTTCCCTCATGGCTTTACTTTGGAGGATTTGACTGATGAGGAGGTAGCAAGGATAATTAATGCTACTAATTTGGAAGTTGAAGCAGAGCAATTAAGTGGGCAACAAATTGTCATGGACCAGCCACATCCAACTCAACCAGAAATCATCGAAGTAGATGAAGACGAAGAGGAGACTGTAGAAAAGGAGCAAGATGATGAACAAGAAGGACCATCCGACGAAGGGGAACATGAACAGGAGCAACACATTATACCATAACTTGCGGGAGCCCCAGCTTATACGAAGCAACTAAAGAGACTGTATGATACTATCAACCTGGTTCAGGAACAACATAGACTATCTTTGGCAACAAGAAAGGCCTTGATGAACCAGATACTTGAAGAAGAAGGTGTAGATGATCAATACAGGGCTACCCTTGACATGCTTGGTGATGCATTAGGAGTACTAGAGACCGTGTACACCGCCCTTGCACACTCACGGAGATTCGAGCGACAGCATGGGAGACGTCCCCCCAGACTAGGGAAACAGATAAATATCTTGGTATCAGAACCACAGGGCACCACCTCCACAACCACTAACACATCTCACCCCATTCATCACACTGATGAAGCCCATACCTCAAGTGCACCCCTATCACCACCTTTACCACCCCCCTCCAACCCCACCACCTTCACCTCCTACCACCACTATCACCACTACTGTCACAGCCACAGTCTCCACTGTCGGATAGCTCATGATACCAGCTTTACACTGATTACTGGTATGTATTGAGTGCAGATGGCATCTTCAAGTTCAGAGGCTACACAAGAGGAGAGGTCCTACTTCTTCCCTTGGAATCGATTTCTAAAGCAAGAGGTCATTGGTTCCTTGAAGACCATCCTGTGGTGGATCTTCTTTTCATGGCCACCATCAATATTATGGATAGGGACCACTAATTCCCTATCATGTCACAAGATTTTCAAACCATCATACAAGGACTGCCGCACATCACAGATGTTTGGACAAGAGCACGAATTGATGCATTTTTGTGAATTCCCATATACTTACCAGATTTTCAGAGATGCACACAAGTTATGAACACAATCTAGTCAACAGCAGATAAGCCATCAATTCCAGAAGCTAAAGTGCTCAACAAAACAGGTTCATGGACAACCATTCGATTCACTCATGAACTAATCAACCAAGCTTTTGGATGGAGTCAGCAGGGTCTCACTAATGTCAAAGATGAATGTCATAACATAAAAAAGAAAACCTTTCTAGAAATCAATAGGATGGATATAGAAGAATCGGTTAGATTGGTGCATCAAATTTTTTGTTTTCCCAGCATGAACAGATATACAGTGCCTCAAAAAATTTTAGTCCAATTGCTCTCACATGCGATGAGGCAAGTTGGAAATCAAGTAAATCTTACTCCATATCAAGACCGTCTATTTGAAGCTAAAAAGAAATGGAGTCACAAGAAGTTTTTGAATGGAAGTTCCCCATTGACTTTGCTAACCTATGCAGCTCTCAAGATGAAAGAACGTCTACGTTTGATGCCAAAATCCATCGAAATGGCAAAATATGAAAAGTTGGTGACTGTTCCAAAGAAAAAGAAAACAGTTATCTCCAAAGAAGAAGTGGGACCAAGTTCCCAAAAACCAATGAGAGGGGCTAAGCACGCTAGAGATGAAGTTGCGCAAGAAACTCCACAATCCAAGCAAGCACATACACTCCCAAAGATCCCTCTAACACACCCGCCTATCACAAAAAGATATCTTTTAGCGGCACTAGAAGAAACGCATATGTACATGCGTGGTCAAGTGAACCTCAATGTCCAAGGACATCAATGTAGACAGGCAAGATGAGGGCAGCAACAAAAGAAGAAGGAACATACTCCATAATTAGCTGCCAGGTATAAAGAATTAGGACTGGAGGATTCAAGTTCTAATGAGGAATCTAGCCCTGAGAAGGATACCTTGGACACTAACATAAGAATAGAAACAAACAATGAGGAATGGACAAAGATAAACCAGGTCGAAGTTACACCCAAAAATCAACAATCACGTATACAGAACTAGGAAGCATCCATTGAACAAACACATCTCATTCAATTGAACGAAAAGTCACAAATCAGCATAAAGGAAGCTTCAATCACACATAAAGATGTGGTGCCACCCATAAAAGAAGAACTACAAACATACGTGGAAAAAGAAAGGTGTTTACAACAGAATGTGGAACCAATTGTGATTGAGATCCCTGATGACACACCACAAGGTAAGACATTAAGTAAGGAGGTTGAGCCAAAGATACAACTTCATATTCGGCAGCCCCAAGACACAACATTGCATGTGGCACAAGGAAAAGATGTTACCACAGGTGAAGAACCTAGCATCCCGACAACATGGTTAAATGTCAACGTTACTCAACTAAAACCAATAGTCAAGCAAATGATACAAACGGCCATGGACACGCAGCAGTAAATGATGGCAATAGATGCAGATTATGACAAAGCCATGTGAGAAAAGAATCAATTTCAAGTGATGAGTGAACAACTGTCTGCACAGTTGATCCAAGTTCAACAAGTGGTTTCAGCTAAAGAGATGGAAATAATAGAAGTCAAAGGACAATGCACTACATTAATGGAGCAGAATCACAAGCTCTAGGGACAGCTGATGGAGCTGCAAAGACAACATGAAGCAACTGAAGCGGACAAAGAGAGAATGAAGGCTAGAAGCAATCTGTTAGAAATGTAGCTCAAAGTATATATGGAGGAAAACGATAATCTACGCAAAAGGAATAAAGAACTGATGAAGGCACTGCTTTACGACCAACCAATAGACAAACAAGAGACAACAGCAATTGACCAGAAGGAATTGAACGATCAGATTGCAAAATATGCAAATCTGCTGAAACCAGAGCAAATCCTAAAAGAAGAATGGGAACAAAAGTACATGCAAGACACGAATGAGCTTAGGAAACAACTCAAAGCTGTTGAAGAAAAAATCTTGGTAATTTATAATGAAGATGCGGATCAAATAGCAAAAATTGGCAATGAGCTTCTCGTGGCTAAAGACGCGCTCCAGACAACCCTTCACGAAGTTAAAGAAAAGGCCGAGCATATTGTACAATTAGAAGCTCAAGTAGAATAGAAAGCAAACATCGGGACACTAGTAGAGCCACAACCAGAGAATCCTACTGATGAGGTAGAGGTATGTCCTCTATCGCCGCCGATCTATCATTCTCCCATAAAAGAGCAGATGTCAGAACCTTGTGATGATCATCCCATGCCATATACTGCAGAAATAGGTCAGAAGGAACGGGCACTATTGGTGTCCCGATTGACAGAAAAATTTGAAAATGAAGTCGTCAAAGTAATGAAAGAAGCCAAAATTAAAGGAAAAGACTTGGATACAATCATGAAGCCCTTCAGTATTCCGTATGGGCTCTTGAAAGATAAAACACGACAATATATAAAGAAGATCACACAAAAGGATCCAGATGAGCAGTTGCACTTCAAGGAAAACACATTCAATTACACTCAAGAAGAATTTGAAGCTGCACAACCTTTATGGAGAAGAAAATTTTTGGAGAAAAATCCTACTTTGGGGGTGCAGTGGCAAGCAGCACCATATTTGTTACAAGTAAATCCTTTTTTTTTTCCAACACCACGTCGCAGAGAAGCACGCGAATTTTTGGATATGCAAAAGAGTGGTGTGCTCAATAAACAGTGGTTAAATCATCCTCTGCTTTCAAGTCCACCTCACAATTACTTGGAAAAGATGCATCAACAAATGCCACATTCAAAATTGGGTGTACCATACTTTGAACCCTATCAATGAGTCAGATGAAGCAGAAGACTCATCCTTTTCCAATTTTACATTTGAAGGTGATGGCAACTACCTATCAGATGCATTGGTAGTGGATGACAACTTTGCAGTCAATGTAGAAGAGGACAATGATGAAGGTGCAGATTTCTATTTATTAAAGTGCACAGAAGGAAAACAATTCAGTCCAAAGAATGCAATGGATGCGTGGAACAACATGATAGCTTCAGGAACATATTATGTGGTGGGTTTATTTTATGAGAGACTAGAAGAAAATGTCTACAGGCTGTTAGAAACAAGACCACCAGCTTATATGTATTCCCATCTTATAAGATGCATTAAAATACCCATGTCACCAGTCCATGATTGTACAGACATGTTTACCATAAATGGTGATGTGTATGAGGCCGTTTATAATAGTATGCCCTGGAATTTGTAATACCCATGTGATGTTGGACAACTTTTTTCTGGCACTATTTAGTACACGATTTGATTAGATAATTATAAACTAGTTTCTTCAGTAACCATTTCTGTGCTAAGAAGTTCAATCAAGTGGAACATCTGTTGCCTCCCTAATAAAGCTGCTAAATGGATAGCTAGATCCCTGGATTCTTCTGACATATGGGCTAACCTCATAAAAAGAAACACTAAACATTTTTATATAGAAAACTATAAATCGTGGCAAGATCATTCTTTATGGGATATTATTGTGTCTCCTCACTCTTTTTTTGTTGTAGGTAGTTCCCTTTGTTGTAGATTATGGAAGGCTTGGATGGAGATTAAAAAGGCATGTTGCCCTAATGAGAAGTACTTTACTCATTCTAACTTTTTTCTTCAGGAAAGCATCTAGATTGGATGGCTATCTCTGTGGAACAATTGCAAAATGGGAATCAAAGAGCACGTGTTGCAAGAAGGGATACTCTAGCTGGAATGACCTCATTGTCAATGGTGGGGTCATTCAGGACTGTTATAATGGATATCACTAACTTATCTCGTACTTGTCTTTAAGTATTGCTGCTGCACAAAAAGGTGTTGCATGAGAGGCTTCTTCAATGCACTTCCCACAGGCCTATTCACCTTGCTGATGTTGCCAGATACATGTTGCAGAAATTCAAGAGGTGCAAAGGGTTCAAAAACATTGCAGTGAGGTGTCTTCTTGCTGTCAAGACAGCCCCTCCTGAGGATTTTCAACTATCTAAACATCTGTATAACACCTGCCCCAAACATTAGAGAGATTCATTACTTATGTTGTACTCTAGTTCGAGATTTGACATGTTTTTCTCATGTAAATGAGCTTGTGTATCAAGAACCTTTGTATCTCTCTGACTTGTATCCTGCCCAGATGTATATCCCGTGCTCTAGCAGTATTTGTTGAGTATTTATTGTAATCTGGGACCCTTGTGTGGGATCCTACCCTCTATACACTTACACATACCATCATTAATCTAATCTTCGTGCTCTCTTTTAAAAAAAGGGTGGAGCGCTTATCTATATTTGATGAGGGTTTTCCCCTAGCACAGTTTGTAACTCTTCTATATTAATATTCATTTTTTTGTTCTCTCAAAAAAAAGAGTGTGGCGCAGTTCAGTTGGATTGGCTCTTTGCCTCTTGAGGCGGGGGCGGGGGTTCAATCCCTAGCTACGGCAAGACACTTTGTAACTCATCTAACCCTTGCTTTGTGGGATCGGGGGGTCCCATGGGTACTATGCATGTTCACTTGTAGAGTTGGAATTTCAAAATTAAAGTCCAAGGGAGTAGGCTTAGGTTGAACCTCCATTTCAAAAGGAAAAAAGAAAAGCATGGCAGCTTACCCCCCTCAGAACAAAACACGCACTCTTGAAACAGATGAATTGATGTGAGGGTGGAAGCATGATTTTGGAAGGAAATGCCATTTATGTTCCATCGGAATAGTTTGAATCCACCCATAGAATAAAAAGTTTTTTATGGAAAGCAGAGATTAAATTAAATTTAGGAAATATTGTACAGTTGTGTAGGGGGCAGGCCCTGTTGGGACAAAACATCTTACAGAGAGTGACTCTCCACTATTGGTATCTAACATTACATATGATTTTTGAATACATGGCTTGATGCATAGGAGCATCAGAGATACTAGAACGGTAGGCCTGTCTAGCAAACTTCATTTCTTTCCAACAGTTGTAAATTTGATTCCTACTACCATCTCCAAAGCATCTTTTATTTCTTCCAATCTAGATGTTCCATAATATTTGTGCTCTCCATAATATTTGTAGTGGTTGCACTTCTCTTTGGCTTTTAGGAGCAGCTCCCTCTGATCCATAAGCACTTGTTTACAACCAAGAGATAAATCAGCAATGTCATTAATGAAGAAAGGATCCACAATATCCTGCCGAGACATAAGGCTATTCCATGAGTTAAAGCCTTTTTTCCTACACTTATTCATCTTAACAGGAAAAGGAGAAGCTTCTTCGGCATTCACCCATCCAGTCCATAATGAGTCCTTTGACAAAAACCAGAGATTAGAAGCAAACATTGGATTTAAGGTATAACCCTCTTTAACTTTCATCCACGCATAGAAATACCTCTAATAATTCCTTGTTCAATTTTATCTTTGACTAACCATCCTAGAGCATCACTAGAAATAGCAAACAGAGGAGGAGCAAGGGGACAACCCTGTCTGATAGAGCTATAAAGATTGAAGGGTTCAGAAACAGAATAAAATAACCTGTAAGGAGTAGTATCAATTGTTGATATATTTAGGTAGTGATGTGTGTGAACACACTAGGACTGCCGGGGCACTTTTTTCCCTCTTTAGGAGGTTTTTTTCCCCCGGCTTGTATATACGCCTATTGCCCTAATGGGCTACTTATCTTTGTACATTCTCTAGTAATACATTCAGTCGTGTGTGTTGTGCTCCAAGCTTCTTCTTCTTCCTTGTGCTGTTCGCGTGCTTCCGCAGACGTCTAACTCCAACAATTGGTATCAGAGCAGGTCGTCGCTTCTTCTAGGGTGCCATCGACACTCCTCCGTTTGCAGTCTCAGATTCGCACGAAATTTGGTGAGCATACTCAGGGTGTTTCCGAGATCAAAACAGCTTCGCTGTGTGGTGCCAAAATCGCGATCTGAGCTCGTTTCGGCCTCCGAACGCACTATCGCAGCGCTTGTGCAGGCTATTTCGTCCTTTTGTGCCAAAGGTATATACCAGTTTCTGTTCGCCAGTTTAAGCGTCTCGAAGTCTGCTATAGGTCTAGCAGAACTCGTCTGGGCAGTTCTGTTCAACTTTTTGAGATACAGTCAATTTTGTGCATCAAGGTATTTTAGTCACCGGCCATGGCTGAAAGCAGTGATGTATTCCGTATGTTGGCTGTTGAGGATAAGTTGGATGGTACCAACTACCCATTATGGGCTTATATGATGCGACATGTACTGGTTGCAAAAGGATTGTGGAACATTGTGCAGGGTGTTGAAAGACGTCTTGTTACACCTGTAACGACAGGTACTGCAAATACAGGTGTTGGAGCTGATGAAGATGGTGTCGAAGATGATATTCCGCAGATTCCTGTTCGTGCTGCTGTTTCTGTTGCACCTACTGCAGAGCAGATTCGTTGGGATGGCAGAGATGCCCAGGCACATGCATTGATAGCTTTGTCTGTCAAACGTGCCATTATTCCTCACATTCGCTCTTGCAGAACAGCAAAGGATGCTTGGGATACGCTTACCACTTTGTACCAGGCTAGGAATGAGGCTCGTGTTGCTTACCTCCGAAAACAGTTGGAGAGTGAGCACATGAATGAAGGTGATTCTATGGACAGTTTTCTTACAAAGATCAAAGACCTGAAGGAACAATTGATTTCTGCTGATGAAGTTATACCAGATAGCTCACTTGTGCATACCGTTCTGAATGGTCTTCCTGATTCATATCAGAGTTTTGCCTCTACTCTTCGGTTGATGATGAAAGGCAATCCGAATGCCTTGTCATTTGAGGAATTAGTCTCTGTTCTGTTGCAGGAAGATCAGTCCAGGCAGAACAGGTCCATTATGCGTGTTGCAGATCAAGCTTTCCTGGCTAGTCAGAAGGGCAAAGGAAAATGGAGCTCTTCTACTAGTAAGCAGAAATCTGCAAATGCTGCACAATCGAAGAACCAGGATAAAGATGAGAAGAAATCAGAAAAGCAGAAATTGTTCTACAAGTACTGTAAAGGAAATGATCATATTATAAAGAACTGTCCAAAACTGGCTGCTAAAGAGGCAAAGAAGAAAGAGGCTGGAATGGTTGTTGCAGAGGCCTCTACACCAAAAACAGAGTCTGCAAATCTTGTGCAGGAAGAAGAATGGGCGTTTACTACTGTCTGCAGTTTTGACCCATCTTCTCATGATCAGTGCATGTCTGCAGTAGACTCAGATGTTTGGTACTTTGACAGTGGGGCGACCAAACATATTACCTCGCAGCGCAGTTTCTTCTCTTCACTCGAGCCTGCCCCTACAGGGAATACTGTCACATGCGCCAATAACTCCTCTTATCCTGTTATGGGAGTTGGTAAGATCATTCTGACTACTGCTGATGGTAGTTCTTTCACTTTGTCAGATGCTTTATTTGTGCCAGGGATCAAAAAGAATCTGTTATCACTTTCTGCATTAGCCAAGATTGGCTTGGTTGTGAAATTTGTTGATGACAGGTGTACAGTCCATGATCTCTCAAATGGCGATGTGATTATTGCTTCTGGCATTTTATGTCGTGGGCTGTATAAGCTCATAGACTATGAAAGATCTGTGAATGATTCGGCATGTGCAGTTCATGATTCTCAGGCTATGTCAGATGCAAAGCTTTGGCATGCACGCTTTGGTCATCTGAATTTTGCTAGTTTGTTACGCCTGCAGAAATCTGAAATGGTGTCCTCTTTGCCCAAACTTGAGGCACCTGGAAAACATGTTTGTGAAGGCTGTATTTTGGGCAAAATGCAGCGTTCTTCCTTTCCAAAAGATGGTTCAGTTCGGGCTATGCAGAAATTGCAGCTTGTACATAGTGATGTCTGTGGTCCTATGCAGACACCCTCTTTTGGAAATTACCTTTACTTCGTGACTTTCATTGATGATTTTTCCAGGCATGCATGGGTATATCCACTCAAAGCAAAGTCCGAAGTGTTCATGTGCTTCAAACAGTTTTTGGTTTTGGCTGAAAATCTGTCAGCATGTAAAATGGGCACCCTCCGTTCTGATCGAGGGGGGGAATATATGTCTTCAGATTTTAAGGCATTTCTGGCTGAACGTGGGATAAAACACCAGTGTACAGTGCCGTATACACCTCAACAGAATGGAGTTGCTGAACGAAAGAACAGGTCACTCATGGAGATGGCGAGGTGCATGGTCAAAAGTCAGGCTTTACCACATAGTTTCTAGCTTGAGGCTGTCATGTGTGCAGCATATGTACTGAACAGGTGTCCCACTAAAGCGTTGCAGTCTATCACTCCATATGAGGCTTGGCATGACCGCAAGCCATCTGTTGCTCATCTGCGTGTTTTTGGTTGTTTGGCATATGCATTAGTGCCTGAACAACATCGCAGAAAATTGGATGATAAGGCAGTAAAATGTATTTTTGTTGGGTACAGTTCTGAAAGTAAAGGCTATCGTCTGTATCATCCACAGACTAAACGCATTCTGGTTAGCCGTGATGTTGTCTTTGTGGAAGATGCTATTCAGCCATTGCTTTCATGTACTAAGGAGACATCTATTAGCTCCAAAGACATGTATGATACTTTGATGCCTCTTTTTACAGGTGGACAGGCTAACGCTGGTCCTAATGAGGCAACTTCTCAGCCTTTGCAGGTTTCATATGATGATGCAGATCATTCCATTTCTGATGCAGATTTACATGATGCACTTGTTGATGAGAGAGCTGATATTGAACAGGCAAAAACTATGCCAAAATGGCTGGTGCAGACTTTGCGTGACAGCAAATTAGATGCACCTTTGTCATATCGTACTCGTTCAGGCTCTCATAGTACCTCCTTTGCATCAGATTGCTATGCTATGGCTGCATCTAGTCTCTGTGATGAGAATGAGCCTGTTTCTTTTGATGAAGCACAAAATTCAGAAAATTGGATGGCTGCTATGCAATCTGAATATGATGCTATAATGAAGAATGGTACATGGTCTTTATGTGACTTGCCTCCTGGCAAGAAGGCCATTGGCACTAAGTGGGTATACAAGCTGAAGCGTAAACCTGATGGTACAGTTGACAGGTATAAGGCTAGGCTTGTTGCAAAGGGTTATGCGCAGGAAAGAGGCATTGATTTTGATGAGACCTTTGCACCTACATGCCGTATGACTACTGTTCGGAGCATTTGTGCACTTGCAGCCCATCATGGTTGGAATGTACATCAGTTGGACATTAAAACAGCATTTCTGAATGGTGACTTGCATGAAGAAGTGTATGTTTTTCAGCCCCGTGGCTTTGTGCAGAAAGGGCATGAAAACCAGGTGTGCAGGTTAAAGAAGGCGTTATATGGTTTAAAGCAAGCACCACGTGCTTGGTATGAGAAAATACATGCCTATCTAATTGCACATGGTTTTGAGAACAGTCCAACTGAAAGCACCTTATATGTTAAGCGTGCTAATGATGTGCTTCTGATCATTGTTGTCTATGTAGACGACATGCTGCTCACTGGTCCTCTTGAGAAGCATATTGCTGATTTTAAGGCTGATTTGCATGCCTCATTTGAGATGTCTGATTTGGGGCATTTGCATCACTATTTGGGCATTCAGTTTATGCACGTTGATGGTGGAATGGCTTTGTGTCAAACAAAATATATTGACACATTATTGCAGCGTTTTGGCCTTGAAGACTGTAAGCCTATTGCCACTCCTATGGAGACAGGTTTACGATTGAGTCTTCATGATGCTGGAGATGCATTTGATGCTGTTCTCTATCAGCAGGCTGTTGGATGCTTGATTTACTTATGCATTACTCGGCCAGATATTCAGTTTGCTGTCTCACAGATGAGCAGGTTCATGCATTGCCCAGGAGTCACGCATTGGAAAGCGGTTAAGCGCATCTTTCGTTACTTGAGTGGTACTCGGCTACTTGGGTTGTTTTATCCCAAGGGGGGATCACTACCGCCAGATTTGCATGCTTTTTCTGACTCAGATTGGGCTGGTTGCTATGACACTCGTGTGTCCACCAGTGGTTTTTGCTTCATGCTTGGTAGCTCATGTATATCTTGGTTGAGCAAGAAGCAGCCTACTGTGGCCACTTCCAGTTGTGAGGCTGAGTATAGGGCAGCTTTCACAGCGACTGTTGAGTGTGTGTGGCTCAGACGCCTTATGGCTGATTTGGGTGTTGGCCAGTCTTCTGCCACCACCATCTTCACTGACAGTCAGAGCGCATTGGCAGTTGCGAGGAACCCTGTGTTCCATGCTCGCACTAAGCACATTGAGGTGCATTATCACTATGTCAGGGAGAGGTTCTCTGCTGGGGAGATCAGCTTGGCATATGTGCCCACGCAGGAGAACATTGCAGACCTTTTCACGAAGGCTCTGCCTAGGGAGAAGTTTGAAGCTTTCCGCAAAGCTTTGGGCTTACTTCCTTTTGTGGAGTGATTTCCACATAGCTTGGCACTTCCTTATACATGAGTGCCAGCTCCTTGTTCACTGCATCACTCCCAGGGGGGATTTGTTGATATATTTAGGTAGTGATGTGTGTGAACACACTAGGACTGCCGGGGCACTTTTTTCCCTCTTTAGGAGGTTTTTTTCCCCTGGCTTGTATATACGCCTATTGCCCTAATGGGCTACTTATCTTTGTACATTCTCTAGTAATACATTCAGTCGTGTGTGTTGTGCTCCAAGCTTCTTCTTCTTCCTTGTGCTGTTCGCGTGCTTCCGCAGACGTCTAACTCCAACATCAATTATCAATGTATTGTTAGGCCCGTACTCCACATTCTTGTCCCAAAAATGAGCCAGTTTTTTTGAAATGGATTGAAAAATTCCAAAAACACTGATTCCTTCCCCAAATATCCATAAATTTCCTCCTGAACATCGGGAAGATTGTATCAATACATTTGTTGACCTCGTCTAGGTCATAGGCACTCCAAATCCAGACATTGAAATGTTCAAGGCACCATTGAAGAAATGCATTACTGTCAGGAAAGGCCTGCTTACTTCGGATATTCATAAATACTTCAACTTCTGGAATCAGAGCCCTAGGTTGTAAATCCTTGTGAATGGGTTTCAATTCTTGTATCGCCTCCTCTGTCACGCCATGTTGAATCTTTGGAGGGTCCCTTTCTATCTCAATAACTTCCAGTTCCATTATCACATGATCCAACCTCTTTAGTTTTTTTTAATTTCCTAGTATTTGTTTAGGTTCTTGATTTCCTTTTGGTGTAAACACTAGTACAGGATTAGTTTGAGTTGAAACTGATACGTTTTGCTCAATTGCTATTGCAATAAGATTAGTTTGAGTTGAAATAGGACATCTTTGAGTTGAAATAGGATCAGTTTGAGTTGAAACTGATACTTTATTTAGTTTTTTTTCTTTTTGGGCATCTTTGTGCTCAACTTCTATTGCGGCCTGACATTGACTTGCTAAGGATGTAAGACTGTCTTTTGTGGTAGTTGTGGATGGAACTTTGTTCTTATCTGACCTATAAGCCAAACATCATTACAACTTACAATCAATGACACTATTAGTCTATCGAAAATTGTACAGAATAGGATAAATACAATCAATAACATCGTTACAAAATAGGTTAAATACAAAATCCTATGAGAGCTAATCGATTTGGACAATGTCACGGTGTCGGAAAGAATTTGTTACTCTTAAAATATTTCAAAAATTAAAATATTAATTGATTGATATAAGTTGGTTACATTATGAAATTTTGACTAATATTTGACTTTAATTTTGCAGGAAAAGAAATTGTTGATCAATAACAAGAAGGGAAGTATTTAGCCAAATGTTTTCTTAATAGTATTTAAGGTTATAGATAAAAATTCAAGGGTTAGTTAAGGGTATATTTATGTTTTGAAAGTAAATGTAAGGATATTTAAGGGTTACATATAGGTTTTGAACATGAATTATAGGGTTCTAGTTAAGTTTTAAGGTTAATTATGGGTTAATTATTCATCCTAGTGGGTTATGGAAGGTTAGAAAATAGGTTTATGGGTTAATTGGAATTAATTGATGAGGTTTAAAGTTAGCTATAGGGTAAACCTAAGGTTAAATGAATAAATAAGTGGGTTGTAGTTTATAAATAAATTGTTAAATAGGTTAATTTTATCATATGGAACCTTATTAAAATATTAGATAAATATATTAATTATTTAATTTCACTAAGCCTAAGGTAATAATTAAAATAGGTTACATTAAATTTTAGCCTAAGGTATAGTATTTATTCTAAAGTTTAGTATTTAAATAAATAAAAAAGAAGAAATGAAAAGTTATTTAAATTCTAAAGTATTTGGTCCATAGGATATTTAAATGGTTGGTTGAAAATTGGAAAAAGATCTAGGAGGAAAATCCCACGCCTTTTTTCTTGTTGAGTGTTGTTGGAGTGATGTGGAGTCAAATTAGGTAGTTGGTTGAGTTATCTAAAGAGAATTGTAGGCTATGGTGGGCTACTCACTTCTATTTAAGAAGGGAGTACGTGCTCACAAGTTCATGTCTTTTTTTTCAGGTATTTACTATGCTCTAGACTATAGTCAAATTGTTTGCACTTAGTTCTATGGAAGCTCTCTGACAGGAGGAGAGAGAGAAGACCATCTCTCTTGTCCTTCAGTTTTTGGGAAAGCAAAATTTTTTATTTTCTCTTTTTTTGATGATTGCAGGATAAGGAGGCGTTGATTTTTTTCCCCATTTTCTGGCTTTTTCCTTTCTTTTTTTTCCCTCTTCTATTTTCTTTTTTTTCTCTGACTTTTCTCCTTCCCCTCTCTTCCTTCATTTAATGCCCCTCTCCCTTTCTCCCTTTCCCTCCCTTTCTCTGCCGGCGGCGCAGCTCTGCTGCGCGCGCAGCACAGAGAGAGAGAGAGAGAGAGAGAGAGAGAGAGAGAGAGAGAGAGATATTTAGAGAGAGAGTGAGAGAGAGAAGTTTTTTAATTTTTTAATTTTATTTTTTTATTTTTATTTTCTTTTTCTTCTGTTTTTGTTCCTCCCTCCCTCTCTTTCCCTCTCACTGCAGCCGACGGCGCAGTCCGCCGGCGCAGTAGAGAGAGAGAGAGAGAGAGAGAGAGAGAGAGAGAGAGAGAGAGAGAGAGAGAGAGAGAGAGAAAGAGAGTATGTTTTTTTATTATTTTTCTTTTTTTTTCTTTCTTTTCTTTTTATTTCAAATTTATTAGATAAAGTTTCATGTTATATTTATTATTTAGTAAATAAATACTAAAAAAATAAAATATAGAGTGTAAAGGTATATGTTTATGTATTTATGTATGTATATATTTAAGTATGTGTATGCATGAATATTTAAGACTATATGTATTTATTTAAATATAAGTATTTATGTATGTGTGTGAATATATATGTATTTATTTATATATATGTGTATTTATTTATGTATATGTTTTAGTATATGTTTATGTTTTCTATATATGTGTATGTGTGTGTGAAAGTATTTTAGCTTAGGTTCCTCATATCTTAATGTTTTATGCATAGTCATTAAGTATGGAATGAATGGTTTATTATGTATGACATGTAGGGTATGACAGGGTACGCATGTATGTTTATTTATTTAACTTGATTTTCTATATATGTGTTTTGCATTTCTAACTTTTCTTTTATGAGTTTCAGGTTTTCTGAAGGAGGGTCCATTGAACCTTTAGTCTTACCTTTAGTCCTATATAAATTTACCTTTCCTTTTTCCATTCATCAACCCTATACATTCTTATTTTATCCTTTCCTTTCCCTTCTCTTTTCCCAAACATTTATCATGACCATTCTTAGCTTCTTCCTTTCTTACCCTACCCTTAGCCCAAGCTTCTTTAACCCTTAGGCTGATAGACACTTGAGTTCTTTTCCCAAGTATCAAGCTAGTGCATGTTAGATATTAGGACTTGAACCCATGTTAGTGTTAGAACTTGGACCCATGTTTTATGTTAGTACATGTTAGAGAAGTTAGTTAATGTTAGGCATGTTAGGTTAGATATTGCATGCTAATTAAAGCATGTATTTAAGTTGTTATCCATATTACATGTATGTGTATGCATGTATATGTTAGTGTAAGTTCATATATGTATGTGTTAGTATCTGTTTATGCATGTATATATTAGTAAGTGTTAGTATGTGCTCATGCATGTATATGTTTGTATGTGTTATTTTATGTTCATGCATGTGTGTGTTTATGCATGTGCATGTAGGTTCATGCATGTATGTTAGTGTACATGTATGCATGATCATTTATGTGTGTTAATGTATGCTTATGCATGTGCATGTATGTTTATGTATGAATATTTATGCATGTATGTATGTTAGTTAAATGTATGATTATGAGTAAGCAATGTATGTTAATGTATATTAAATAATTATGTAAATGAATTTTTTATTGTAAAGTATATATTTTAAAAAAAAAAGAATGTACTTATTATATATGTGGTTTTAGAAAGATAATTACGTTAATGTTATTCAAAAAGAAAATTCTAAATGAGTGTTATTTTTTATATAAAAGATATACTAATTTCTGTCATGTCTTTTTTTTCAGATTTGATTTATGAAGAATTGCAGCCTCTTGGTGAACTGAAGATTTGTTTAATGAAGAATTGCAGCCTCTTGGTGAACTGAAGCTATTGGCGAACTGGAGATACACATGTGACCTGAAGTTTGAAAAGCAGAGATTGTCCTTAGTGTGAAACTTTTATTAGCTTGTATAGGCTATCTTTTAGACTGTCATTTTAAACATCATCCTTGAGGTTGTATAGGACTTTGGTTATTCATTTAGTATCATCTTTTATGTCTAAAGAAAATTCTTCTAGTAACACCTTTCTATCTTCATCAACTTTTGAATTGTTGTTTCCAAAACCAATAGAAGATAAAGAATCAATAAAAGCAATCATAGTAGACGAATCTTTGCACGATCTTAGAACAACTATAACTTTCCTTTCTACTGTTCCTCCTAGTGTTAGTGAAGAAAATTTTCCTCCAACTGTAGATAGAAACGTAGAAACTATCCAAGAAGAAACAAACGAAACTATAAAAGATCAAATAGTTAGTGAAAAGATTATCCTACCTTCTTATTTTGATGCAGTTGAACTTTATAGGAACGCTTCACCTTACGGACCTTAGGAAAAGTTATACTTGTACCTAAGTTTGCTACAGACACCCCGCGTGTGCCGAACAATTTAGGCGGATGACTTGATCCACCATCCGAGCATCTCTCACGACCCGACATTGGTGAACCCGACGTGAAGATCGGCTTGCGACTCAGACGGATATTATCAGGTTGCATTGCATATACATTCATACGATTTTACATCGGTGCAGCTGCGTCTTCATCCTTGGAAGCTGTGGCATTTACGTGAGCTTGCAATCTTCTTGGTGTCGAGGGCTGGTCTGGTGACCTGAGCGCCTCCACGAAGATTGGCAAGTAGGAGAACCTCGTCTCGCCACCCCTTTCATCAACAATTGAAGCACAAAACGTTTGCACCCATTTTTAGCAAACTATGTATTTAGGTTTTGATTCAAATCAATAAATGTATTGAATTTCACAAAAAGCACTTTTTGAGCCTCATCTTCGAGCAGTTGGTATAATTTCTTTACCCTTACATTCTTGGGTGCAAAATTTTATTATTGGTATAGGTTAAAGGCAACTGTTTGTTAATCATAGGTTAAGCGTTAATCATAGCGTTACTTAACAAACTGGACTCTAACGGAATTTCAAAATTAGTAGCTGAACATAAGGAAAGAGTAACAAAAGAAGTTCAGGATATAGTTAGAATTGTTCAAGCTAGGTCAAAACAAACTTCAAACATGGACGAGCTATTTCAAACTATGATGCACGAGACGCAAGGACAAAAAGTAGTTGAAACGTTATTAAACGATAAAGGGAAATTTACTGGTATGAATGTTACAAATTATTTAGACACGTTTGAGGAATTAGCTAAGTTACACGGTTTACCTGAAACAAAGTGGAAATCCTATCTTGGACGTCTGGCCATAGGTACGGTAAAAGCTATTATGGATATACATGACAATAAGGAATGGGATGAGTTTAGAAAAGAGCTGCATAAGGAATTCTACTTAGAAGACTACAGTCAACATAGTAGAGAAGGATTTATGAAATGGATTAGTTCACCTAAGCCCCATATTTCGTTAACTCAACTCCATAGTGAATTTACGAAAAGATTCTCTCAACTACCTGAACAGGATAGGGTTGCCCTTACCCCAGATATCATTTTATATTTCCTTAAAATCTTGACTCCAGATATAAGGGTAGAGGTTGAGCGTAGGCTTGAAGAACCGGGAAAGAAATATGGGCTTACAGATGACTGGGGTGTAGTGAAAACTGTAGTTGAGGCGGTTGCTCATATGATCCAACGTAAAACACTCCTTTATGAATCGATGTCTCAGCCATCTTCCAGTTTTCATCCGATTCAGGCAACTAGGGATACACATATAGATTCAAAAGCTGAGCCTACAACATCCACATCTAGAGTACCAACTGAGTTACAATTTGAGATTTTGTTTAACAAGTTGGACAATATGATGCATATGCACGAGAATATGTCTAAAGAGGTAGCGGCTTTGCAGAATGTGGTGTATGCTTTAAACCTTCAAGATAAACCTGCAATGCAAGCTCATCCGACTATTTATCCTCAACCAATAAATGCTCCCAATCCACCATTAGTAGCTCCGAATCATCCATTAGTACCTCCTAATCCACCTTTTATACCTCCTAATCCTCCAGTTGTACCCCAACCAATTCCTCAACTGATTCCTCAAGCATTTAACCAAAGAAATTTCAATGAAAGGAGAAATGCCAATGTGAGGAGATGTATCTGGTGCGATGCCACAGATCATTTGACTTATACATGTGAAGCATTGAAAGATGCGAAAGAGAAAAGACTTGTAATTGATATTGATAAGCGATTGTGTGACTATAGAACACATTTACCCTTAGCTGCCAATTGGGGAAAGGGAGGGATGCAGAAGCTGTATGAAAACCTTTCTGAGTCTTCGAAATCTGCTTCTGCTGTTAAACTAGAATATGTTGATAGTGACTCTGATTCCGAACAAACAAGGGAAACGAGGAACTACTCAATTGAAGCTTTGATAAAGGCAAGAGATGATATTATGCAGAAAACTGCGTGGAACTCTCCTGTCGATCAATTCTCGATATATTCGCATATTGCGAATGTTGAAGAGAAAAGAAAGAGGGATGATGAGCAAGATACAAATGATTCAGGTAGACGAATGACTAGAAGTAAGATGAGAGATGAGCCAAAGCCTAAGAAAGTTCAGTTTGAACAAGGCGAAAGTTCTAAAACAAATGCGGAGCGAAGAAAAGAAATTAGGGAGGGTAAACAACCTGTGTTTAGTGAGCCAATTCAAACATCAGACAAAGTAGAGCAAAGTCCTAGAACTGAAACAAAACCTGAAGAGAAACCAGAAAAGAAACCAAAACGAGTACCGAAAGCTATTCTTATTTCTGAACTTGAACAAAAAGTTGATTCGAAAGAAATATTGTATGATATCTTATTAAAAAGTGCAGTAACAATGACTTTAGAACAAATCTTCTCAATAGCAAAAATTGAATTTAAGGAAAATTTTATTAAACTAATTAAAAGGAAGAGATTCCCTCTGTCACAAGAGGTAGAGATGCAAGATGTTGCCGATGTAACTCACTTGATTCATGAATCTCTTTCTTTAGACTCAGAAGATGAAGAAGATAATACCTGTAATGTGAACAAAAATTTCTTAGGACCGATTGTACCAGATGACGAAACAAAAAACTCAGAGAGTGATTTTAGAAAAAGTTTTTGGGCGAGAGGCACACCGGAGATTAAAGTTAACTTAGGAGATCAGAAGAGATCATATTCTGCTGTAGCCCTAATTGACTCTGGGTCTGAAATCAATGTGATTTCGAAAGCATTATATGATAAGTTTAAATGGCCTATTGATAAAAATCACGGCTGGATAATGCGAACCGCGGACAATGGTTGTGGATCACTCCTAGGAGCATGTGCCAACATACCTCTAATGATAGGTGGAATCTCTGAGACATTCCACTTTTTCATTCAGGACAACTGCTCTTATGAAATTATCTTAGGTCAACCATTTATATGTGAAGCCAGAATGGAGACTAAAGTAATAGATGACGGCTCAGCATACGCAAGAATTAGATCTAAAGATGATCTACAATCGCTTCAAGTTATGATAGTCAGCCCAAACCATGTACGAAATAGGGAGCAAATTAGGAAGACGCCCATCCGTTCTCATGAAAAGATACGTGAAGATCATATGCCTCTTCGTGAGTTTGGAACTTATTATGATCAAAATTTTGCCTAGAAGCCACTGTTGAGCGAGACAACGGTGGTTCTTGGTTTGATGTCTCGCACCCATCTGTAGATACTTTAGATAGTTTTTCTTTGTATTTCCCTTCATCATATTTGCAATTCAGTCATTATAAAAAAATTCCTAAAAAAATTATAAAACATTATGAAAAAGTTTATAAAGAGAAAGGATTCATTTCATCTGATGAACACATTGAAACCGTAATTGAAACTTTATCTTCAAACTCATTGATTGACGAACTTCAAAATATTTTGCATGAAAAAGAAAATTTTAGATTTGTACTTTTAAATTCTATTGAAGAATATGAATTGATTATTAAATTTGTCATGAGTAATGAAAAGGAAGCAAAAGTAAATACAAAATACAAAACCGTTGATAAAAAAATTAAACCGATTGCCCAATCATTACCACAAGAGAGTGAAGAGAAGTTTAGGAACGTTACCAATGATCCTTATTTAAGAGAGCGCACAAATATAGGTCATACTTTCACAGAAGAAACTTTAAAGCTAATCAAGATAGGAAATGATGAAAATTTTTTGTTACCCGAGGAACGTGAATTATTTCAAAGAGTGATTAGAAAACATGGAAAGGCATTTTCTTTATATTCCCATGAGATAGGTTGTGCAGACCCAAAAATTGTACCACCAATGATCATCTTTACAGTGCCTCACATTCCATGGAATCTTCGACCCATACCTGTTCCAAAAGCCCATTTACCAGAGTTAATGCGGCTTCTTAAGGAAAAGATTCACATGCGAATTTTAGAGCCATCGTCTGCACCCTACTCAAATAGGTGGTTTACTATTCCAAAGAAAAATGGCAAGTTACGGTTCATTCAAGATTTGCAACCTGTTAACAAGGTTACTATTAGGAATGTAGGTACTGGGCCCATTGTAGGAGAATTCGCTGAAGCCTTCGCTGGTCATGCCATTTACTCAATGGGAGACTTGTATTCTGGCTACGATCAATTTCAGCTTGCTATTGAAAGTAGAGACATTACGACCATGAAAACTCCTTTAGGCTTAGTTCGCATGTGCACTTTGCCGCAAGGAGCTACTAATTCAGTAGCGCATATGATGAACGCCATGAATTGAGTATTACATGACTTCATTCCTAATATAGCCATGCCATTTATTGATGACATTCCTATTAAAGGATGTATTGAGAATGCAAAAGATGAAACTTTAGATTCCTCTGGCTGCAGGAAGTTTGTAGTAGATCATATCTCTGACTGTGAAAGGATTTTCCAGAGATTTGAAGAGGTTGGTCTCACATTCTCCATTGAGAAATCTGTTTTTGGTGTCAATGAGGTACTTATAGTTGGGCATTTATGTGGAAATTACGGTCGGAGGCCATATCCACCTAAAGTCGACGCTATAAACAAGATTTCTGAAACCTGTAGTAATATTAGTGAGGTAAGACGATTCCTTGGTGCTTGTGTCTTTTATGCCATCTGGATTCCACAGAATGCACATGTTGCAAACTGTCTTTATGCTTTGCTAAGGAAGAATCGAAAGTTTCTTTGGACTGAAGAACACTCAAAAGCTATGAAAAAGTTAAAGAAATTACTTCTTGAAGCTCCTATTTTAAAGCGAGTAGATTATACTGATCACAAGCCTATCATTTTAACTGTTGATACGAGCCCTATAGGAATAGGATGGGTTATTGGTCAGGATGATGAAGAGGGCAATAGGTATGCTGTGAGATTTGGAGCAAAGATTTTACATGATACGCAAAGAAATTATCCGCAAATTAAACGAGAACTATGGGGTTTAGTCACGGCATTAAAATCCGATAAAGAATATTTTATCGGTGCAAATGTAATAGTTGAGACAGATTGTCTACCTCTGATTGGAATGATTACAAACTGTTCATCACCCGACATTGCCATGCTTAGATGGATTTCATACATCAAGTTTATAAATCCTGTTTTGATACATATTGCAGGTAAATCTAATCCTGTGGCTGATATGCTTTCTCGAGCTAGATTTGATAATGAGGAAGACACGGAATTAGAAATAAATGCAATTAATTATGATTCTAAAGCATACGCATATGAACAATTTAATATTGAAGAATACGAAGGAGAGTGGCAGGATATTGGAAAGTATTTAAGTACTTTGGTTAGGGCACCTTCATGGTCTTCAAATAGATTTCGGAATATTAGGAAAAGAGCTTACAACTTTTTTCTGAAAGATGGTTTCATTTGGAGACATGCGAGGGGAAAAATTAGATTGCCTCAACGAGTACTAGGTACTAAGGATCTTCAGTTACAAGTCATGAAGAGTATGCATGATACTTTATGGGCAGGACATAAAGGTTTTGTAGCTACGTATGAAAAAATTAGAGAAGGATACTGGTGGCCAGGGATTTATGTTACTGTTAAAAATTATGTTACTTCATGTGACGTATGTCAGATTCATTCCTCAGTCAAACATAGGGATCCGTTGCATCCTACCTATCCTCCATGCATCCATTATAAATGGGTTGTAGACTTAGTTACCATGCCCAAAGGTATCAATAAGATGAGATATATAGTCTTAGCACGTGAAGATCTTACGAATCATGTAGAAGGCCGAGCTTTAAGATCTAAGACAACCTTGAATGTATGCAAATTTCTTCTTGAGGATGTTATTTCACGATTTGGTTATGTAGAAAAGGTAGTGGCTGATAGGGGAGAGTTAGATGCACAGGAGGCTAGAGAATTCTTTGCTAGACATGGAATTCGCTTAGCCCTTACTACTGCTTACAACCCTGAAGCTAATGGGAAGATTGAGCGAGGGCATTCTCCTATTATTAAAGCAATTTCCAAAGCTTGTAATGGAGAAATTAAGAATTGGCCAACTTATCTGCCATTTGCGTTGTGGGCCGATAGAATGACCTGCACTAGAACGACGGGGTATATGCCGGCAGAGTTGATGTATTGCCAGAAACCAATTTTCCCTATGCATACGCAAATTCTTACTTGGACTACTTTACCATGGGAAGATAATTTGTCAACAGAAGATTTATTAGCTCTGCGAATCCAGCAACTAGAGCAAGGGAATGAACGTTTAGAAGAGGCTATAATTAAACTAAAAGATTCTCGATTGAAAAACAAGAAGTATTTTGATAAATCACATAGGTTAAGGCCAAAGCCGATTTATGTTAATGATTGGGTTTTACTGTATGACAGTACGTTTGATTCTCAGTATGATGCCCGTAGGAAACTTAAAAGACGATGGTTTGGACCTTATGTGGTAGTCAAAACTTATGATAATGGAACATATGCCTTGCGTGAATTAGATGGCACGCCTCTTAAAAACTTAATTGCTGGCAAAAGAATTAAATTATTTAAACAAAGAGATAATGAAATGTATGAAGTAATGTTTGATGATGAGTATGATTAATTATGTATGAATGAATTTCTTTAGTGTGGGTTTCTTTTGCAGGAAAACCAAGAGAAGATTTGAATATGAAATTTATTAATTTTGCGTGTCTAGCTGTTGCTGGTTGAGTTTTAACAGGTCTTTGAAGAACAAATTAAGATGCATAAAGATGAGCAAGTTGAAGATGAAGCAGATTGAAGATAAAATTGATTTTAGGTCGTATTTTTCTTTGTCTTAAAAATTTTGTTTTACGTATTTTATTTTGCATTCATATAAAACTAATTGTTAAAATCTGGAATGAAGAATATTAATTGATAAAGGACTCTATTTTAACCATATTAGGAAAATAGACATAATTTATATTTCGACATTTATAGATTAAGTGAGATTTGTTAAAAATAGAAGGATTTGTAGTTCATTTAGATAACGAAAGTAGTTGTATATATGTAGGAGCATATTGTTGCATGATTCATGTCTGTGAAAACCTAGATCTTTCTTGTCCATGCAGCTAGATCCTTAGCTCGGATTAAGGGGTTAAGCCTTTCCCCTTTAAAACAAAAAAGTAGCGAAAAAAAAAAAAAAAAAAAAAAATATTGACATGGAAGTTATACCTTCTTCCACCCCAAAAAGGTATTTACATTTATTATTGACATGAAGTTTACATCATATGTATATGAAGAAACTAGTTGTGAAAAAACACATCTAGTGATTAAAATTGGGCATACAAGGCGGCTGTCTGTCCAAGTAGATTTAGTAGATTTCTTTGGCATGCTTGATTGTTCATATGTGAATGCATATATATGACGAAACCTGCATTTGAATGAATGAAAATGAATTCTGTTTTATAAATCTTTACATAGTTTATAAATGGATGAAATGTAAATTAATGTTTGTTGACTGAACAGGTTACTAGTTTACCTTTATACTTTAATATGTTCTCATTGCCAGATGTAATTGAAATAAACTTCATGTGCATGTTGAAAAGATTAAAATTTTGATAATTTAAAATATGTTTATAAAAAGAATTGATGCTTTTCTATGATTTAATTTCAGGATAATCATTGAAATGCCGCTTCCCTTAATTGCAAGTTGGCCCATCGAGGACGATGTGCAAGTTTGGTAGGGGCGGATGTCGGAAAGAATTTGTTACTCTTAAAATATTTCAAAAATTAAAATATTAATTGATTGATATAAGTTGGTTACATTATGAAATTTTGACTAATATTCGACTTTAATTTTGCAGGAAAAGAAATTGTTGATCAATAACAAGAAGGGAAGTATTTAGCCAAATGTTTTCTTAATAGTATTTAAGGTTATAGATAAAAATTCAAGGGTTAGTTAAGGGTATATTTATGTTTTGAAAGTAAATGTAAGGATATTTAAGGGTTACATATAGGTTTTGAACATGAATTATAGGGTTCTAGTTAAGTTTTAAGGTTAATTATGGGTTAATTATTCATCCTAGTGGGTTATGGAAGGTTAGAAAATAGGTTTATGGGTTAATTGGAATTAATTGATGAGGTTTAAAGTTAGCTATAGGGTAAACCTAAGGTTAAATGAATAAATAAGTGGGTTGTAGTTTATAAATAAATTGTTAAATAGGTTAATTTTATCATATGGAACCTTATTAAAATATTAGATAAATATATTAATTATTTAATTTCACTAAGCCTAAGGTAATAATTAAAATAGGTTACATTAAATTTTAGCCTAAGGTATAGTATTTATTCTAAAGTTTAGTATTTAAATAAATAAAAAAGAAGAAATGAAAAGTTATTTAAATTCTAAAGTATTTGGTCCATAGGATATTTAAATGGTTGGTTGAAAATTGGAAAAAGATCTAGGAGGAAAATCCCACGCCTTTTTTCTTGTTGAGTGTTGTTGGAGTGATGTGGAGTCAAATTAGGTAGTTGGTTGAGTTATCTAAAGAGAATTGTAGGCTATGGTGGGCTACTCACTTCTACTTAAGAAGGGAGTACGTGCTCACAAGTTCATGTCTTTTTTTTCAGGTATTTACTATGCTCTAGACTATAGTCAAATTGTTTGCACTTAGTTCTATGGAAGCTCTCTGACAGGAGGAGAGAGAGAAGACCATCTCTCTTGTCCTTCAGTTTTTGGGAAAGCAAAATTTTTTATTTTCTCTTTTTTTGATGATTGCAGGATAAGGAGGCATTGATTTTTTTCCCCATTTTCTGGCTTTTTCCTTTCTTTTTTTTCCCTCTTCTATTTTCTTTTTTTTCTCTGACTTTTCTCCTTCCCCTCTCTTCCTTCATTTAATGCCCCTCTCCCTTTCTCCCTTTCCCTCCCTTTCTCTGCCGGCGGCGCAGCTCTGCTGCGCGCGCAGCACAGAGAGAGAGAGAGAGAGAGAGAGAGAGAGAGAGAGAGAGAGAGAGAGAGAGAGAGAGAGAGAGAGATTTAGAGAGAGAGTGAGAGAGAGAAGTTTTTTAATTTTTTAATTTTATTTTTTTATTTTTATTTTCTTTTTCTTCTGTTTTTGTTCCTCCCTCCCTCTCTTTCCCTCTCACTGCAGCCGACGGCACAGTCCGCCGGCGCAGTAGAGAGAGAGAGAGAGAGAGAGAGAGAGAGAGAGAGAGAGAGAGAGAGAGAGAGAGAGAGAGAGAGAGAGAAAGAGAGTATGTTTTTTTATTATTTTTCTTTTTTTTTCTTTCTTTTCTTTTTATTTCAAATTTATTAGATAAAGTTTCATGTTATATTTATTATTTAGTAAATAAATACTAAAAAAATAAAATATAGAGTGTAAAGGTGTATGTTTATGTATTTATGTATGTATATATTTAAGTATGTGTATGCATGAATATTTAAGACTATATGTATTTATTTAAATATAAGTATTTATGTATGTGTGTGAATATATATGTATTTATTTATATATATGTGTATTTATTTATGTATATGTTTTAGTATATGTTTATGTTTTCTATATATGTGTATGTGTGTGTGAAAGTATTTTAGCTTAGGTTCCTCATATCTTAATGTTTTATGCATAGTCATTAAGTATGGAATGAATGGTTTATTATGTATGACATGTAGGGTATGACAGGGTATGCATGTATGTTTATTTATTTAACTTGATTTTCTATATATGTGTTTTGCATTTCTAACTTTTCTTTTATGAGTTTCAGGTTTTCTGAAGGAGGGTCCATTGAACCTTTAGTCTTACCTTTAGTCCTATATAAATTTACCTTTCCTTTTTCCATTCATCAACCCTATACATTCTTATTTTATCCTTTCCTTTCCCTTCTCTTTTCCCAAACATTTATCATGACCATTCTTAGCTTCTTCCTTTCTTACCCTACCCTTAGCCCAAGCTTCTTTAACCCTTAGGCTGATAGACACTTGAGTTCTTTTCCCAAGTATCAAGCTAGTGCATGTTAGATATTAGGACTTGAACCCATGTTAGTGTTAGAACTTGGACCCATGTTTTATGTTAGTACATGTTAGAGAAGTTAGTTAATGTTAGGCATGTTAGGTTAGATATTGCATGCTAATTAAAGCATGTATTTAAGTTGTTATCCATATTACATGTATGTGTATGCATGTATATGTTAGTGTAAGTTCATATATGTATGTGTTAGTATCTGTTTATGCATGTATATATTAGTAAGTGTTAGTATGTGCTCATGCATGTATATGTTTGTATGTGTTATTTTATGTTCATGCATGTGTGTGTTTATGCATGTGCATGTAGGTTCATGCATGTATGTTAGTGTACATGTATGCATGATCATTTATGTGTGTTAATGTATGCTTATGCATGTGCATGTATGTTTATGTATGAATATTTATGCATGTATGTATGTTAGTTAAATGTATGATTATGAGTAAGCAATGTATGTTAATGTATATTAAATAATTATGTAAATGATTTTTTTATTGTAAAGTATATATTTTAAAAAAAAAAGAATGTACTTATTATATATGTGGTTTTAGAAAGATAATTACGTTAATGTTATTCAAAAAGAAAATTCTAAATGAGTGTTATTTTTTATATAAAAGATATACTAATTTCTGTCATGTCTTTTTTTTCAGATTTGATTTATGAAGAATTGCAGCCTCTTGGTGAACTGAAGATTTGTTTAATGAAGAATTGCAGCCTCTTGGTGAACTGAAGCTATTGGCGAACTGGAGATACACATGTGACCTGAAGTTTGAAAAGCAGAGATTGTCCTTAGTGTGAAACTTTTATTAGCTTGTATAGGCTATCTTTTAGACTGTCATTTTAAACATCATCCTTGAGGTTGTATAGGACTTTGGTTATTCATTTAGTATCATCTTTTATGTCTAAAGAAAATTCTTCTAGTAACACCTTTCTATCTTCATCAACTTTTGAATTGTTGTTTCCAAAACCAATAGAAGATAAAGAATCAATAAAAGCAGTCATAGTAGACGAATCTTTGCACGATCTTAGAACAACTATAACTTTCCTTTCTACTGTTCCTCCTAGCGTTAGTGAAGAAAATTTTCCTCCAACTGTAGATAGAAACGTAGAAACTATCCAAGAAGAAACAAACGAAACTATAAAAGATCAAATAGTTAGTGAAAAGATTATCCTACCTTCTTATTTTGATGCAGTTGAACTTTATAGGAACGCTTCACCTTACGGACCTTAGGAAAAGTTATACTTGTACCTGAGTTTGCTACAGACACCCCGCGTGTGCCGAACGATTTAGGCGGATGACTTGATCCACCATCCGAGCATCTCTCACGACCCGACAACGGGTGGATAGTAACCATTACAAAGAGGTGTTGTAAGAAGGTGAAAAATAGAACTAAAACAGTGAAATCAGCATCCTCGCTTTGAAACAATTTACTACTATCCAAATCATATCATTGTAAAAAGGCATTATGAGAGGACCGATTGTAAAATTCATACAAATGCGTTCCTAATGTTTATGATGGCATTAAGACTTCAAATTATTTCCAAATTGGTGCTTAAGTTATGGACAAATGCCATTTTGCACATATAATACCAAAAGAAGAATTGTTTACATCATTACAATCAATGACACAATTGAGCTATCAAACCTCTATATCAGGTACAACGTCTCCGTTCAAGTGTGACCGAGTAGTCTGCCACCTTCACTAGGGGAAAAAATGAGCCCTGCATGGGCCTTGTAAGGATTTGGATTAAAGAGCTTAATCTAGGAGATTAAGGAGGCTTGCAAGACCACTAGTTGTTTTCTCAAATAAAATAATATTCCCCAAAACATTGTAGTCAAATTCAAAAAGGGAAGAATTTGAGGCCTTTGGATGCTTGAAATCAATGGCTCATATTCAAATGGATGTAACTTTAGTGAGAGAGGATCTAACAATGTACGGATGAAGGAGGGACCTCTCCCACGTTTTGAGATTCTCTCTGCAGGTTTTTTAGCCCTTAGATCAAGGGAAATCCAAGGGCATACCAGATTTGGGGCTGATCTAGAAGTCGGAGTTGCCGTTAGCCATTAGATTGGCCTTCAATCGGATGGAGGAGGTTAAAAGGCGCCTTTTCCTTCGGGGGCTTCAATCTCAGCCATCAGATCTTCTATGCATCCAAAGGCCCATAATTTAGGCGCTCAAACTTGCTTCTTTTCAAGGATCTACATCCAATTTAAGCCTCAATCCAATGGCCTATGTTTAAAGGCGCATTTTGAAGGGGGAACTCAATCTTGGCCATTGATAAGAAGGCCAATCCAAGGGCCCATAATGAATGCCGCCTTGACTTTTGTGTTTCCACCTCATCCCTTGGATCATCTAGCAAATCTAAGGGTCAAAATTGATTCCCAAGCATTTCGAAAACCATTCACATCTAAAACTACTAGATCTAGGTGGTTTTTTGCTCCTTTGACCACAAAAAACCAAGGAAAACCTATGCCTAGTCTATGTGATTGAGTGACTAGGCTGTGGCCACCACCCTCTTCTCATTGCTCCATCACTAATCAGCCCCCAAGCTAAAAGGCCCAAGGAGGTTTCATTTTTTCCCCTAATGTGTAATTGGGTGCAAATGGCTTGGCTTCTTCTTTCGTTTCACAGGTACTTGCAAATTTCTTTTTGCATTTGTCATAAACTGCACTAGAGTGGCATCCTCTTGTACATGAACACCTACAGCCTTTGTTGGGGATCCACACATGTGTAGCTCAGTGATGAGTAGCACCTCCTTTAATATCAATCCGGGAAGACATGAGGATGGTATGAAGATCTTGAGCAAGTGAAGGCACAAATGTGTGAGTGAGAAGCACACCAACATGCACACACATACACACACACGTGCACACACGGCAAGAACAAAGAGAGTAAGACAATGGAATCACTCTATTGCCAAAAAGTTCTCATACAAGCTCAAAATTACAAGAAGCTAGCCCCCAAAAATGAGCTCTCTAGCTCTATTTATAGTTTTTTACTAGCTTTGGCCCTGTCCAGACCTAGTGTCCGGCCTAGTTAAAAATTAGGTTCCAGGGCTTATTTGAGGGCTCAAACGAGGTCTAAAAAATATGAAAATTGGTAGGCAATTACTTCTAAGGCTCCCCAAGCTCGAGGACTCCTCGGCTTGCACAAAATGGAGCTACAAAAGGATGAAATGGTATTTACAATGGTTGTCAGTGATGAGAATCACTTTTATACTGATGTAGGGATTGCAAAAATTTAATGGGTTGCCTTAGTGCTAGATCTGCATGCATGCCCGTACTTGCTTCTTCCCATATGATGCCAACACTCTCCCCCCCTAGCGTCTGTCGTCTCTGACAGACCTCTGCTCCATGGTTTGATCGATGTAGTGTTGTAGTATGTCGGTTTCCAATTCTTTATTCTCTGATCCATACTCCCCTGACCAGGTCTCTTTGAGGGGCATCCCAATTAACTGCACCAGGCATTTCAGGTTGTGGCGTCGTGTAGAGCTCTGAGTGCATTGTCTGTTCACATGTGAATAGTTGTAGCAGGTGGGTTGGGCATGGTGCGAACACTTCTGAGTGTGACTCCCAAAACCCCGTCGTGAACATGCCATCAAAAGTTTGCTTGTAGCAAGCAAGGAGATATCTTATTCGTGCATGCCACGCATAAGCAACTCGAATACTCGGGGTTGTGCTCATATCATAAAGTAAATCAGAATTACCATTTATGAAGCTCAGAATTGGAGGTTGGATATTACGTACATTGCGGAAAATCTTTAACACTAATTGCATCATGTCTAGGATTTTGAGCATCATCTGCGCAGCGACATCAGGCATGGGGTGTAGGCGTGGCATCCAATGTCTGATGGTAGCCATCATGTAAGCTACCGTTGGTGTGCCTGTTGGGGGTGCGATGGAGGGGTAATTTAGCCATTGTTTGCAATTATTATTGTTCTGAACTTTTATGGCAAATGCCTTCCATGATCTTTTGCATTGCACTGGCCCAAAGTAAGGGTTATACTTCAAATGCATGGGAGCATGGTCCCATGTTCGTAGCATCTCCGGATAGGTCTCAAGTAATTTTTGCCTCCAGATAGGTTGGAATATGGCACCTTTTCGGGCTTCCTCTGGAATGTCCTCCAGTTCAAACTGTGTTGTGAAAGTAGGGTACTTGTTGGTGACTCGTTTAATCTCAACGTTGTAGTCAGCCAATAGTACAAAGTAGGGTTTATATTGTAACTCGGAACTGGCTATCAGTCGTCTAGGAGCCAAGTGCCTGAAATACTCCGATTGAAGTATTGCCTCCTCAATAGTTTGCATGGCCATCATCTGAGTTGATATGCATTCTTTGTGAGTTGGTGTGTACCTGAGCCAAGAAGACTCAAGGACTTGTGCCAATGAGACTGTACCTCAATTGCCACACAAGTGCGTATAGTGGGAAATTAACACACATTTAAATGTCAATCCGATCGAACGACCTAACCAAGTGTATGAAGACGTGTGCACACGTGATGGAAAATGAAGTGGCTAAGCTTGCATGCATGAGAAAAGACTAATCCACCTCTCACACTCACTGAAATGCTGAAAGTATTTGCCGCGATACCTCTTACAATAGTTTTCAGAAATTCAAGGATTTCTTCCAGTTCCAAACTCCGAATATAGGCAATAGGGTACTCGTTTCGAAGCTCTCGACGAGACGCATCTATTGGAAGTAGTTTCACTCGAGTCTGGTAACTCTGCTCCAAGTTATGGCCAAAATGGTGAATGGCGAGAAGCACCCACACTCACTCTACAGCTCCTACTAGTTCGCATACACACTACAGCAGTTCAAAATCAATGGGAAGGGATAGACCACAGTCCTACACACACATTTCAAGCAATACCCACACATACAAGACCAAGACGAAGATCAAAATCTGCAAGGAAGAGGCAAATTCGAAAATTCAGGAGTGCTCCTTCTTCACAATGGCAAAAAAGTCTCTACAAAGAGTCACAAAGTGACTTATATACATGTGCCCTAAGTTTGGTCCTTTTGCACAAGAGACCGGCACTTTATTACTAGAAAAGTGAATTTCCTACTAATTTACAAGGGATATTTTACAACAAATTGGGATTATGCAACTAGAGGACTCCTCTAGTGCATTTACATGGCTTGAGGGAATTCTTGAAGACCTCGAAGAAGAAACAATATGCCCATCATTTTGAAAATTTTGGGGCTCTCCTCTTATGCTCCTTTACTTTGCAACACTCTCCCCCTCTTTGTCTCTGTCGTCCCTTGACAGGCTTTACTTCTTGTTTGTCTCGGTCAGCACACGCATCCTTTGGTCAGTTCTGCTTGATTCTTGATCTTGCATTACGTTTTAGAGGCGCTCTGATTTGTCCTGGTTTCACTTTCGGACCTTGCTGTATTACTCAAAGCCTGTTAATTCGGGTTGCCACACACGCCATCAGTGCACAATATGAGGATGTAGCTCGTAAGCCTTGATCCGAATCCTCTGTTACACAAGAGGTTGAAGCACCCTCATGGCTATGGAACCGCCTGATATCATCTTGCACCTCATGGATACTTGTTGGCCCTGGTTCCTCCTTCCGGCTGCGTGCTTTTCCTTGGTGTGTGTGCCCCTGTGGGGCTCTGTGCAGAGAGTGGTTCTTTTGATCTTTAATGAGCAGTTTTAGACTTTGATTTCCTTCTTCTTTTCTTTTTACTTGATTATCCCTCTACACGTCCCTCCTCCTGAACTCTGTCGTCCCCGACAGGCTTTTTGTGGCAACGTGTGTATGTTTGTATGGCTTGTTGCTCTCTTTGATTTAGCAGATTAGCATGACACAGCATGAACTCCTTCCATTGCTGAGATTTTACTCCGTCTTCTGGCGCTTGCCGATGATCCGCAAAGAAACTGGTTTCATAAGCTACCAGTCGTGCATTCAAATTAGAAGTCATTTTTACAAAAATTTCGGAGTCAATTTCAAAGAAGCCGGTGAAAAATGCTTCTTCAAAAGTTTGCATATATGTCGATGGCAAAAACATTAGGTGTGAATAATATGCCATGAGTGTTAATCGACTGGGAATAGTGGATAAATAAAAAATGAGTGCCTCTGAGCCTTGCGTAATGCCGATGAAATTCAAAAATGTGTACTTTGCGTGTTGGAACACCTTAATTACCGTAAGCATCATGCTGAATATCTTATTGGTCATTTTTACCGCTAAATCGGGTACCGTGGCATATCTTGCAATCCAAAATTCCATAGTTTTGACCATATATTCTTCTATCGGTAGATAGTTATGTGGCGGACTAGGTAACAATGGGTAGTTGAGCCACTGATTATTAATACTGCCTTGGCGTTGGCCTTCCCAAAATTGTGTCCAGGCTCTTCTACGGGGTAGTGGACAAAAAGACGGGTTTACTTGAAGCTCATACCCTGATGCTTCCCACTGTACCCGCAGTGTAGGATTCTTTTCTAAAAGTTTTCGTCTCCATATAGGATCCGCCTTCTCAAATTCTTCCTGTGTATAGTTGAAAGTATTGTTCCTGAAATGGAGATTGTGGTCCAAATCTTTATTTGTCGTAGACTTTAAATAATGTCGCGTTTGTTCTTTAAGTAATCTGTATGGTACATTGAAGGGCTTCAAAATGTGCTCTAATTGCTTATTCTCTATTTGAGCTTCCTTCATGATCTTGATGATCTGATCTTCAAACTCTGCAGTGAGTTGGGACACCAATAGTGCCCTTTCTGGTCGGCTCAGTTCTACAATTTCTCGAGTATTAGGTTCAATTTGAACCTCCTTTTCCTCCCTTATCGGTGAATGATATGAGGGGGGAGAGAGAGGACGTACCTCATTCTCCACAGTAGCCTCTGCATCTTGTGGCACTACTGGTGTCCCCTACTTTGCTCTTTGTTCTAACTGCTCCTGAAGCTGTTTAATTATTTCATCTTTTTGCTTAATTTCTTCCTCAGCTTTTGCAATGGTGTCCTGGTGTTTGATCAATTCTTGGGCCACGATATTCATCTGACCTGTGTCTTCCTTACATTGCCGTAGATAACTATTCTCCGCTTTTTTCCATTTGGCTCTCAATGCCGCCGTATCGTCCATGTATTTATTTTCCCATTCGGCAATTGTGGCTTGCTCCTTCGTGAGCTGATCTTCATACTTAGCTACCTTGTCCTCCAATTCTTGTATATTCTTTTCTGGCTTGGCTTGCACTTCGACTGGCTGATCACTCAAAAGAGCTGCCATGAGTTCTTTATTTCGTTGTCGTAGATTCTCTGCTTCCTCCATGTATACTTTGAGCTAAGACTCCAAGATTTTACTTCGTGCATTGATTCGTGTCTTCTCAGTCTCATTCACTTCTAACTTCTTTGTGAGTTCCTGAACCTGTTCTTTCAGTTGTGTATTCGCCGTTTCTAGTATGTTGTATTGTGTTTTGACTTCTTGAAGTTCATTTTCTTGCTTCAAAACTCGTTCTTTTACTGTTGATAACTCGGTGGAAAGGTTCTTACCCAAGTTTTCAAGTTTTTTCTTATCTCGCATGGCTTGGTCATAATCTTCATCAGCGTCAATCATTAATTGTTGTGTGTCCAGTGCGGTTCTAATCATATCTTGCACCACAGGCTTTAGCTGAGCGATATCCACATTCAGCCATGTCTTGGGTATATCCGGGGTTTCTCCTGTTTGTACATCTTTCCCTTGTGCGACATGGATAGTTTCATTGTGTGGTTGTCTAACCTGTATCTGTACTCTGGGTTCCTCGTCTTCTTTATCCACTTTATTAGTTTTGGTGGCACTCCCTTGAAATGTGACATCCATGGGGGAGGGTTCTGCCACAACCCTGATTGGTGTGAAGGGTTCCTCATCGTCTGTTTTCTCTTCCTGCGTCTCCTTCTTGGGTATCTTCATGGATATTTTTCGAGGTGGTGTGGCCTCCTTGATTTGAATGTTGGAAGTTTCATTAAGTTTTAAAGTATGCAGACCTTCCGTTTTTGCTTCCTTGCTCCTGGTACTTTGATCAACCGTGGTTGTGTGATCCTCCTGCTTGAGGTCTTTTTGTTCTTCGTTATAGTCCACTTCATTCAATTCCTCCCATTGTCCGTCATCTTTTGATTCACTTTGAATATCGATATCCAATAACGAAGTATTTAGCTCTTCTTGGCCCTCCGATAAAGAACTAGAGTTATCCAAGCCTATTTCCCGATACCTATGGACTTTGGTGAGTTTGCTTTTTGTTTCCATTGCTTGTTTTGACTGGTGATAGTGATGACCTTGTACCGGTAAATTGACTTGCCCTTCTGTATATTGATGGGTTTCTTCCAGGGCTTTAGTCAAGTCTTCTTCTGTGATTTGCTTCTGTCCTTCAATAGTAGTTTTGGGAAGCACATGAATTCTCTTTGTCATTGGGGCTTCCTCTTCAGCAGGCTTGACTTCTCGGAGTCTCTTTGTGCCTCTCATTCTGGGTTAAGAGCTAGTTTCCTCCACGTCTACCATCTTACTTCCTTTTTTCTTTTTAGGGACTGTGGCGACTTTGACATATTGCGCAAGAGCCATCGACGATGGCATTTCTTGTAGGTGTTCTCTCATGCCCAAAGCATGGTAGATCAAAATTGACAAGGCCACACTGCCATTGAGAAACTTTTTATTCTTCCATTGTTTCTTTGCTTCGAACAATCTCTCTTGAACATATGGTGTCAAATTAATTTGATTTCCGATTTGTTTGATGGCATAGGAGAGCAATTGGACAATAATCTTCTGTGGCGCCGTGTATCGGTGCATATTAGGGAAGCAAAAATGTTGATGGATCAGTCTGACTCCCTCTTCTATGTCTACGCGATTTATATCCGTGAATGTCCTGGTTTTGGCACCTCGGCTTTCTTCTTTCACTACTGTAGTTCCATCCTTTTCCCATTCAAAGGCTTCCTTAATCAGTCATGTGTGAATTGAATGATCACCCATTCTCCCACTTTATCCATTACTCTAGCCTCTGGGACCAATGGATCGTGAAGCGCTGGCTGTAAGGTATTCATGACCTGTGTGCATCTTTGGAAGTCAGGCTTATATATCGGCAATTCAAAGTACTTGTGAATACCCGCTTTCTTCAAGATGTCTTCAATGGCTGGGAGTGTGTGGAGTATGCAAAAATCCTGTGACATGATTGGAAACTGGTGATCAGTATCCATAATTTTGATTGTTGCGAGGAACAGGTAATCCCCCGCTGGTTGATCTTCACGGAACCAATGTCCTTTCGCTTTGGTGAGACTTTGGGGAGGGAATTGCACCTCCTCTTGTACTGTTGCTTCAGAATCGTCAAAAGCCATCTGCACTTGTAACGAAAAGTGCGTTAGCTTCATAGGAAAGCATGCAACCGTTCAATGCATTGTAGTGATTATTGTCGTTTTTCACTCCGTCTCCCCATCATTCCATGAGTGAGATCTCTTACTGCCTCTTTTTATAACTTTTCCTGAAAGAAGACAGTTGTTAGTATAGCCGAAGCATTTATCTATGTACATAGTAAGTCCATTCCTATCAAAGTGAAGCTAAGATCTAATCTCTCTTGGAGAATGTGCACCACTAGTTTTATAATGTACATCATGTGCCAAATGCTTGGCCTCATATCGTGGCCCTAGTATGCATACTTGAGGTGCATTAGAGACTTCATGAATGCAATGGGAATCTTTGTTTCTTCGATCGTCCACTCCTCGCGGTTGCCTTGGTTTCCATATCCATTTCGTGACCACTAAGAGAGGTCGTTTTGTTTCTTTGATCCTTCCTGCTTCCTGCGTTCTCTTTGCTTCCTGCGTCTCCCTGAGTACTTATAGCCTGTTTAGCTGCTTGTATGACCTTTTTGGGAATCCATATCTGATGTCATGATCTTTGAGCTTCAATCAATGGTTTGGGGATCCATATCTGCAATAGTCCTTGTGGTGAGGATTTAGGCGTAGTTGACTTTATGATTTGTGCTTCCTTCTTAAGATTCGGTGTTGACATCTCCTGGTCCTTCATCTGATCCTTGCGTACCCATTTGTATTTGCGTTGTCCTTCATATGAGTATCTGCATCTGGTGTTCCAATGTGGCGGTCCTTTGGCTCGTTGAGGAGGTTCATGATAGTTGGTTTCCTTAGAAGCTGGCTGTTCTTCCACTGAATGTGGTGAGTGCAACTCTTTTGTGGACCTTGGATGGTCGGAACTTTCTATTCCTTCTAGGTTTGTCTCTGAGATATTAAGACTGGGATCATTCTCCAACGTCTTTTCCTGGTAGATCTCTGAACTCGCGATTATGTTGGGTGGGAGTAAAGGTTTTTCTCCTAATAAACTGAAAATTTCCTTGTGCCCTATCTTGGCTGAAATGTAGCCTTGAGCTAGATGGATACACACCTCATTCTCAATGATGCAGTCTTGTCCTAGAATTAAGTCTTCTATTAGATCCTCATCTTTGCACACTAAGACTCTCTGTTCCATGGAGGAATTGCCTAGGTGGAGGGATACATTGGTCGTTCCAATACATTCTAGGGTTTGACCTCCAATTCCGATCAGTCGAGCTTTTGTGGTATTCACATTCAATTGCAGATCTTTTACGATCCTATTTCATATGCAACTAAGTCCTGCTCCTGAGTCTATCAATGCGTCTATCAACTTGTACTCTGTCTTCCCAATCCCTAGGTTTAGGTAAGGTTGAGTCTTGCACACACCCGTTGTATCAGGATTATTGACTTGGTAATTAGCCATAGGGATAGGCTCTTCTCCTTGGAGATAGCGTTCATCTCGTTGTCTAATCCATTCTTTCCGTTTCCTAATGCGCTCCAGTGCTTCTTGTCGAGCTTCCTCTCTAATCCGTTCCTCTTCCCTCTTCCTATTTTGGGCACCTACTAATCGTGCTAACATTTGATCAGTCAAAGGCTCCATAAATCGTTTCACTCTACATCCGCTGATGTAGTTGGGAAGAATGTCGCCATCTAGGGTGGCTAGATTGACTGGTCCACCAGTCGAGATTCGATTTATGATCAAAGGTCCATATCCGTGTTTTTGTAACTTCTTGGCGTGTTGTTTTAAGGTGTACACTAAGACTAAGTCACCTTTTTTAAGTCCCTTGTCTTTTATATGTGCATCATAATATGATTTTTGTCTCCTTTTAGCTGCATAAATTCCTGCCACTGCTTGTAACCTAGTCTCATGTAATTTCTCGATTTGGTCTAGTTGTTGGGATAGTTCATGTCCATTCCACTCATATTGTTGGGCCACTTTCAGCGTTGGTACTAAAAATTCAATTGGCAAAATTGCATTTTGCCCATACACTAAGTTGAATGGGGTAGTTCCAATAGCCGTTTTATATGCAACCCAGAAGGCCCAAATTGCGTGATGCAATTGTTTGTCCCAATCTGACCTTCCATTATTGACAATCTTTGTCAATACTGTAGACAGTACCTTGTTGGAACTCTCCACTTGTCCATTGGCTTGGGGATGGTATGGGGCTGATTTCTTATGGATCACTAAAAACTCATTCATTAGTGACTCGATTACTTCATTGAGGAAGTGTGTTCCCCGATCACTCACAATCTCAATGGGTAATCCAAAGCGAGTGAAAATATGCTCGAAAAGGAACTTGGCAGTAGTTTGAGCATCATTCTTTCTAGTGGCTTTTGCTTCTACCCATTTGGTCAAGTAATCAGTTGCTACTATGATGTACTCCGCATGTGATCCTTTGGCCGGTGGGTTGATGGGTCCTATGAAGTCAATACCCCATTTTGTGAATGCTCTCGCACAGACCATGGGTCTTAATGGCATGTCATCTCTCCTAATTGGGTATTTAGCTCTCTGACAGGTCTCACAGCTTCGTACATATGTTTCAGCATCCATATGTAGAGTTGGCCACCACAAGCCCGCAAAGAGAATCATTTTGACCGTTCTCTCCACTGAAAAATGACCTCCTGTAGCACCTGCATGTGCCATTTCTAGTATGGGTAAATATTCTCCTTCATGTACACATAACCTGAGTTGGTTGTCTTTACCTCGCCTAAACAATTGTCTCCCCATGAGAATATAATCCTTGCTCATTTCTTCTAAGGATCTTTTTCTTGCCAAACTAGCTCCTGCTTCATGCTCTTTTGTTTTTAAAAATTTAACTAATGTCTTGCTCCAATTGGGCGCTATGGTCAAAAAAGGTAGAGACATATGATCTTTTGGGATCGTCTCTTGGCATTCTGCACAATTACTTACGTGGTCGTGAACATTCTTGGGCATGTCAGGCCAGTACACTCCTAACCTCTTTAGTTCTCGGATTGTTCCATGAGTCCCTTGGTGTGTTCTCCATTTGTTCACATGTGCTTGCTCGATTAGTTGCTTTTGTTCATCCTCCTCGACACATATGAGTAACACTCCATTGGGTTCCTTGTAGTACATGCTTCCTGCAACGATGTGTAAATTCCTCGATTGAAGAATTTCTTTTTTGCTATTTTTATTGATTGAGTGTTGAGGGCCATGGGTGAGTATAGGGATCAATTTTTCTGCCCATTTTGGACAAACTTCTAGATTAAACAAGTATGTATCTAACAGGTCGTCGGGTACTCCACTTGGTGGTTCTCCGTGTGTTAGCCTAGAAAGGTGGTCTGCTCTCACATGTGTGTTTCCTTTTTCACTATTACTTCAAAATCGAACTCCATTAGTAGTAAGAACCATCATACCAACCTTCCCGTGTTACAAGGCTTATTGACTAAGTATAACAAAGCTTGATGGTCTATGAAGAACTTGAACTTGTTGGCTACGAGGTAGTGTCTGAATTTCTTCACTGCATAGATCATTCCTAAGCCTTCACGTTCAGTAGTGGTATAATTCCTTTCCGCTTGATTCAGTTGTCTACTCGCATAGGCAATTGGATGATCAAGCTTACCTTCGTCAGCTGGTTGGGCTAGGATACACCCAATGGCATAGTTAGAAGCATCAACATGAATATGAAATGGCTTGCTCCAGTTTGGTGATTTCATAATTGGGGTTGTACTAAGCCTCTTTTTCAATTCGGTGAATGCCTTCTCACACTCTTTTGTCCAAGTAAATTGAGTCAAGAGACCATACAAGGGTTTTGCTATTATGGCATACATGTGAATAAACCTACGGTAATATCCACAGTGTCCCATAAAAGCTTGCACCTCCTTCGCATTCTTAGGTCTTGGTAGGTCTAAGATGACTTTAATTTTGTCCTCATCTGTAGATATTCCATTTCTTGAGACGATATGTCCTAAGATCTTTCCTTGCCTCACCATGAAGACACACTTTTCTGGGTTTAAACAGACTCTGTACTGTCTACATTTGTTGAATATCTTCCTCAACTCGGGGATGTGATCGTTTCTTTGATTGGAGTATGTGCAGAGGTCATCTACATATACTTCCATGCTTTTTTTCAAAAAATCCTTGAAAAGATGACACATCAATCGTTGGAAAGTAGCAGGTGCATTAGTGAGTCCAAAAGGCATCACTCTGAAAGCATACACACCCCATTCGGTTGCGAATGCGGTCTTATGTTGATCTTCAGTTGCAATAGCTACTTGATTGTATCCGGAGAATCCATCCAAGAAGCTATATACTTCCTTTCCGGCTACCCTCTCCAACAGATGGTCTGTGATGGGTAATGGGTAGCTGTCACGTATGGTGGCCGCATTCACCTTCTTCAAATTTATGCACACTCTCAACTTTCCGTTTTTCTTAGGCACAACTACTAATGGCGATACCCACTCGGTATGTTCTATCTCATATATGAATCCTGCCGCTAGTAGTTTGTCTATTTCTTCCTTAATTTTTGCTGCATAAACCTCATTATACGTATAAGGGCGTTATTTGGATGGTTTTGCGTCAGTCGTCATTGGTATTCGATGGGAACAAATAGTGGGTTCTACGCCTTTGAGATCCTTGTAGGTCCATGCGAATACGTCTCGTTACTCTCGGATAAGGTGTATGAGTTCCTCTTCCTCCTCTTCAGACAGATCTTTTCCAATATAGGTGCACCGCTCTTCCCCCTCTTCTACTGTTACCACAATTTTTTTGGTTTGTTCTTTGTTGTCGTATGCTTCTCCGCCTCGTGCCTCTCGTCTAGGCATTTGAATGGCTACTTTTCTCTCCTCTACTTCGTATTTTTTAAAATGTTCAGGAACTTCAAAAAGATATGGGTCCGGCTCTACTTTACTCAAGTCTTCCCTCTGCCTGTGTATTGCCGGAGCAGCTTCAATTGCTAAGATTTTTGTTGGTTCCTGTTCCTTCTTGTTCTGAATAGTGTTTAAGTAGCTTTCTTCGGACTCAAATTCTGGTTCCATTTCTATGCTTTCATATTCCTCTTTCCATTCTTTTTCCAAGAGTTCCCCTTCTTCTACTTCTTGAAGAACAACCATATAGAGATTTACATCATAGCCTTCCTCATCTATGCATTCGTTCATCGTCAAAACTTCTTCGTTTACACACACATCTAAGGTTGCCAAAATTTCCATCCATCCATGTGGCTCAAAAATCTCATCAGGAAAGATTTGAGGCATGTAAGTTGGGTCCTCTACTGATCAATAGTTAGGGTGTCCTATCGACCACAGTTGTTTTTTACTCTCCTCTTTCTTCGCTTCTTTGCACATCCATAACTGGGCATCTTCATGTATCCAGGATTGAGCACTTGATCCAACACTGTGAATGGATAGGTCATCTTCTTCCTTGTGTACTCGATTCCATTGTAGTGGAGGGACATCTCGATAGGCAAATGTGTGCAAATTTATCTTGGTGGTGTTTCCTTGATGTTGCAGGTATAATGAATCTCTTCCCCAATCTTGTACTACCCGCATTTGTCTCATAAAGGATCGCCCTAATATCATTTCATAGTTGTTCGCTTTATCGAACTTACAAATGGCTAATTGTGTGTTCAAATTCTACTCCACAGGTGGTCAGTTTGATCCTTTCCAATATTCCTAAGGGTCTTTCCACATGACCGTCTGCTAATTGGAGTTTCATGCGTGTGGGCCGTAAGGTAGGTTTTCCCCATTTTTCCCATATCTCCTTGGTGGCAATTCCTACCCCGGCTCCCGTATCTAGAATAGCCTTGGTCATGTACCCATTGTGGGTGACAGGTAAACATGTATTACCTTCATCTCCTTCACTAAATTCCCCCACTTTATCAACTGGAATTTGTATTGCGGATTGGTTTTCCTTTTCCTTTCCTTTCGTTTCTCCTTCCTCTGGTTGTGTTTCCAATTGGTTTGCTAACTGCCTCCATAATTGTGGTTTAAGTTGAAGCAACTCTTCCACCGTCAAATGCACCTTTGTTTTCTTTAGTTCTATTAGATTGTGTGAACTCTCTTCTGAGTTTCCTTCTCCCTTCCCATGCACTGTGGGTGCTCGTATTATTATAGACTCCCTTTCGTATTCTCCCATGTAGTTAGGAAATGTTGAAATGCTTATGATTTCCTCCCTACCTCTATCGAGTCTTGATACTTCTTCATATGCTTCCTCCAGGGTGGGATGGGGTTGATTATCTTCCACATCTATTTCATCAAAAGGAGGCGGACTGATTCCATTTTTCTTCCATTGCTCTTCACAGATTCTATTCCACAAGTCTTTTGTCCAATCCGCCTCTAGGTCTGGTATCATTGACACAGGTTCATCTTGTGCTTTTATTCGTTCATCTTGGTCATCTTCCTTTCTAGATTCCTTATCCTTGGATTGGATGCATTCTTCGTATAGTCCATGTGCAATTCTTGTCTCTGGTAAAATTGGGATAGTCTTTTCTAGGGTTGCTTGTGCTACCTCGATAAGTTTCCTGCATATTGCCAACCTTTCTTTTTCTAATTCCCCTTGAGGGTAGAGTTTTTCATGTTGCTCTATATTTGGACCCATTTTGATTCTAGCTTGGTAAGCTTTCAACCACATGTCTAAGTCATCTGGCTTAGGGTCAGCTAGAATGGATCTTGGCTTCTCCTTCTCTGCGCTAAGCCATGGTGGCTCAGGGATCTCCTTATGAGTTTTTTGTTCTTTATGCTCCTTTAAGTCCTTAGTTTGTTTCTTACTGTCTTGACCCTTATTTCTCGCCCATTCTTCTTTGAGTTTTTCTCGTCTTTCCTTCCATTTTTGTACTCGTGTTTTGGGAGTTCTCACGTGGGTTCTCAGAATCCTCGACTACCTGTATTTCAGAGCCTACAGTTTTATTGCTCTCTTGTTTCTCTTCTGGTTGTTTTCTTTTTTGTTGCTTCGCTTGGGCTCTAGTAATAGCCTTTAGTGGTACAGTGTACTCCTTATCACTTCCAGACCCTTCTATGACCTCAATCACGTTGATTGGTGTAGTATCTTGAGTTTTTGTCGGATTCTTAGGGCAATCTCTGAAAAGATGTTCCTTCCCGCAATCACTACAATATCCTTCCCAAATCCTAGGTGGTGGAGGGTTGTAAGGTTGAGGGCATTCTCTAATGAAATGGTCTCCTCCGCATCTATAGCATGGTCCTCTCTGCATAGGTGGTCTAATAGGTGGTCTCATGGTTGGTTGTGCTTTAGGAGCCGTATACATTAGTGTGGCCGTCTCTGCTCCATAAGTCTGATCATAGCCTTTGTACCCATAATAAGCCGCATCATATGCCGTTTCATATTCCATCATGTTGGCATCGTATGGGTAGTACTCTCCTGGTGGAGGTTCATATCCAGGGTTTGTTGATTCTACGTTGGTCATTGTAGATGCTGGTACTAGGGCTCTTTCTAAGTTTTCATCTGGTTGAGCATACTTTACTGATACCACTTGTTGAGGTTTTGACAGTTGGGGTCCTAGCACTGGTTGTGGTGGTGGATATGGTGCCCGCTCGTGTGGCCTTGATGCTTCTGCTGGTGTGGGATACAGATTGTATCTTGGTATCTCTCTGCCTGGTTCCCTAGGAGGGTATCCATATGGTCTATACTGCGGTGGTTGAAAAGGGTGTGCTTGCCTATTGAAGGGACAGTTCTCAGTAGTGTGGTTGGTATAGTTTTGTTCTATGTGGCAGTACCAAGAAGTTCCTTGTTGTTGCTGTCTGTGGTATGGATACATAGGTTGTGCACCAGCCCCTCCTCGGACACACAAGTGTGTGGGGTGCTCTCCTCCACATGAATTACATCTCCGTAGCATAGGCATTCTTTGAGCTGGGTTTTGTTTAACTCTTTGCCCCTGGACTCCTAGTTTCTTTGCTAATAATTCTGCTAATTCTTCCATGTTACTGGAGTTGGATGTGACGGTGCTCCTTGAATCTTCTGATTTAGTGAGGTCGGTTGTACCTTTGAGATCCTCGGCAAGGTTATCTTCCAAATCAATGCACTCTTGAAGACACTCACTCAATGTTTGTAGCCTCTTCACATACACTAGTGTTCGTAGAGTTCCGTTAGTGAGCCCATCTAAAAATAATGAAATCATCTTTTGTTGAGTGGGTCTCTCAGCCGTTGGGCATCTATCCACATATTGCTTGAATCTTCGGGCAGCAGTCTTCACAGTTTCATTAGGGTTTTGTTTAAAGCTATGGATTAAAGACGCAGAATTGTGTTTAATCCCTCTCTTTGTGAATTCCCCAATGAATTCTTGAAAGAACTGTTCCATATTTCCAAATTGATTTGGGTCTAAGGGTTGGAACCAAGTTAGAGCTGTCCCTGTGAGTGTGAGTCCAAAAGACTCATACTGCACAAAGAAGTCACCTACTTGCTCCGCTCTTAGAACTTGTTTAAATTCAGCGATATGATCATAGGGTTCCCCCAATCCATCATAATGGTTTCTCACACATTTAGCCACTTGAATAGGTCTCAATCTTCTCATTGGTTCAGGCGGTCTGGGCATCACAGGGAAGACTGGGGCAGCTGGTCGTATTGGAGGTATTCCTGGCTGTCCTCCTACTGGTGGTCGTGGTCTCACCGGTGGTCAGTACTGATTACCTATCCGTACGTGGGCCTGATTGTGTGTCTGCACTCCTGGAGTTGCAAACTGTACATGAGTACGGTTGGGCACACTTCGTTGGCTGTTCTGTCCTGATGTGGTATGTTCCGTCTCTTGTTGATTCCCAAAAGGATTTTGTGAGGTAGTTGCCTGATCTCTCTGAGGAAATACAGGCGTACCCATATATCTCAGCCGAGCCCTGTCTAAGGCACTCACAGGCCAATATCTCCTTTGATCCTTATCCAAGTATGTGAGTCTAGTTTCATCATCTGGGTCTTTCAGCTCATAGAATGTCATGGGGCTTTCTTCTCTCCCTGGAGCAGGTAAGTCAGTTTGAAGCAATAGGTCTGATCCGTGGATCATATAGACTTCCAACAAGTAGTCGTCTTGAGGTATCAAATCTCCTCTCAAGACCCGTGATACTTGAGACCTGCCCCTAGGGGTAGTCACAAACTCCTCAGGGTGTGTTCTTCCGGAGTTGTCTGGGTCCACAAACTCTCCCCTTTCGTTGATCCTTTCAGGAAATTCAGTCACAATGTAGATATGACCAATTTTGTCTACATACGCACCTCCCTCGTACTTGACTGCAGGTCGGGGTACAATTGTGGCATTCAGGGAAGTTACCATCCTAGCCACAGATCTGTTTAAGCCATCCAGGTAGATTGGGATCTCCTGGGCATTGGTGGACACATACTGTAAGGAGGTACGGTAATCTCCTTCAACAGTAGACATGAAATTCCTATTCGGTGTTGGACCCTGCATGTCTTCAGAAGCCATGGGTAGTTCCTCCTCTGAATCACTAGAAGTCTCTGAGTAGATGGAGTGATGACTAACCTGGGCAGCACTTCCCACAGAAGATATGACGCTTCTTCGGCTACTTAGCACTCTTCCTGACCTCAAGTTCATTCACTCACCTAAGTCTCTCTAGAAGTCCCCGAGCTTCTCCTTGAGTGGCTCTTCCAAAGCCTCAAACTGTATAGCAAAAATACTAGTGTCAATCTGGCCGATACCGTTTCCAAGCGATACCACACTAGGCGATACTGCCTTGGCCGCGATACGATACCAGAAGTCTAAACGATACGATACTGCCCGCAACACGCGATACGATACTGGATAATTACTGCGATACGATACCAAACACAACGACGATACGATACCAATTTGGTGTCGCGATACGATCTCTGGTAAGGGGATGATACGATACTATGATAAGCGGCGATACGATACCACCGGCTTGCACGATACGATACCAGGTATGGTGTCGCGATACTTCACTAGGAAATGGAGCGATACGATACTGGTAGGGGCCGACGATACGATACTGGATCAATCCACCCGATACGATATCACCTACGTAGCCGATACGATACTTGGTATGGTATCGCGATACGTCCTTAGGAACTAAGGCGATACGATACTTGTAGGGGCCAACGATACGATACGAAGATTCAAGACAATACGATATCCCGATTCACACGATACGATACCGCAGAACCTAGACGATACGATACTTATGACAGTATCGCGATACTAAACAGGTGAGCGGACAATACGATATCGAAATGGTGTCGCGATACTTGTTGCCAAGTGAGACAATACGATACCACCGTAGGTAACGATGCGATACCACAGCAGTAAAGTGAGATCGCGATACCAATCCAGTGACACGATACCAAAATGGTATCGCGATACCAGCACTGGTACCAGGCGATACGATACTACGGCGAGTATCGCGATACAAGGGAGTTTTGGTATCGCGATACCAAACCTCAACCGATCGCGATACCAAACCTCAACCGATCGTGATACTCAAGCCAAAATACTTCTAAACTCAAGAAATTTTTCACCCCCTTGTCTTCCTCACCCACCTCTTCACTCCTAGGCCCCTGTACCTCACAAAGAATGTGTAATGACTCTAGTTTTCCCCCTCGCGATACTGCGCAGGCTCTTAATCACGTGTTTGATCACTTTTAAAGTGTTTTTGTCAGACAAACTTTGAGAAAGCTTACCTTTGTACAACCTCACTTCCACCTTGGGCTCAATATCTAGCTCTGAAAGTCTGAAAGGCACAATACTTCACTCGTGATACCGGTCGCTGCACGCAGACGATACCAGAACACAGTGAAGTATCAAATGAGCCAATTTTTTTTGTTTTTATACTTTTTTGGACAAAATTTGATCCTAACTAATTTTGGGTGATTTTTTGGACATTTTTGGTGGTCTTGGCCTACTCCTACTTCACCTTTCTTCACTCCTCCTCTCCGTCTAACCTAACCCTAACTCCTCCTTTTCTCCCTTCCTCCTAACCCTAAACCTAAAACTTATCACACACACCTCTGAGATGTGAAATAACAAGTGCTGAAGTGATTGACTAATTGCCACAGGACAAATTCACTTCTACAAGTACGATTCTATCACACTCGGTCTATAACCATCACGAAGGCACCTTGGCTGAGTGTTCCCCGGCAACGGTGCCAAAAACATGTGTACCCGAGCCAAGTAGACTCAAGGACTTGTGCCAATGAGACTGTACCTCAATTGCCACACAAGTGCGTATAGTGGGAAATTAACACACATTTAAATGTCAATCTGATCGAACGACCTAACCAAGTGTATGAAGACGTGTGCACACGTGATGGAAAATGAAGTGGCTAAGCTTGCATGCATGAGAAAAGACTAATCCACCTCTCACACTCACTGAAATGCTGAAAGTATTTGCCACGATACCTCTTACAGTAGTTTTCAGAAATTCAAGGATTTCTCTCAGCTCTGAACTCCGAATATAGGCAATAGGGTACTCGTTTCGAAGCTCTCGACGAGACTCCTCTATCGGAAGTGTTTCACTCGATTTTGGTAACTCTGCTCCAAGTTATGGCCAAAATGGTGAATGGCGGGAAGCACCCACACTCACTCCACAGCTCCTACTAGTTCGCACACACACTACAGCAGTTCAAAATCAATGGGAAGGGGTAGACCACAGTCCTACACACACATTTCAAGCAATACCCACACATACAAGACCAGAAGAAGATCAAAATCTGCAAGGAAGAGGCAAATTCGAAAATTCAGGAGTGCTCCTTCTTCACAATGGCAAAAAAGTCTCTACAAAGAGTCACAAAGTGACTTATATACATGTGCCCTAAGTTTGGTCCTTTCACATAAGAGACCGGCACTTTATTACTAGAAAAGTGAATTTCCTACTAATTTACAAGGGATATTTTACAACAAATTGGGATTATGCAACTAGAGGACTCCTCTAGTGCATTTACATGGCTTGAGGGAATTCTTGAAGACCTCGAAGAAGAAAAAATATGCCCATCATTTTGAAAATTTTGGGGCTCTCCTCTTATGCTCCTTTACTCTGCAACAGTTGGCCCCATCTCTTCTACCTGCTTCATCCACGCAGGAGGGGGTTCCTCGTATGTGTCCTGTCCCTCGTCATTGATTCTGCCTCCTAGAAGGGGTTGAGGCTCATAGTTGTCTTCAAATGTTTCCTCCACTGGAATGACAATAGCCTCCTCTTCTATTGGTTGATCGGGTGGAGAGGGGGGTCGTTCATAATGTAACAACTTAATCTTTAATTCTACAATTTGTTGGCATAGCTCAAGTACCTCTTTGGCCATTGAAGAGTCAGGCTCAGATGAAGTAGCAGCATTGACCATCTCTTCATGTTCTGTTGGGTGTGGTGGGGGCACTTGGGAGCTTTGGAGTTCCTTTACCTGGTCTGTCAGTTGGTTGTGTGCTTCCAAAAGGGTCGCATAACCTTCCAATACCTATTGAATGTGTTCTGAGGGGATAGCTTGGAATTTGGCAAGATCTATAGGTGCCCCTGGGATGTTGTCGATGGCTGCTTCTAAATTCTCTTGATTCTTTTGTTGGAGTCTTCTATTCTCTTCTTGAGCAGCTGCTAAGTGTCGGCAAAGTAAAGCCATACTTGGCTTCAAGCTCTGCATTCGATTGTTGGAGGGCGGTCACCTCATGATGTAATGTTGTATTACTCAGCTCCAAGGCCTTGACACGTGCCTGGAGGTGGGATGATAGAGTACAAAGCTCTTTATTGTTTTCTTCCAACAACCTTTATTCTTGTTTAAGCTGAGCGGCAGCTTCAAGCATGGTGTCTAGTACAAGACTAAATGAGGTGGATGCAGAGGTGGAGGTGAGAGATGCAAGGGGTTGGGAAATGGGGAAGGGAAAAGTGGATGTGGTGCTGACAATGGGTGTATGTGGTGATGTGCATGAAGTTACTAGTGGTGATGTGGAGACAAAAGTGGTGGTGAGTGGTCTTGTGGAGGGTGAAATGTCCATGGGATCGGACGTGATTGTGTGTGAAGTGTGAATCATGAATACTGGAATGGTGGGTGGTGTGTTAGTGGTGGCAGTGACTGTGGGGGAGGTGGGGTGGGAAAGGGACTTTCTATTATGATTCTCAATTTGTTGAACTATATTTACAAGGTTTGCCAAGAATGGGGATAGGGTGGTTTGCGTTGGTTCTGAGGGGGTTAAAAGGGGTACACTGGGTAGGGGTTGGGAAAGAGGAAATTTATTAGTGAAGGGAAATGGGTGTGTTAATGTTTGGGTAGGGACATGTGGCTGTCGAAGAGCTGATTGATAAGATGTGTGGCCTAATATGGTTTGATGGGTGGCGGGATGACCTATATGAGGTTCGGAAAATGGGCAAGCAATGATAGACGTAGGGATAGGTAAGGATTGCAAAATGGTGGTGTGCGGTATAGGTTTAGTAAGGATTGTTGTGGGTTGTTCAATGATGCTAGTGGTGAGGGGTTTGGTGGGTTGGGTGGGAGGTGATGGGGAAGATGGTATCTGTGTGCTGTCGTCGCGTGCATCTGTGTTAGTGGGTCTGGTCATGTGCACATCTTCCTGAGCTGTGGTAGGGAGTGAGGTAGAGACTTCCATCTGAATCATTTTTCCCCTTTGCGGTCGCGTATCGATCCTTCCTTGGTCGTATTGAGGGGTGGACGATATACCATGGTCCGCATGGCTCCACTATTCCACAGGAATCTGCCAAAAGATTCAACGATTCTATAAAATGAGGGTCTACATTCTCTGCTTGCAGCATCTCGTTCACTAGTGCTCTATTTGCCTCTTCTGATAACTTATGCCTTTTTTGTACTTGCTTGATCGTTTTTTAGAGCCGTTTGAGTTGTGCAGTGTAGGCAAGGGATTCCTCCTCACTTTCCTTTGATTCATTTTCCTATGCCTCTTCTCGTTCCTGTGTGCCTTCAACGTGAGTGTGTTGTGCCTCATCTTCCCAATGTACTCTTCGTGCAACACAGTGTGGCCATCCTCTTTGGGATGATGATCCAGGACCGTCAGTGTCTGAGAAGAACTCACCCTCAGATAGCTGCGTTGTTTGCAAGAAAGTCTCAAAGTCAAAGGATGTATCCTCCTCCAATGCAGCCATGGAGGCAAATTCAGCATCTGTGGGTAGTGGTGGGGCTGATGGAGTGGGTTGTACCACACCCTCTGATTGTGGTCGTTGGAGATGGATCGTGAATGGGGCCACCTGTGCTTCTTCTCTAGGGGAGATTTCTATGGTGGACTCATGAGGAATTAGCACATGGGAAAGAGATCCACGCATTCTTTTAGCTGGTTGAACCCTTGGTTTTCGCCCCTGGAAGAACTGTAGCTGGGAGTATTTAAGTGCCTGTTCAATCGGCACATCATAAGCGAGGCATCTATATATAATTCTTGTAATGGCACAAAAACCATGCAAAGTAGGCTTCCTTACTCCTCGTTTTCCTGCTTCATATAATTGGTCCAGGATCCACACTGGCATCTTAATAGGTAGACTCCCGATCTCCACCAGGTATAGTCCGTACCAAATCTTTTTATGAGGCTGAGTGAATCGATCTTGAGCCGGAAATGCAAAATATTGAAGGCACATTCTCAACGGTATGGCAATGTTCGGGGTGAGGGCACACATCTCTTTCAACTTCTTGAGTTTACTGTTCTTCATAGACTCCAGTATAAAAGGATCTCGATCGGAGGGTACATGGGTGCCGTACATCTGAAGGGCTTCCCTGATTAAAGGTATGTTCAACTCAAACTTTTTCATTTCCTCCTGGTTTGATAGAGAGGGCACCAAGAATGTGCCTAACTGATCTTTATCTCCTGTCACTTTCAGAGTTGCAATCAAGTAATAGCACCTAAGGAAATCAGGTTTAGGCATAGATGCACTAAATTAATCCTGTAACCCCGCTTTCTGTCAAATAGCTTGAAGAGGAGCTACATTTTGTAATCCTTCAAATTCTCGTGAGAAGAACTGAAAGGTCCACCAAACTCCTCCAAATTCCAACTTGGATTCCCAGATATGATCTGCGTCTCCCAAATCTCCTGGCATCTCATTGAACTAATGAGAATGTCCTTTCACTCTTTCTGTTAGGCCACTCGGTGGATCCGAGATGGGAATTCTTCGCACATTCAGAAACTCTTCAGGCCTCGCTATCAGTGGAGCCTCCACGGGCATGGTATCCCAATTGTTTTGATTACTAGTGCCTGCCTGGAAGCTTGTTCTTGCTGCTGCTGCCATGAGACTCCTTGCAGCAGTTGATGCTTATCTACTAGAAGAAGAGAGGCACATTAGGGTTGCATAGGAAATAGAATGTAATGGTGTTTCCTTCACAATACTAACATGCCATTCCAGGTAGTTAGTGGTTAGAGGTGAAGTGTTTGTGATGAGTGTGAATGTTGGTTAGAGGTTAGTGTCATCCTAAATGCATACTTTGGATATGCAATGGACTCAGAATGCACCTACATCAGAGTGGATGGATTTACAAAATTGGGTCAAGGGTTTGATACAGGGTTTAAGTCTCCAAACTTTGATTGAGGATTTGTAGCTCTTAGAGTGGGGGACAAGTACAGGTTTATGAACTAGATTGTGCTGGATTTGGGACCTTTTGGGTACCCATTTCCAGACATTTCTAGGTTTGACTGAAGGTGTAATAGTGTAGGGTGTAGGTATCTTCTCTGAGTTGTTTGCCAAGAGTACTTGTGAGTTTTGACTAGTGACTGGAAGTGAAGCTATTTGGGCTCGTAAACAGGCCTTGGGCACCCATATGTCTAGCAGTGGGGATAGCCTTCATTGACCACTTAGGGACCCAAATAGAAAGGGTGTGTCTAGAGTGTTGCCTAGGGAACTCCTTTGTTTTAGTCCTTGATGGAGTGTCTCGCTTGATGCTTTTCTAAGAACCTGTCTCTGGTGTCTTGGTTGTTTCCCCTTTGCATATCCAGATCTGCTTCATGCCACGAGGTACTTCATATTGCCCAAGTTGGTGCACATGCTTGTTGATCATCGGTCTCCTTAGTGTCATGTGTTGCTAAACCTGCCTTTCTCAAATCTTCTTTCGAACAAATGGGAACTTGTCATTGACTTCTGTTCCTTCGTCAAGAGTGACAATCTTCTCCACCATAGAACTTTGGATAATAATAGCATGGTTATCGTCAAGTGGGTTCCTAGAGGGACCAGGAGTTGGTGCCTTTTTTAATGGCCTGAGTGCTAGATTTTCTAATTCAATCATGAGGCGACTTTGGCCTACCCAAGCCTGAAGAATTCCACTTCTTAGGTTGAGGTTGATTGCTTGATTATAGATCCAGGCCCAAGACAAGAGGTTTAGTAAGATCCTCATCTTCACACACTAGTACTTTTACTGGCAGTAGGATCCCTTGAATGTAGAGGGGAAGTTCCACCTCTCCTATGCAAGGGGTTTCAACACCTCCCAACCCTATCAGATATGCTTCTATAGGTGTTACCTTCAATTGCAGTTCTTGGCAGTAAGAAAGTCGAACCGCACTAGTGGCTGCACCTGAGTCAATTAATTCCCTCATTGTCCTTGCAAAAGGTCGGCGATCAACTATCATGTGGGTCCGTTCACCTGAAGCCTCGCACACGGCCATGTGATAACCTAGAGCTTCATGAGTGTCATTCATGGGCTGATCTCTACCTTGTCTTCTAGGGTCACAAAAGGTCGGCGATCAACTATCATGTGGGTCCGTTCACCTTAAGCCTCACACACGGCCATGTGATAACCTAGAGCTTCATGAGTGTCATTCATGGGCTGATCTCTACCTTGTCTTCTCAGTTTCATTCGTCGGATGCGTTCTAAAGCTTCTGCCTGTGCTTCTTCTTGAATTCGATTTTCCTCTTCCTTACGTTTCTTTGCAATATTGAGTCGATTTAGCATTTCTTCTGTTAGGGGTTCTTGATATAACTTGACTCTGCATCCGCTTATGTAACTTGGTAGTATGTCACCTTCTAGAGTGGCTAGTTGTACTGCTCCACTTGTGGAGATCCTATTGATAATCATTGGTCCATAGCCTCTTTTCTCTATTTTTCGTGCATGTTGCTAATGTGTAGACTAGGACTAGGTCTCCTGCTTTCAAGCCTTTATCCTTCACATGTGTATCAAAATACGCCTTTTGCCTCTTCTTGGCTGCATAGATTCCTGCTTCAGCTCTCAATCGTGTTTCATCTAAGCGTTCAAGATCGAAGATTCTAGATGAGAGCTCATGGCCGATCCGCTTGTGCTCCTGTGCTACTCTTAATGTAGGTATCAGAAAATCCAATGGTAGCACTGCATTTTGGCCGAATACCATTTGAAAGGGAGTGGCTTGGAGTACCATTTTATAGGCAACTCCGTATGCCCAAACAGCATGGTGTAGTTGTTTGTCCCAATCAGAGCGTTTATTATTTACTAATTTGGTGAGCACATTGCATAGAATCTTATTTGTGCTTTTGGCTTGTCCATTGGCTTGTGGTTGATAGGGGGCAGACTTCTTGTGTACTACCAAGAATTCTTGGAGAAGGTTGTCTATGACTTCATTCAAGAAGTGTGTGCCTCTATCACTCACTAACTCTATTGGTAGCCCGTATCTGGTGAACACATTCTCAAATAAGAACTTAGCAGTGGTCTATGCGTCGTTCTTCGTTGTGGCTTTCACTTCTACCCACTTGATTAGATAGTCTGTGGCCACAATGATGTATTCAGCATGTGAACCCTTAGTTGGGAGATTAATAGGACCTATGAAGTCTATTCCCCACTTAGAGAATGCACGTCCACCCATCATAGGTTTCAATGGCATCTCATCTTTTCGTATAGGGTACTGGGTTCGCTGACAAACCTCACACCTCCTCACATAGGTATGTGCATCCATGTGAAGAGTTGGCCACCAAAGACCTGCAAATAAAATTTCTTTGATCACCCGATCTAGTCCAAAGTGTCCTCTTGCTACACCTTGGTGAGCAGTCTCTAATACCTTGAGGTATTCGCTCTCATGGACACATAGTCTTAGGTAACCATCTTTACCATGTTTGTATAAATCATCACCAATGAGTGCGTAATCTAAGGCTTCTTGTTCCAAACTTCTTTGTCTAACCAAAGTCATATCTTGGGGGAATGTTTTCGTCCTCAGAAAGGCTACTAATGGTTCACTCCAATCTAGTATTAGGGACACTTGATAAAGAGTAGCATGTTCCACTGGTGGTTTAGTGCGACAGATTGGGCATTCTTTGCACATTCTATGGACATCAACTTCCATAGTTGGCCAATGCACTCCGAGTCTCCTTAGTGTCTGTAGGGTTCGTTGCTTTGATTAGTGTTGCTCTAATGCACCTACATGTGCTGATTGCAACCACTTTGCCTACTCGTCCTCTTCCACACAACAGGCTAATACTCCTTGCTCCGTATGTTTGTACATACTTCGTGCCATGATATGATACTTTTGGGCTTTTACTACCTCCCTATCTTGAGTGTTTACTACTGGATGCATAGGCCCATATGTCAGTACTGGCACTAAGGGTTTGGCCCATTGTGGTACAACTTCCAAATTAAACAAGTATGCATCATGTAGGTCATCTGACACTCCTTGTGGGGCCTCTCTTGATGTAAGCCTTGAGAGATGATCTTCTCTCAAATGAGTCTTCCCCTTTCTCACCACTACCTCAAAGTCGTATTCCATTAGTAAGAGGAACCATCTTACTAATCGACCTGTATTGCATGGCTTCTTTACCAGGTACAGTAGAGCTTGGTGATCCGTAAAAAATTTAAACTTATTTGCAAGCAAATAGTGTCTAAACTTTTTTACTACATATACCATGCCTAATCCTTCTCGTTCCGTGGTGGTATAGTTCCGTTCAGCTGCATTCAACTGTCGACTAGCGTAGGCAATTGGAAGATCGATCCATGTTACCTTCGCTTGTAGGTTGTGCTAGCACACATCCAATAGCATAATTGGATGCATCCACATGGACATGGAATGGCTTGTTCCAATTTGGTGTGGTCAAGATTGGTGTTGAACATAATCTTTGTTTGAGCTCCTTGAAATAGTTCTCACATTCATCAGTCCACTCAAAGTTAGTTTAGAAGAGCATACAGAGGCTTTGCAATGACGGCATACATGTGAATGAATCAGCGGTAGTAACCACAATGCCCCATGAAGGCCTGTACCTCCTTGACATTCCTTGGCGTAGGTAGTTCTGCAATGGCTCTCACTTTCTCCTCATCCATGGATATGCCATTCTTTGACACTATGTGTCCTAGAATTTTGCCTTGCCTGACCATGAAAACACACTGGGTTCAGGCCTACTTGATATTCTCTACATTTGTCAAAGATTTGTTTGAGTTCAGGCATATGGGTATGTCTAATGTTGGAATGAGTGCAAAGATCATCAACATAGACTTCCAAATTCTTCCTCAAGAACTCTTTAAACACATGACACATCAATCTTTGAAAGGTAGCGGGTGCATTGGTAAGCCCAAATGGCATAAAAGCAAATATGCCCCACTCTATGGCAAAAGCCGTCTTATGCTGATCTTCTAGAGCAATGGCTACTTGATTGTAGCCAGAGAACCCATCTAGGAAGCAGTATACTTCCTTTCCTGCTACCCTTTCTAATAGATGCTCAGTGATTGGAAGTGGATAACTATCTCTGATAGTGGCTGCGTTAACCTTCTTCAAGTTAATGCAGTCACGTAGTTTGCAATTCTTTTTGGGCACCACTACAATGGGGGATACCCATTCAGTGTGCTCAATTTCATAGATAAATCCAGCTTCCACGAGGCAATCTATCTCTTCTTTGATCTTGGTAGCATAATTATCATTATAAGTGTATGGCTTTTGTTTTGAGGGTTTGGCATCTGAAGTCATGGGGATAGTGTGTGAGCATATGTCGGGGTCTACACCTTTCAAGTCCTTGTAACTCCAAGTGAATACATCTCTGTATTCTCTCAGCAAGGTTATCAACTCGTGCTCTTCTTCTTCTGTCAAGTCATGTCCTATGTAAGTGCATCTCTCCTCTCCTTCTTCTATGGCTACAACTATTTTCTTGGTGGTTTCTTTGTTATCATAGGCCTCTCCTGCTTGTGCCTCACGTTTAGGTATTCTTATCATGACTCTCCTATCGTCTATCTCGTATTTTTTAAAGTTTTTGGGAACCTCAAACAAAGACTTTTCCTCTACTGGTATGATTTCTCTCTTCTTCCTTTTCTTACCTTCACTTTTGGCAGTCACTTGTGTGGTTAACCTTACATCATTTGTGAGCTCTCCATGTTTCTGAGGGTGAACTTCTACCTCATAGAAGTATTCTTCATCTGATGCAAAAGGTGAGTCTATAATGATTGACTCTAGATCAGATTCACTCGCATCCTCCAATGCATCAGGGCTAGGTTCACGTTCTTCTAAAATTGATTCTCCCATGATTGGCTCTATGGAGAAGAGTGAAATGGCATAGCCATCCTCGTCACAGTGGGGTGTCCATTGTTCTTCATTGATGGCTACATCCATTGTTGCTAAAATCTCTGCCCAGCCGTGAGGATCAAATTCTTCATCAGGGAATACGACAGGTGCATAGGCTGGGTCTTGAACCGATCTATGAGTTTCCTTCACACCTGCTTCTCTAGCTTTTTCTCTCTTCTCTTCTTCTACTACCACCTTCCACATCCACAAGTGGGTGTCTTCATGCATCCATGAGGATCCTGATCCTATGGAGTGCACAGACTCCGTGTCATCCTTGGCTCTATGGATGGGATTCCATTGAATAGGCGGTACATCTCTATGAGAGTAATCCTTGAGATTGACTTTGGTTGTAACACCTAGGTGTTGTAAATACAATGAATTGGTTCCCCAATCCTATACCACTTACAATTGCCGCATAAATGGCCTTCCCAACATCATCTCATAGGCTTGGTTTTTGCTAAAGTCGCATATAGCAAAAGTATGCTCGAACTCAACACCACATGTAGTGAGAGTTATTCCTTCTAGCAATCCTAAGGGCCTCTCAATATGACCATCGGCAATTTGCAATTTCATTATCATTGGCCTGAGTGCTGGCCTGCCCCAACGCTTCCATAGGGAAGTGGTAGCAATTGCAACTCCTGCACATGAGTCCAAAATTGCCTTGGTTGTGTATCCCTGATGGGTAACTGGGAGATATGTATTTCCTTCTTCTCCTTCACTCATGTCTCCTATCTTATCCAATGGTATTTCTGGCACTGTTCTATGAGATCCTACTTGGGAACGGGATTTCGCTACGTCTGGCACTTGTTTGGCTACATGTTTCCACAATTCAGGCTTAACCTTGAGTACCTCTTCTAAAGTGAGGTTGCACTGCACTTTAGTGTTATTTACTACCTCCGTATTCCTAGGTATGATCGAATCTTAGTTTCTTATCATGACCATGGGCATTCTCATGCAAGCAGATTTAGCCTCCCAGGGGCCTGTGAAATGAGGTAACTCTTGCAAGGAATTAGAATCAAATTCTAACCCTTCATGCGAGTGGGCACTCTCCTGCTCTTCATAAATAGAAGGGATGTCCTGTGGGAATTGAGCATGTGCATCATCCACAAGTTCAATGGGAGGAGGGACTTCACTTTCCTTTGCCCACTTCTCTTCTTGAATCTCTCTTAGGAACTCTGGTGAGTACCTATTCATAGAAGAAGAGGTGTCGGGTTCAGTGGAGCTAGGCACATAAGCGTCCTGGGGAGGAATGCTTATTCTATCACTTGCACTCTCCTTAAGCTGGGAGGAGGCTCCATTTCCAGACTTTGCAAGTAGCATTTCCAATCTATCTAATAGACCATCAAAATGCAATGATGTTCTAGTGGAGCTAGAGCCATTGAACAAGCGACTGGCTTCAAACATAGTTTGCACCAATTCTACCATCTTAGCACAAAGTTTTGTTCTCTATATTTCTAGATCGGCTCTAGGGTAACATTTGTCATGATCTGTCACATTTGGCCCTTCTTGGATTCTGGCCTGATATGCTTTAAGCATCATGTCTAGATCTTCAGGAGTGGGATCGACTAGGATCGATCCTACTCTGGGTGGTGGGTGGGTTATGTGTGGTGGATTAGAAAGTTGGGGAATGGAAAGTGATGGGTTGGCGGGAGGTGGAAAGGATGGTGGTGGGGTAGTGTGAGAGTGGTTTTGAGATGCAAGTTCACTTATCTTTGCTTTGGTTTCTCTCAAGCTTTCTTCAAGTTCGCTCATTTTCTATGACCATTGTCTTTTCATTCTCTCCCGGCTATCTCTCCATTCTCTAGTCCTTTTCTTGGTTATACTCTCTGTCTCACTAACCTCAGAACTCTTTTCCTGCCCTACTCCTTGAGTTTGCTGCAAGGCTTGAGCTCTAGTGACCACATGCTCTGGGGCAGTGGAAGTTACACTTCCTGTAGAGTCTAGTACTATTCCAATGACGTTGATAGGAGTGATTTTTGGAAGGTTATTGGGGTTCTTCGGGCAATCTCGTAAGAGATGCTCTTTTCCGCAATCTTGACAGAAGCCCTGAATTGTCACTCGTTGGGGTTGTGTAGGGGCAGGCAGTGGACAATCACGTATGAGGTGATCTCCCTGACATCTGAAGCATGGTCCTCTAGGAAATGGGGGTCGTACCTGCCTAGGTTGAGGTCTAGAGTTGGGGTTTGTGTACATGACATTTGCATACTCAGGCTCCCCACTAGGTTCACTCGGGTCCTCATAATAGTATGACTCGTCATGCTCAGGTGACTGCATGTAATAAGCCTGTGGGCTTTCAATGTGAGTAGAGTCAAAACTATGATCACCGGGATCACTTTCAGAAAGCAATGGTGTCACTAGCACTATGGCTCTATTCAGATTCTCTTCTGTTGCTGTGTACTTCACTGGAATCACATTGGTTGGAGCAGGGGGTTGTTGCACTAACACGGGTTGAGGCCTTTGTTAGGTTTGATAGGGTTGTTGTGGTCTACCATATTGTTGAGGTGGGTACTCGTTCTGGTATCTTCCTTATTGAGGGTATGGTTGTGGGTATGTTTGCCTAATTGCTTGCTTATTGTATGGGCAATCTTGCGCGGTGTGATTGGTGTACCTCCGTTCTATGGTGCAGTACTTGCTATTAGGATTCACTTGGGGTTGAGCCATAATGGGACATACGTTCGCCATATGGTCACCACCACAAGTAAAGCATCTCCTCACTAGGGAAAATCTAGGGATTTGTTTGCTAGAGACACCTAGTTTTTGAGCTACCCTCTCTGCAAGTTCCTCAATAGATGTGGACTGACCAGACGTAAGGCTGCTAGAGCTATCCAAATCCTTGTAGATTTTTGATAGCTCCAACTCCTCGCCTAGATTATCCTCAATGTCTATGCACATGCGCACGCATTCTTCTATAGTTCTGGGGTCCTTCAGATACACATATGACCTGAGCTTGGTGCTCAACAATCCATCTAAGAACAAAGCCACTTGCTTGGCTGATGTGGGTAACTCAGGCATTGGGCACCTCTCTAGGTATTGCCTAAACCGTCTTCCTGCTAGTCTAACCGTCTCTTGAGGTGTTTGCTTAAAGCTATGAATCAGGGAGGAGGTATTATGCCGTATGCCACTCTTAGAGAACTCAGTGACGAAAGCCTCTAAAAGTTGGTCTATGCTCCTAAACTACCTCTCATTCAGGGGTTGAAACCATGTAAGGGCAGTGTTCCTAAGAGTTAGCCTAAAGGCATTGTATTGCGTGAACAGGTCCTCAACTTGTTCAGCTCTCAAGACTTGCCTAAATTCTGCAACATGGTCATAAGGGTCTCCAGTGCCATCGAAGTAATTCTTCATGGACTTCACCAGCTGAGTTGGCCTCAGGGTCCTAGTGTGTTCTCTCGGCCTTGGCAAAGGAAAATCATCAGCATTTCTTTGGTTCCTTGGGGCTCTAGGTCTCTCAATCTCTTCTCTATCCGTTTCTGTTCTCATCCTTTCTCTTCCCAGGGGGTTGGCAAAACTTACCTCAGGTCTGTCTCTACTTCTTTCCCTGTGAGCTCCATGATCTTGGGAGGTCCCAGCTCCTTGGTGGCTGTAGGACACATTGGACCGAGGTTGGGGAAAAACAAATTCACCCTGCCAAGTGTATGCATGTCTCCCATGCTCTGAGACCATGAAGATCCTATCTAACGTATTGTCTAGGTAGGTTACTTTGTCTGGGTTATCAGGGTCTTTAAACTCATAAATTGTGAGAGCTCCTACTTCATGAGGCTGGGCAGGCTTATACCTCCAAAAGCCTCATCGGTTTCTCGGTTTAAAAGCAATTCTGTACTCTTATCGTCTTGGGGAACCCACTCTGGTGTCATGATTCTAGTCAGGACTGATTTGCCACGGGGAGTCCTTGGCTCTCTCCCTAAGCTCCCTTGCTCTATGTCACCCATGTCAGTCTCTACAATCACGTTGCCGAACTCGTCTGTCCTATCTGGAAGGGTGGTGACTACATAAATAGTCCCTTCTTTCTCTAGGTATGCTCCATTCTCGAACTTGACTACTGGGTGTTCTAGTCCATGGGGTTGATCAGGGTTCTTAATCTGGACCACAAATCTTCTCAGGCCGTCTTTGTAGATGCGAGCACCTAGACGATTAGTGCTGATGTATTCCAATTGAGTCTTGTAAGGTCCTTCTGGCTTTTCTAGGTACGCCACCCTTGAACTACCTACTGGTCTCTCCATGTTATATGACATCTCAGAATCACTTGTTTCTGATCTGGGAGTGTATGGGTAATCACTCAACTGCCGGGCCCAAGACCTAGCAGTGTGATTGACACTAGCTTCAGAAAATCTGAGGCTTTGTCTGTCTCGGCCTAAGTGTCTTCCTGACCTAAGGTTCATATGCCTGGTTTATCTACCCCCTTGGTCCCAAGTACCCTCTCGTTGCATGTTAATTTGTACCAATCACTTTGTTCTTTTTAGTTGAATATTGTGTTAAGCCCTTGTTTGGAATCACGTCGTCAGGAGTACTTAAGTGAATTTTGCACTTGATAATTGATCGAATCAAGTTTACTTTTGTCCCTTAGGGTTTTTGCACTTAAGACCTACTTAATGCTTGCACTTAGGTGATTAGTTCTCTTGGACTTGATTCGTGCCTGACGTTACCCTAATTAATTACCACACCTAAGTCATACTTAGCCTAAGCTAGGAATTGACGAAGGAGGGTTGAGAGAACTTCCAACCTCAATCCTCTAGTTGCTCAGACTGCTTCACCAGCCCAGGAAGCCTTCTCCCAAGCTTGGTACTCATCCTTGATAGCTTGCTTTGAATCGCCTTGATTATGTGCAATGTTCCTGCAAAGGTTCACAAGTTAATATGGCCTTGAGTTACAATGAATTGATGAACACACATCAACAAACATGAGCCCCCCTTTTTCACTGTACCTCCAAATTCTTATGACCCCCTAACCCTATAGAATGGCCAACTTAAAAATACATGTTTGGAGTTCGTATGGTGAAGTTATGACCACACAAGCACTTAGGGTTCAAAACAGGCTCTCAGGGTTCCAAGATTTTTTTATGATTTCCTCAATGTATTGCCCACTTCTAAGGCTCTAAGGTAGTCTCAATATGTTAGAAATCAAGCCCAAAAATTATCCCAAGTCAATCAATTATTACACTCCGAAAAATTATTCAGTAGGCCCGTGTATCGCGATAGCTCAGGTCAGTGTGTCGCGATAAGTCGATGTGTCACGATAGACGGGTGTGTCACGATAGGTTGGTGTGTCGCGATAGACGAGTGTGTCGCGATAGACGGGTGTGTCGCGATAGGTCGGTGTGTCGCGATAGATGGGTGTGTCGCGATAGACGGGTGTGTCACGATAGACGGGTGTGTCGCGATAGGTTGGTGTGTCGCGATAGATGGGTGTGTCGCGATAGACGGGTGTGTCGCGATAGACGGGTGTGTCGCGATAGGTCGGTGTGTCACGATAGACGAGTGTGTCACGATAGGTGGGTGTGTCACGATAGGTTGGTGTGTCGCGATAGACAGGTGTGTCGTGATAGACGAGTGTGTCGCGATAGGTCGGTGTGTCGCGATAGACGGGTGTGTCGCGATAGACGGGTGTGTCGCGATACCTCGGTGTGTCGCGATAGACGGGTGTGTCACGATAGATGGGTGTGTCGCGATACCTCGGTGTGTCGCGATAGACGGGTGTGTCGCGATACCTCAGTGTGTTGCGATAGAGCGGGATATGGTGAATTTTTTTGATCTGGTTAGTGATTCTAGGAGCTCTCAGCCTACGCAGTGTCGTGATGCACTCAGAATCGTGATTGGGTCAACTTTTCGGTGTGTCACGATAGCTCGAGATCGACGCCTCGGGGCATGCACAGAGGATTTCCATACCTGCTGAGCTTGTTGAAGATGGTGAGGATTTTGCAACCTGCAAGAAACATGCAAAAACACACAAAAACAACAATACACACTCGCTCTCTCTCAAACGCACACAAAGCAAATGAGGAGAATGAATTGGTAGTGGGAATATGAAGTGGAGAAGGAGATGGAGATGGAGATGGAGATGGAGATGGAGATGGAGATGGAGATGGAGATGGAGATGGAGATGGAGATGGAGAGAGAAAAAAAAACAAGAAATTTTACCTACTACTTACCATTCCAACGCGTCCTCTCTACGTCTTACCATCACACACTCGTCCTCAAAGTTCGTTCCCCGGCAACGGCGCCAAAATTTGGTGTAGCTCAGTGATGAGTAGCACCTCCTTTAATGTCAATCCGGGAAGACATGAGGATGGTATGAAGACCTCGAGCAAGTGAAGGCACAAATGTGTGAGTGAGAAGCACACCAACATGCACACACATACACACACACGTGCACACATGGCAAGAACAAAGAGAGTAAGACAATGGAATCACTCTATTGCCAAAAAGTTCTCATATAAGCTCAAAACTACAAGAAGCTAGCCCCCAAAAATGAGCTCTCTAGCTCTATTTATAGTTTTTGACTAGCTTTGGCCCTGTCCAGACCTAGTGTCCGGCCTAGTTAAAAATTAGGTTCCATGGTTTATTTGAGGGCTCAAACGAGGTCTAAAAAATATGAAAATTGGTAGGCAATTACTTCTAAGGCTCCCCAAGCTTGAGGACTCCTCGGTTTGCACAAAATGGAGCTAGAAAAAGATGAAATGGTATTTACAATGGTTGTCAATGATGAGAATCACTTTTATACTAATGTAGGGATTGGAAACATTTAATGGGTTGCCTTAGTGCTAGATCTGCATGCATGCCCGTACTTGCTTCTTCCCATATGATGCCAACAACATGTCAGAATCTAAGGTTGGGTTACAATAGTTTTGCTTCGAGGAGGTTTCATTTGTATCATTCGTTTGAAGACATCTCTATTTGGACTCTGATTAGGATCAAAAGTTGTATTCTGTAGATGACCTTTGTTTCAACAAACAACGGGATCATTATCAACTACAAAGTTGTGACTAGCTAGATGAATATCTGAGCTGCTAACTGGATCAAGAACATTCTCAATCATTCCGTCTAGACCACTATGAAAGTCAATGCGTGTGGACTCCGCATCATGCATGTTGTCAATTGGACAAGGATCCACACTAGCATCCATTGCAGATGGTGATTGGAGGAAAGATGGAATATTTTCTTTCTCTTTCGATGATGAAGATTGGGCATAAGTCTTACTTTCAACAAATGGTGTACATCCAATATTCTCACTTGTCCCAAGATCTCTATCATATGCAGCATCAGCATTGTTGGTAATTGTTCCTATTGAGGTATGAGCAACTGCTTAGCACAATGAAACCAGCTAGATTAGTGTTCCACTAGAGGGTTAAAGAGTAAGAAAGAGATAGTTGATGGATGACTTATTGCAAACAACTAACGAAAAACTAGATCCTTAGTAATCACGAATTAGTAACAAGCTAATTAGTAATAGCTAACTACTAACAACTATCAAACAATCAGCTACTTAGTAATAGCTAATTAGTAACAAGCTAATTAGTAATAAGCTAATTAGTAATAGCTAATTACGAACAACTAACCAAGAACTAGTTACTTTGTAACTAGCTATTTAGTAACAAGATAATTAATAATGGCTAATTTGTAATAGAGAATTAATAATAGGTAATTAGTAATAGCTAATTAGTAATAGCTAATTAGTAACAGCTAATTCGTAATAGCTAATTCGTCATAGCTAATTCGTTATAGCTAATTAGTAACAACTAATTCGTAATAGCTAATTCATAATAGCTAATCATTAATAGCTAATCCTTAATAGCTAATCACTAATAGCTACTTATTAATAGCTAATCAATAATAACTAATCAGTAAGAGCTAATTAGTAATAGCTACTTATTAATACCTAATTCGTAATAGTTAATTTATAATAGCTAATTCATAATAGTTAATTCGTAATAGCTAATCAGTAATAGCTAATCAGTAATATCTAATTAGTAATAGCTTATTCATAATAGCTAATTTGTAATAGCTAATTTGTAATAGCTAATTAATAATAGCTAATCAGTAATAGCTAATTAATAATCATGAATTAGTAACAAGCTAATTAGTAATAGCTAACTACTAACAATTATTGAACAATCAACTACCTAGTAATAGCTAATTAGTAACAATCTAATTAGTAATAGCCAATTACGAACAACTAACCAAGAGCTAGTTACTTTGTAATAGCAACAAGCTAATTAGTAATGGCTAATTTGTAATAATGAATTAATAATACCTAATTAGTAATAGCTAAGTAGTAATAGCTAGTTAGTAATAGCTAATTAGTAATAGCTCATTCGTAATAGCTAATTCGTAATAGCTAATTTGTAATAGCTAATTTGTAATAGTTAACCAATAATAGCTAATCAGTAATAACTAATCAGTAATAGCTAATCAGTAATAGCTAATTAGTAACAAGCTAATCAGTAATAGCTAATTAGTAATAGCTTATTAGTAATACCTAATTCATAATAGCTAATTAGTAATAGCTACTTAGTAATAGCTTATTACTAACAAAATAAATATTAATTTGTAGTAGCTAATTCATAATAGCTAATTAGTAATAGGTGATTAGTAACAAGCTAATTAATGATAACCTACTAATAAGCTAACTTAGAACTAGCTACTTAGTAATAGCTACTTAGTAATAGCTAATTAGTAATAGCTATGACAAATTAGCTACTTAGTTATAGCTACTTAGTAATAGCTACTTAGTAATAGCTACTTAGTAATAGTTACTTAGTAATAGCTACTCAGTAATAGCTAATTGGTAACAAACTAATATATTAATAACTATTTCTAATAGCTAACTAATGACTAGCTACTTAGTAATAGCTAATTAGTAACAATTTAATTATTAATAGATAATTACTAGCAAGTAACCCAGAGTTAGCAACTTAGTAATAGCTAACTAGTAACACGCTAATTAGTTACAAACAACTAACCATAACCATATACTTAGTAATAGCTAATGAGTAACTAGCGTATTAGTAATAGCTAATTAGTAACTAGCTTAGTAGTAATAGTTGATTACTAAAAACTAACTAAGAACCAGCTACTTTGTAATAGCTAACTGCTAACAAGCTAATTAGTAATAGCTAATTACAAACAACTAACCAAGGACTAGCTACTTAGTAATAACTAACTAGTAACAAGCTAAATAGTAATAGCTAATTACTAATGGCTAACTATGAACCAGCTACTTAGTAATAACTAATTGTTAACAAGATAATTAGTAATAACTTAGTAACCTAGTAATAGCTAAATAGTAACAAGCTAATTAGTAATAGATACTAACAAGTTATCGAGAATCAGCAGCTCAGTAACTAGTAATAATCTAATTAGTAATGGATACTTAATAACAAGTAACTAAGAACCAGCTACTTAATAATAGGTAACAAGTAGCAACCTAATTAGTAATATCTACTTACAAACTGTTAAAAGTCAAGATTCAAGCTACAAATTCGTGGGGAATCTTTTATGGACATGTGGAGCAATCAAAGGAAGCCAAAATCCACGAGATTTCATCAAGAAAAGTCACTCAACCACTCCCCAAGTCATCTCAACTAAGTCCTCCAAGTTAGGAGGCTGATTTGGAAAGGTAGTTCCTAAATTTTAGGGGCACACTTCTCACTATAAAAGGAGCATGTATCCCGACTTCTTTTGGCCCATCTTCTTGGTTTTAGCTCATGTAAAGTGAGCACTAAGTGCTGGAGTTGTGATAAGCAAGCCCCTTGCTTAAGCTAGCCCCTTGCTTGCTTGTTTGTTTTCTTTTAGTAGGCATATCTATGTGTGTGCGCAGGCAGTGTTGCAACTCTCTACCCCTGAGTTGTTAGCATTGGTTCTCCCTCATATTGTATCCATTTGATGTAATTCTTGTCTCATTGGATAGCTATTAGAGTCTACTTTATGCTCACAAAGTCTCTAGATCATTCTTTGAGTAATCTGGGAGCAACATTCATTTTAGTGAAGTTGTGTGATTGATATCTCTCTTGGTGTGTAGGCTCTGTTGGAAATATTTTGCTCTCTGTTGTAAGGGCTGGTTCTCCTTCTCTATGTATCCATTTGCTATGATTTTTATGTCATTGGGTAGCTATTAGAGTCCTCTAAAGTTGACCCAAGTTTGAGATTCATTCTCTGTATACTCTCTGAGAAAAGCTTGCTGGAGTGAAGTGGGGTATCTGCTTGACTGGCAGTTGTGAGCACTCAACTAGCTCATGTTGTAGACATTATTTCTCCTTGTGTAAGCATCCATTTGAAGTGAAATTTGTTTTGTTGGAAAGCTCTTGGTGTCTACTACAGGTCTACAAAAGCTCACTGGAGTTCTCTGCATAAGCTCTGAGTAAGAGCATTTTTGGTGTGCAGAGGTCAAAGAAGGATACCTGTGGAGGTCATTCACGCTTCGTCGTTGCTTAGGGGTTGAGATACTTCCCCCATCAGTGGTATCAGAGCATTTGGGCATCTTGGAGGTATCACATACAACCTCTTGGAGTTGGTGGTTGAAGATTTGCATCAACAAAAGCTTCTTGGAGGTAGCTCACATCAAGGGGAGCTATTCTACTCAAATTTGCAAGAGCACAAGGTGTCCATCTAAGGAAAGCTTTAGATTGAGGTAACCTCAGAGCCTCATTTTCATTTTACACACATTGGCCAAGGGCTAGGTCAAGTATCAAAGACTAGATATGGGAGACTTCAACACTCAAATTGAAAAGCTAGACAAAGGTAACTATCAACCATGGAGATTTAGGGTCTCCAACTATCTTATGGGCAAGGGCCTTTGGGGGTTGATTAGTGGAAGTGAACCAAGACCTAGGTTGGATGAGAATCCAACCAATGACCAGAGAAGGGCCTTTAGGGAATGAAATGAAAGAGACAAGAGGGTTATCTTTATTCTTTCCCAACACATTAGCAATAGCATGATCGGCCATATCCAAGACTTGGATTCAAGCATGAAGGTATGGGAGACACTTGAAAGGCTTTATTCAACAAGCACCAAAGCAAGGAAGATCCAACTCAAGAATGAGCTCAACAACCTTAGGAAGAGCTCAGGGAGTAGCATAAATGACTACATACTTAAGGTCAAGGAGTTATCAGATGCATTGGGATCCATTGGAAGCCACGTAGACGATGACGATCTTGTGGCTTATACTCTCAATGGTTTGAGAGATGATGAGAAGTGGAAACCCTTTACCACTTCAGTATATGTAAGGGATAATCTTCCCGATTTTGAGCAATTGGTTGCTCTCATGGTCACCGAAGAAATGAACATAGGTGGAAGTTCAACTAAAAGCAAGGATGCACAAGTTTTCTATGCAGGTAATCAAAGGGGCAAAGGAAGACGAGGACAAGGAAGGGGCAAAGGAAGGTTTGGAGGAAGGCAAGGCCACTCAAGCAATCAAGGACATGACCAAGGCACCTCATCACAAAGAGGGAGAGGAAGAACAAGAGGAAGAGGAGGACGACATCAACAAAATAGGAACCAAGATGGCGAACGATGTTACATATGTGGCAAGTTTGGCCACTATGCTAGAGATTGCTACCAAGGAGGAAACCAAAGGAGCTATAATCAAGGTTCTTCATACAAAGGCCAAGGTAATTATGCTTCTACAAGTTCAGAAAATGACAATCTCTTGATGATGCACATGAATGGGAATTCAAGAAAAGTAGATAAAACTTGGTATATTGATAGTGGATGTAGCAACCATATGAGTTGCAATTCTTCTTGGTTTACTAATCTACATGTTCCCAAAGGTAAAGGACATGTAGAAACAGGTGATGATACAGCCCATGAGATCTCCCATGTTGGAGATGTAGCTTTGGATGACAAGGAGGAAGGAAGATGTCTCAAGGATGTCTTGCATGTACCTACCATCACAAAGAACTTGGTGTCCGTTGGGCAAATGGTTGAAAGAGGCTATCAAGTAAGGGTCAACAAAGGTGGATGCTTTGTGGAGAACCCTAAGCAGCGTTACAAGGTCATAGCAAGAGGAAAGAAGCAAGGGAGACTCTTCACTTTGGAGGTAAATTCTCATTCCACTCAACATGTCTACTTCACATATGGAAACAAGAGGATTTCGGAGTTGGACTTGTGGCACAAGAGGATAGGTCACATCAACATACAAAGAATGAAGGAAATGCAATTCAAGAGGCTGGTTGAAGGTCTTCCCAACTTCCAAGGACAAGGTATGAAGCATTTATGTGAATCTTGTCAACTAGGGAAGCAAGCGAGACTTCCATTCAAGAAGAGTGGCTACATAAGCCAACATCCATTGGAGTTGATACATACAGATGTGTGGGGGCCAACAAAAGAGCAATCCATTGGAGATAACAAGTACTTTGTCACTTTTATAGATGATTGCACAAGGATGGTTTGGGTTTATTTCATCAAAAACAAATCAGATGTGTTTACATGTTTCAAAGCATTCAAGGCAATGGTAGAGAAGGAAACAGGTACATATATCAAGAAGCTAAGGTCCGATGGAGGGGGAGAATATTTCTCAAATGAGTTTTTTGATTTTTTAATGGATCAAGGCATCAAGAGGCAAGTAACATGCAGGTACACACCCCAACAAAATGGAGTTGCCGAGAGAAAGAATAGATACATTGCCGAGATCGCTAGAGCAATGCTTAATGAGATGAATGTACCTAACATGTTTTGGAGTGATGCATCAAATACCGCCGTGTATCTTATGAATAGGGCTCCTACCTCAGGGATCCATGGCTTGACACCATATCAAGCCTATTATGGTAAGAAACCTGATCTTTCCCACTTGAAGATATTTGGATGTACTTGTTATGTACATGTGCCAAGTGAATTGAGGCACAAGCTACAACCAAAGGCAGAAAAGTGTGTGTTTCTAGGATATTCAAATGATCATAAAGGTCACAGGTGCTTCAACCCAAACACAATGGACTTGAGGATATCAAGGGATGTAGCATTTGATGAGCTACTCCCTTGGTATAAGAAGTATGATTGTATGCAGGACTATGAAGAAGAAAAGCATGGACATGATGAAGAACAAATCCACCTAGAGCTAAGTGGCCCAAGGTGTTCCATCAATGAAGATAGTTCAAGCATGAACTCACCATGGAGGGGGAGATCTTCATCAAGCTATGAAGCACAATCAATCAACAAAGGCAAAGCAACATTGGTGGAGTTGGATGAAGAAGGTAATGAAGTTGAAGATGATGAAGGACACATGATGGAGAAAGAAGCCACGTCAAAGAAAGAGATCAAGTTCCCAAGGCAAAGGAGGTTTATTCCTCCAAAAGGTGAAGAAAGGAAGTCTTCTAGAGTTAAGTATCCAACTCAAAGGTTTACTTATGATTCATACATGGCAACTCATTATGCATATATGAACAAAGTAGTAGAAGATCATGAGCCCGATTGCTATGAAGATGCAAACAGGTACACCGAATGGAAAGAGGCAATGCAAGAAGAGATCGATGCACTTGAGGAGAATCAAACATGGACTCTAGTGCACAAGAAGGATAACATGAAGGTAATAGGTAATAAGTGGGTGTATAAAGTAAAGAGGAATTCAGATGGATCTATTTCTAGGTTCAAAGCAAGATTGGTGGCCAAGGGTTTTGCACAAACCTATGGAGTGGACTTTGAAGAGACATTCAGCCCCGTGGCAAAGATGAGCACCATTAGGACACTCATTGCAATGGCTGCTAGCAAAGGATGGAAGCTTTTCCAATTGGATATCAAGAATGCCTTTCTCAATGGAGACTTGGAAGAAGAGGTATACATGGAGCAACCACTAGGTTTTGTTCATAAAGAGTTTCCACATCATGTTTGTAGGTTGAAGAAGGAACTTTATGGCGTAAAGCAAGCTCCAAGGGCTTGGAACCAAAGATTGGTGGACTATTTGATCAAATGTGGTTACAATCAATGCAAGGCGGATCCATCTCTCTTCATCAAACAAAGAGGAGAACTTGTAGTCTACATGTGCGTGTATGTAGATGATCTTATCATTACAAGTAATGATACAAAGGGCATTGAGGAGATCAAGGCAAAGCTTGGAAAGGAGTTTAGGATCTCTGATCTTGGAGATCTTAGGTATTTTCTTGGCATTGAAGTTGTATACAAAGAAGAAGGTATTATGCTCATACAAAGGAAGTATATTCTAGACCTACTTGAGAGGTTTGGGATGCTACATTGCAAGCCTATTTCAAATCCCATGGAAGTTAATGTAAAGCTAAGCTCCATTGATGGAGAGCCATTAGAGGATGTAACCTTGTATTGATCTATTGTAGGATCTTTCAATTATTCCACAATAACTAGGCCTGACATAGCATATGGAGTTGGAGTGTTGTCACAATTTATGCATAGTCCAAGGACTACACACTTGCAAGCTGCAAGAAGAATGTTACGATATCTCAAGGCCACTATAAATGAAGGATTGTTCTATTCATTTGATGATGATATGCAGGTCAAAGCTTATTCTGATGCCGATTGGGCCGGTTCGAAGGAGGATAGAAGAAGTACAAGTGGTTACCTAGTCATGCTAGGTAGCAAGATCATCTCATGGATTTCAAAGAAGCAACCCACGGTGGCATTATCTTCCACGGAGGCTGAGTATAGAGCTTTGGCTCAAGTCACATGTGAGCTAATGTGGATTAAGAAGTTATTTATGGAGCTTAATTTGCAGGTTGACACATATCCAATTTTTTGTGACAACATGAGTAGCATTCATTTAGCATCGAATCCTGCCTATCATGCTAGAACCAAGCATATTGAAGTGCACTATCACTTCATAAGGGAAAAGGTGATATCCAAGGAAGTTTCAGTACATCATATTGGTACCAAGGACCAAGTTGCAGACATGTTTACAAAGGCTTTGGATAGGATGAAGATTTCAAAATTCAAGCAATGCATCAACATGAAGGAGCTTGGATGAGGACGAAGAATTGAAGCTTGAGGGGGAGTGTTAAAAGTCAAGATTCAAGCTACAAATTCGTGGGGAATCTTTTATGGACATGTGGAGCAATCAAAAGAAGCCAAAAGCCACGAGATTTCATCAAGAAAAGTCACTCAACCACTCCCCAAGTCATCTCAACTAAGTCCTCCAAGTTAAGAGGCTGATTTGGAAAGGTAGTTCCTAAATTTTAGGGGCACACTTCTCACTATAAAAGGAGCATGTATCCCGACTTCTTTTGGCCCATCTTCTTGGAGTTTTAGCTCATGTAAAGTGAGCACTAAGTGCTGGAGTTTTGATAAGCAAGCCCCTTGCTTAAGCTAGCCCATTGCTTGCTTGTTTGTTTTCTTTTAGTAGGCATATCTATGTGTGTGCGCAGGTAGTGTTGCAACTCTCTACCCCTGAGTTGTTAGCATTGGTTCTCCCTCATATTGTATCCATTTGATGTAACTCTTGTCTCATTGGATAGCTATTAGAGTCTACTTTATGCTCACAAAGTCTCTAGATCATTCTCTGAGTAATCTGGGAGCAACATTCATTTTAGTGAAGTTGTGTGATTGATATCTCTCTTGGTGTGTAGGCTCTGTTGGAAATATTTTGCTCTCTGTTGTAAGGGCTGGTTCTCCTTCTCTATGTATCCATTTGCTATGATTTTGGTGTCATTGGGTAGCTATTAGAGTCCTCTAAAGTTGACCCAAGTTTGAGATTCATTCTCTGTATACTCTCTGAGAAAAGCTTGCTGGAGTGAAGTGGGGTATCTGCTTGACTGGCAGTTGTGAGCATTCAACTAGCTCATGTTGTAGACATTGTTTCTCCTTGTGTAAGCATCCATTTGAAGTGAAATTTATTTTGTTGGAAAGCTCTTGGTGTCTACTACAGGTCTACAAAAGCTCACTGGAGTCTCTGCATAAGCTCTGAGTAAGAGCATTTTTGGTGTGCAGAGGTCAAAGAAGGATACCTGTGGAGGTCATTCACGCTTCGTCGTTGCTTAGGGGTTGAGATACTTACCCCATCACAAAAAACTAACCAAGAAGCCACAGCCATGGATAAAAAGTAATATTATTAATATTAATCAACACGACAAGCTTACCTTTGTGAAAGTTGAATCCACCATCAAAGAATCCAGAGATTGTTTGCCACATATGTTCTAGTATTTCAGCACCACATTCAGGTCCTAAACAGCTGACTAACACACGACAATGTGCTACAAAACAAAATATAGTGATATGCATGGTTGCATGGCATAAGGTGCACTATAAAACTCACCCTCTCCTCAATATTCAAACCACATGCTATGCACATGGATGAAACACTGAGTAAGAGGGTTGATGGTAACTTTGGGGAGGTAATGGCAATAATGGTGACAATTCATTTGAATCCATCATGCTTAACATGTTCTTTACCAAGGATAGATGTCAATTTTGCACTCTTAAGCCGATTCTCATGAAACTTATATTCAGCCTGTGTATGTAACAATCCAAATGATCAGTATTGAACCTTAGACAAATGTTTCAACCAATGTCAATAAAGCTAAATATTACCTCTAGTTTAAGCACCTTGTCATTCTCATCTGGCTCAACCCCTAACAGCAGCAGATTAACAATATATATCTGAATTGTGTCTCCAACTGAATCCTCCTCTTAGGAGACATTCCCACATCACATTTCAATTCATCTATGGATACCTGTAACTTTTTTCTCATCTCGATGACTGTTGTAGTCACCTTAGACTCAGCATCCTTTGATAGCTTGGCTTGATCCAAATCAAGCTTAACCCTATCCAACTTATTTTGTTCACTATCAATTAACAATTCTAAAGTACTTATAACCGTAGTACCCTCCACTCACCTTATGGAAGCAATTGTCGTACCTTGTCAAGCATTTAACTCAACATCTTCTTTCTGTTCCTGCAAGTTTACATCCAAAGGCTTTAAAAGTGGTGAAGCATCGTCATTCAAACAACAATAAAACCTTTGCATCTTCAACTACAATGTACCCATCTTCCTACATCTTTCAATAGAAGCTTCTGCAGCTATAGCCCATGCCACTTGGTACATAGCTGGATTTTTTTATGTTTGAGTAGTGGTACAGTTTTCAAATGCAAAGGCTCTGCGAATTGTACAGACAATTGGTAGTATTTTGGTACCTCTTGGTAGACTTTCTGATGTAACACCATCAGTGCATTATAGAACTCTTGCCTGACATATTTAACTTTCGTCTTCCCCTTGAGTCGAGTTACCTTGAAGACAGTCAACCCATCTGCCTCACTAAGCGATTTTTTTGATATAGTACCTGGATCTATACCAGCGATAGACAGGCCATAAACGGTGTGGAAATCCTCTTTTTTCTAGCAGAATATGTTGTGGTCTAACACTTTTGGATATGCTGGATATATCCACTTGCATCAACAAGGCAAATTGTTTCATAAATGCATGACCATTACTCCAATCATAGCACCAAAGATTAAGTGTAGAGTCCCTATCATGGATGCAAAAAAGAAGGGTCGTACACAGGCCCGCAAATAACACAGAGATACACGCAACAACTTTTGTATGTATTAATCATTCAATATAGCAGTTACATACATGTGAATCATTACATCATGCGACACATGAGTGAGTTGTCGTTGTTAAGCCATTATTTCCAGGACATGGCATTTGACCACATGGTTCATACGTGGCACATCCACGTAATCGTAGTTAAGCCACTTCAACACTCCCTTGTAACTAGAGTATTGGAATGTGACACAAATGTTAATTGATTTCAATGATTCCAAGATGTTTCCTGCAAAAGATGAACTTATCTGCTCCCACAGGCTTCGTAAGCATATCAGCCCACATTAAATGAGCTGATACATATGAGAGATGAAGTTTTTTCTGCTCTACAAGATCACGTATAAAATGAAACTTTAAATCGACAGGTTTTGTTTTCTCTCTCGTCGGTAAGAGCTCTTGCATGACCATTTGGATCCAAAGGCCTTCTTTTGCCGTGAGAGCTAAGGCCACAAATTCAACTTCTGTTGATGACAATGCAACTGCTATCTGCTTCTTGGAGAACCAGCTGCTACTTGCCATTTAATTGGTTGTAAAACTAGCCTATTAAATTACACAACATTAGACAAACCGATTGATATCAGATTTGGAGCTTACCTAGTCCATCACTTCCACTTCAATGATGCACAACGGATGGAGCATCTCCTTGTGGCTCTTACATTAGAACCATAGAAATTACTCTTAGCCATGCGAGCACGTAAATGTTGCATGCATGGATGCTAGACCCCATTTCTGCTCATACTCATTCCCAAAGATTGCATTTCACATTCGTTGTCCGATGGAAAAGCTTCATTGATGGTAGCTTTCTCTCGCAACGGACAAAGTCCTATGGACCTTCTATGCTCCACTGGCACAGACTCCATAGACTCACCACCTTGTGGAGTACATGAGGAATAATGAAATTTACTATCGATGTTCCAACCATGATACCCAGCGGGCCACCACATGAGTAGTGATCGTACGTCTAGAAAATTGAAATTTTATGAATCTATTTTTTCGCTATTTAAAATGCTTTTGAAATAACTAAACAGTGACGGGCTTAAAAGTGATAAATACTCCTAAAAATTGTTCACAATAACATGCTTTTACCCGTGAGCCAATCACGATGGTGTGACACAATCACGATGGTGTGAGCCCGTTGCGATGGTCCACCAAAATGCAAATTTCAAGAACGCGTCTATGGATTCGTGTGTGCGCAAGGATCGCCTACACCGTGGTGTACTCGCTTACCAAAAAAGTCTAACTTGTCAGACCATCACGATGGTGTGACACCTATGGCAAATCTGATAGAAAGTTGATTTTCTCACCTTTTGGAAGCTTTCCTGCTGTTCTTGAGCACTGTACTTGCAAGAAAACTCAAAAACACACATGCACAAACAAGCACAAAAGCTCTCTCTCTCTTATGAACAAATGAGGGAAATGAGGAGGATGGGTGGATATGGTGAAATTTCTAATTTTTTTGGAGTGGAAGAAGATGATGCGGTGGTGGAGGAGTGTAGAGGAGATGAAAAACACAAAAAACTACTTAAAAACAAAAATAGAAACTAGAACTTTTACCTTCCAATGCCAATTCTTGCTATACTCTTACCATCATGCATTCTTCTTGGACTCGATCCCCGACAACGGCACCAAATTTGTTGTTGTAGTACGCCCTTGGGAAGCCTAGACCCTCACCACCGTGCATGGAAGCAAGAAGGAAGGCTCAAGAATGACTCTCCTTTCATCCACTCCAACCTCCAACATGTTCAAGCCATTTTCCATCAGCCCGCAGCTATGCCACATGCTTGAAAACATGGAGAGAGGGGAGTCAAGGATCCTAGTCACATATGTAAAATACAAGAAATTACAACATTCTACTTACACACATAGGAAACACAAGCATGCACACACACCTCACTCTCTCACACTCTAAGACTAAATACACATATGCACAAAGCCTTAAGATAAAAGAGAGTTCTTCCATTCAAAATATATATACATGAGAGCACGTCGAACCAAAAAGCTCTCTTCTTTACAAAAATGAGCCTCTATATATAGGCTAAGCACAATTCCCCATGTGCTCCTTTTAAAAAGTCAAAAAGAGAGCACATGCATAACTAACTTATCTTTTGAGATCTTCTCAAACATTCCCCAAATCTCAAGGAAAAAGGAGCGTGGGAAAATCAACGTGGGATTTCTATATATGTGCAAAAAGGTGGACTATTTAGGAAGGCTTCAATACCATAGCCTAAGGAAAATAAAAAAAGGGCTTAGGAGAATGTTCATATGGGCACATCTCCTAAATACAAGAAAGAGATATTTTTATGAGTACTAGAGGGTGCCTTTACATAAGAGACATTGTGAGCAACCCTCATAACCTAACAATCAGTCTCTTGCATTTTAACTAAAATTAAAAATATACTTACAATAACGCATATACTTACAAATGTAGCTACAAAACCATGATGGCCCATTTGGCCTAAGTGAGATGTGTGGCTCGACTCAATTGTCTTCTTTGCAGTAGCCTATTTATTTAAATAGAAAAGAAAGACATAATTTAAATGTAAAAAATTAATAATTCATATGAGAATTATAAATATAAACTATTAATTTGTATGCCTTCTGCTGAAGAAATGCCTCCTGAATATGTAACTGTCTACAAAAAAACTGCCACGTCTCAGGTGGTATGTTAGGTCTCCTCTTATTTTTTTTCCACCATACAATATGTCCTATTATTTTAATCTCAAACAAAAAAGAATTAGAATACATACACACATATAGCATGTGCATACACATATACATACATTTACACATACATACATACATACATACATACATACATACTAAATACATGCACACATACAAACACACACACACACACACACACATATATATATATATATATATATATATATATATATATATATATATATATATATATAGATATATATATATATATACACCTTTATATCTCTATATAGTAAATATATATATACATGTATATATATTTATATACATATTTATAGCAGTATATATATATATATATATATATATATATATATATATATATATATATATATATATATATATATATATATATATATATACATGCACACATAAACATACATACACACACATACACATATCCACACACACACATACATACATACAAAATACATGCACACATAAACATATATACATACACACATACACTTATACATACATAAATACACACACATACACATACCCACAAACACATATACATGCAAACATATACGCATACATACATGCATACATATACACATATACATACATATAACATAAACACACATATACATATCCACATATATACATACACACATACACATGCATGCATATACACACATTCATACAAAATACATGCATTTATCTCACAAGAATGTGTATTTGTGTATATGTGAATATGTATGTATGTGTATATGTGAATGGTATGCATGTAAATAATTAGATTATTAATATCTAATACCATTATTTTTAGATTATGGTCAATTAGACGGAACTCCACCACCGTCTCCAAATCATGCAAGGACTATATAATGTAAGTATATCAAATTTTTAATTTTAAATATATTTGATAGATACATAACTCATTTTTTTTTTCTTGTTATAATCAGATTTTGATCAATCAGAGGGCACTCCACCACCTCCTATCCATGCAACGACTTCACATGTGTCCTCCGATAGGAATTATGATGAATTTTACTATCAAGAGCATATTATATGTTGGTGTAACTCTTGCTATGGCACATATCGAAGACCACAATTGGAATGTATTGAACATGAGGTAGAGTATGGTACTTTTGAGCATGCACCACCACCTGGTCAACGTGATAATGCTTGGGTATGTATTTTTTGTATAAATTAATGTCATTATTTTATTTTAAAACCATATACAAAATCAAATTATTGTTGATATACAAGAATAATTGCTTGATGATGATGATGATGATGATGATGATGATATTAATTCTCATACTCATAATGCTAATATACCTCGTACATGTCATGGACTTGCTGTTCATCAATTACAAGCAAAGGTTTCTAGAAATCCTTTACCTCCTAGTTTAGAGACTGAAATGGCTGGAGATTATCCATTGCCATCTCGTGATCGTTCTCTAGTACAAACATATGATAGAAGAAGATATGGAGGATGGAATAGATGACCACTTCCTTTAGATGGAGAGGTTTTTATTTTTTGGGGTAATCGCTAAATGATTCCTCCATCCATTATTACTAGTGCTCATTGTGGTCTCTTTATTGTAGAGGATTTGTACGTGCCTCTGGAATCTGAAGTCACTCTTATGTCATTTTGTGGTCCTATATATGGATGGCGAGATTGGCATCGACTTGCACGTTATGTTCAAAGCATGAGTACTTACGGAATATGCTTGAATGCAGCCCTTACTAGTAGAGGGATTTCACATGCAGAAAATGAAAGATTATATATTGATGGAAGACCTTACATGCATGGAAATATAACAGGTTTGATAAATAGTAGTCGAGGGTTAAATAATAGTTCAAGGACTAATTGCACATTTGAGGAGCGTGAAAATAGTCATAAATCACCATACATGAGTAGCGATGTAGCAAGATACATAGTTGTCAATGCTATTACGTCATTACATGTTGGTGATGAATTATTAGTGAATTATTGATGGCGTAGACCTCCAAGAGCACCTTTTAGCTAGAGAGAGAATGAAAACTTTCTATCCATATTTAATAACTTACATTTTTTATTTTATGTTTAAAGTTTACTTTTCATTTATTTACGAAATACTAATGATTTTTATTCATGTGTGTAGATTTCAATGTATGATGTTGATGATATTCCACCACACCATTCACAATTGCCGATAAAACCTCATTTATCAGAAGCTTCTATGAGGAGCTTATGCAAAAGTGATCTTGTGGAATATGCAAGGTTGAAAGACCTATATTCAAAAGAAGATAAAGTGCAAGATTTGTACGATGATGATGAAGATGATGGCATGGCAGATTTTATTGATATTCATATCAAAATGAGAGTGAGAGCATTGATATTTCTAAAAATGAGAAATATCTTCGAGAGGAATGTCTAAACCATGTATATGAAGGAAGTCATTTGACACGACTAAGTGCAAGCTTACTTATTCTCAATCTTCAAAATCGTTCTTGATGGAGTAATGTATCTGTTTGGACACTATTAAGGTATAATTTTTAATTTTCTATATATTTATATATATACATGCATACATATATACATATAAATACATACATACATAGACATACATACACACATGCACACACACACACACATATACATATATATATATATATATATATATATATATATATATATATATATATATATATATACATATAAATATATATATATATATATATATATATATATATATATATATATATATACATGAATGCATACACACATATAAACATACACACACATATACATGTTAGAATTTTAGCAATCTCAAGTGTGGGGACTCATGCTAAGTTGAAGTGCCACATCACTCACACTTTTTGGAAGGATACCACTTTTCCACGATTTTTCTCAGCTCTTTACTCACCTAATTGATGGAGAAAAGTCAGGATCATTTGGAGGGCATTTTTGAATTCAAATCTACAACCACCTTTTTGAGCATTATATAAGCAAAGACATGGAACAAAGTCGTGGCCATCCTCCTCTACCATTTGAGAACTTGTAGGCTTTCATTAGGAGTGTTTACTCTAGGTCTAAGCTAGCCCCTAGTTAAGCAAGCCCCTTGCTTGCTGGAGTTTTCTCATAGGAAGTGATCTTTTATCACCCATATCTCTTTGCGTAGTAGTTCGATTCATTTGCAAGATAGCTCATTTTGTTCTTATGATTGTAAGCTTTCTTTTGGATGTAATACTAGTATCAATGTTCATTAACCTTGACTATATTGAGCTTGAAATCTCTCTAGTCTGATCTCTACATATTCCCAAATATATGTGTGTTGGAAGGTACACATAGGTGCAAGCTACTAGTCTGGGCAGATTTTGTCTGTGTTGTGCAAGGAGTTTGGCATAGCTCACATTCTTCGAATTGAGTGATCTATGGCATGTTGGAAAGCTTAGGAGTCTAGTGTTACTGTGCAAAATTTCATGCGTTCAATCTTCACGTCCAGAGAGCAATTCAATTTTTGGTGGACTGTGGTAGTAAATTGTTTGGTCCTAGGAAGGGCCTATCATTCTTCTCCTGCAAGTAGGAGTGGATATACTCCATTAGTGGTATAAGAACTCATCATTGAGCATTGAAGACATCAAGAGGAGGTCTTGAAGTTGCTTGAGAGCCAATGATTGAAGCAAAGACCATCAAGGTTTGAAGAAGGATTTGAAGCAAGGGGGAGCTTCTATCATCATCAAAAGTTCACGACAAGTGGAGACTCTTGTGGGAAGGTAACATATCATTCTTTCTCACATCTATCACAATCCAAGGAGGTATTAGGATCCAAATATAGTCTCATACACTATGGGAGACTATAATACTCAGATTGAGATGCTTGAGAAGAGCAATTACCAACCTTGGAAGTTTAGAATCTCTAACTTCCTCATGGGAAAGGGTCTTTGGGGGTTGGTTAGTGGTACTGAGGTGAAGTCATACATAGATCCACATACACCTACTAAGAATCAAAGGAGAGCCATTAGAGAATGGGAAGAAAGGGATAGGAGAGTGATCTTCATTCTTTCTCAACACATAAGCAACTCCATGATAGGTCATATCCAAGACCTAGATACATCTAAGAAGGTTTGGAAGTGTTTAGAGAGGTTGTACTCTACCTCTACAAAGGGTAGAAAAATTCAACTCAAGAATGAGCTAAACAACCTTAGGAAGTCATCAAATTGGAGCATTAATGACTTCATAATCAAAGTAAAACAGATCTCGGATGCACTTGGTTCAATAGGATGTGTTGTAGATGATGATGAGGTAGTTGCCCACACACTTAATGGGCTTAGAGAAGATGATAAATGGAAGGCATTCACAACCTCTATGCATGTAAGGGATTCATTACCAGATTTTGAGTAGCTTACTTCTCTTATGGTGAATGAGGAGCTCAACCATGGAGGCAACAAGTCAAAGGGCAGCCAAGACCAACTCTTCTATGCAGGCAAAGGAGGAAGAGGCAAAGGCAATAGAGGTGCTTCAAGAGGAAGAGGTAGAAGCAACTATCAACAAGGCAGCCATTAAAGCTATCAAGGGAGTCAATCAAGCCAAGATGAAGGTCAATCATCAAGAGGAAGAGGAAGAGGAAGAGGTAGAGGAGGAAGATATGGAGGTCGAGGCTACTCCAACTCAAATGGTTGCTTCAATTGTGGGAACCAAGGACACCATGCCAAAGATTGTTGGCAAAAGCAAGGTGGGAACAATTACAAAGGGCAAGGTAATTATGCTAACTCCTCAACAAATTCAGAAAATGAGCATTTGTTAGCTATGAAGCATAAAAGTGAAGGTCAACCACATGATGAGGTGTGGTATATAGATAGTGGTTGTAGTAACCACATGTCAGGTAAAGAGGAGTACTTCAGCAATCTTCAAGCACCCAAGCAAAGAGGCTTTGTCGAGACAGGAGACAATAGAGAGCATGAGATACAACAAATCGGAGATGTGAATCTTGAAGGCGACCACAAAGCAAAAGGACTATCTGAGGTATTGCATGTTCCTGTTATTACAAAGAACTTAATCTCTGTTGGACAGATGGTTGAAAAGGGATACCAAGTCAAGTTCAACCACAAAGGATGCTTTATTGAAGACCCAAGGAATGGCTATGAGCTGATCACCAAAGGAAAGAAGGAAAGAAGGAAAGAAGGAAAGAAGGATGTTCACTCTTGACATTGGCAAAGAACAAAGCAACAAGGCAATGTTCATCACCTATGGCGACAAGAATATTAGAGATTTGGATTTGTGGAATAAAAGGTGTGGTCACATCAACATTCAAAGGTTGAAAGACATGGAGAAGAGGCAATTGGTAAGAGGCTTACCACATTTTTCATTACAAATGTTGCATGAGATGTGTGAAGCTTGTCAACTAGGCAAGTCTACTAGGCAGCCCTTCAAGAAGAGTGGATATGTAGCACATGGTGTGTTAGACCTTGTGCACAGAGATGTGTGGGGGCCAACCAAAGAACCCTCTCTTGTAGGTAATAGGTACTTTGTAACCTTCATAGATTACTACTCAAGAAAAGTATGCTTGTATTGTATAAAGTAAAAATTAGATGTGTTTGATGTATTCAAAAGATTCAAGGCACAAGTTGAAAAGGAGACAGGTTGCTACATCAAAAACGTAAGGTCCGATGGAGGGGGAGAATACTTCTCCCATGATTTTTGTGATTTCTTGTAGGACTAAGGTATAAAGAGGCAAATCACTTGCAGGTATACTCCCCAACAAAATTGGTTGGCAGAGAGGAAGAATAGGTATATCGCTGAAATTGCTAGGAGTATGTTAAATGAAATGAATGTGCCTTTAACATATTGGGCAGATGTTGTATCTACTATTGTGTACTTGATGAATAGGTGTTCCACATCAAGGGTACATGACATGACACCTGAGGAGGCATGGAGTGGAAGGAAACCAGACCTTTCGTACATTAGAATCTTTGGTTGTGTATGCTACACACATGTGCCACAAGAGTTAAGAGGTAAGATGGATGCAAGGGTTGAAAGATGTATGTTTATTGGTTACGCTATGGAGCAAAAAGGTTACAGGTGCTACAATCCTAATACAAAGGAGTTAAAGGTATCTAGAGATGTAGTGTTTGATTAACTCAAACCATGGTATGCTTCCAAAGTTCCATTGCAAGATGAAGATATTAAAGAGGCAGAGAGAAGATATGAAGCTAGGTTTCAAGATAGCTTGGAAATTAGTGGTCCAAGCATGCAAAGGAGTTCAAACATCGATTCAGCCCATCAATAAGTGAATAACGGAAAGGCAAGATTGGTAGAGCTTGATGAAGATGGACATGAAGTTGAAGATTTTGAAGAGCCTATGTTAGAAGGGGGAGCTACATCAAAAGCAAAAATCAAGGGACCAAGGCAAAGAAGGTTCATTCCACCAAAAGAAGAAGAAAGGAGGTCAACAAGGGTAAAACATCCAATCTCAAGGCTTGCTTATGATAGTTATATTGCTAGGCATTATGCTTTCATGACTAAGGTTATCAAAGATCATGAACCTTCTACCTACGAAGAGGCCAAAGACACAAAGGAGTGGCAAGAACCTATGGAAGAAGAGTACAAAGCCCTTGAAGATAACAACACATGGAGTCTTGTTCCAAGACAAGAAGGGATGAAGGTAATTGGCAACAAATGGGTTTTGAGGTTTATGTCATCATGATTTTGATCATGGATGTATAGTGGCATTTGTGGCTTATATCTTGCTTATGCCACTTGGTTATGGATTTACTTGCTTGTTGCACACAATTTTGTGAGAGTTGATTGTGGATCTTGGTTGGTACTTGTATCTTTGTTTTTTTTGCAAGTACATGATCCAGATTGGAGCCTCAGGTCCATACTCATTTGTCACCTTGATTGGCTATTATCTTAACATATGATCATTGATTGATATCTATTTGCCAGTGTGATTCTTGGCATATGTGGATGGTGATTCCCACATGGTTTATTTGGTTCTAAAGTCCATTTTACAGAGGAGATGCTGTCGAAATTTTGATAGCTTTTATGCTAGAAGAGAACTTTAGTGGATCTTGAAGCTTGTGCGATAGCTTTGGATCATTCTTTATCTCCATTCATTTGGACTTGGTCACAGGTTATCCGTGATAGGTTAGACCATCTTGCAGGATTTATACTTGAGTGGGAGTTATATCATCATTGTATTAGCATGTATTGCTATTAGTTTTTTGGCATTTGTATTTGCCATTATCTTTGATTGGATTAGTGATAGGTGGTGACAAATTACTCATTGTTCTTTTGATATTGGTTATCTTGTTTGATTGCTTAATTTATAGGGGATACTCTGTCAAAATTTTTTACAGGATTCTTTCACATCTACTTAGTCACTTTGGAGACTTGGTGAGCAGGCTTCTGCTCATGGTTTTATATGCATGCTAGATGCATGGTTATGTGATAGGTGGTTCACATGGTTCCTTCTCCATCGAGACATTTGTGATGTGAGTTATGCATATGGATATGCAGGTGTGATTCTATTGAGGATAGAGTATTGTTTCTAGTCTCTTATTACATTGATAGTCTCTTGGATTGCCAGCACGGTGTCTTCTCCATTTGATGGCACTAACAAGATGGAAAGCTCAGATGTGGCATACATTCGTTCGTGCAGGGTTACACATGTATGTGCATAGAGATGCACAAAAGCCTCGTGACATGCTCGACCATGTATGGATGGATATGGATGCATTGGCCAACTCCACTATCCGATTACAGCTTGTGGATTCTATATATGAGTCTGTTATGTATGAGGAGACGAGTAGTGTATTATGGTAGAGACTTCATGATATGTATGTGAATCCATTGACTCATGTGAGACATAGATCACATTGACAACTTCGATGTTGGTACTATGGTCATGAGGGCCATATTCGATGACGTTGCTTCAGGCGGATGCGACAACGACATCATAGATATGCACGTGATGCAGGTCAGGTAGTGATTTCAGGAGAGTCTATGGAAGTTGATTATGCTAGTGATGGTGATATCACTTTCTCCTATGGTTCATTTCCAGATTCCTCTTGTTCATCAGATAGCATGCATATGGCTTGGTTGCTTGATGCATTAGCCACTTTTCATGTTACTCCACAGAGCGAGTGGTTTTTTTGATTCTTAGGTGAGAGTCGTGGATGTGTGCACTTTCCTGATGGTATGACATATGATATTGAGGGTGCAAGAGATGTATGCCTTATGCTACCTAGTGGAGCATCACTTATACTCAGACATGTACATTATGTGCCTTCATTCCCTATGAGCTTGATTTTAGTTAGCGAGTTACAGGAGCGCAGATGTTATGCATTCCTCAGTGAGCATCATTTTCAGTTGTAGTTCGGATAGCTTATGCTTGTCAAAGGTGCTAGGATTGGGCACAAGTATCCATTGCAGGTACTTCATGTGAGAGACAACCTCATCTTAGTGGGAGTTCAGCCTTATGTGCAGAGTGAGACTCGTCATGTCTCATTTTGTCTACCTACGCATAGGTCTAGTGACATTCATGATGCACATGTATGGCAGGATTCAGATACTCAGATGGATGCATATGTAGAGCATACTTTGGATGCTCATGATGCTTATGGAGAGCATGATTTTTTTTTTCATATGGATGCTATTGTGGAGCACACTTCAGATGATCAGTTAGATGCTTTAGAGCATGATGTGGATGCTCATGTAGAGCATTGTGATGGTACTTAGTTAGAGTTTGTTCATCAGTTTGACCTTGGTGTTGATGTTAAGCAATTAGCTCATGTGGAGCATGATCATACACTTGGTGTGGTAGAGCAGGATTGCTCTCATGGTACAAAGTGTATGGTAGAGCATATTAGCTCTCAGGATGCACAGCTAGGTACATCCTTGATTGCAAGCATAGTTGATTTAGATGTTGAGGAGTCAGCAGTTATGCAGCCATTGTTGGATTCGCTCATGCCAGATGTTGACACAGATATGTCAAGACATGTTGGTCTTGATGATGGTGCTTTGGATGCCTTGGATAGAGGCATGGCTGACATGCTTAGGTTGACCAGGATAGCACATTGATACTTCTCTAGTTACTAAACATTCAATCTATCTAGCACAGGACATAAATCAAGAGGAACCCTCAACATTTGAGGAAGCAAAGAAGAAATCAGAATGGAGGCATGCAATGGAAGAGGAAATCGAAGCTCTTGAGGAAAATAACACTTGGGAATTAGTTCTCAAGTCTTCATCAATGAAAGTGGTAGGTTCAAGATGGATTTACAAATTGACGAAGAACTCAAATGGCTTCATTAACATGTATAAGGCAAGGCTTGTGGCAAAAGGTTTTACACAAACTCTGGGAATTGATTATGAAGAGACTTTCTCTCCTATGGCAAATATGTCTACAATTAGAATCCTGCTTAGTATTGTTTCTTCCAAGAATTGAAAGATACTTCAATTGGATGTAAAAAATGCATTTCTTAATGGATGGATAACAGAAGAGGTGTATATGGCACAACCACTTGGTTTTGAGAATCAAATACATCCTGATTATGTGTGTAAACTTAATAAAGCTCTATATGGACTCAAACAAGCCCCAAGGGCTTGGAATCAGTTAAGAATGCTAATGACGTGCTTCTGATCATTGTTGTGTATATTGATGACATGTTGTTCAGTGGTCCTCATGAGAAGCATATTGTTGATTTTAAGGCTGATCTACATGCCTCATTTGAGATTGTTGGAGAAACACTCACTAATTGGACATATATTTGAAGGTCAAATCTTAGGAAGAGAACACCATGCCTATGTGAAGGGACAAATTTACAAGTGTATCATATTTGTAAAGTTAGTTCACTTTAGTTCTAGAAGTTTTTTAAAATCACGAGAATACAAAAATCTATATAAGTTAGTTTGTATCAACTGACGCGGAGAGAGAGTGAGAGAGAAGAAGTAGAAGAAGGAGTTCATTTTATACGACTGAGTATAGTCGGGCTTCTCTAAGTGAGAAAGCATCTGTAAAACTTCTGAGTTTTTTATAGTTATGAGAAGAACTGAGTAAAGTTCTGTGTTTGAGCCTCTCTCCATCATCTCCATGATTACCTACTGTGTGATGAATTCAAAAGTTCAAGTTTTCTGAGCAATTCGATGCCTGGCATCGAATCTTGGCTGATAAGTCATTGTTTTCATTCTCTGTGTGTTACGTGTTGTTGAATCTTCTAAAAACATGAAGTTTGTGGAGCAACTCGATGCGTGGCATCGAGTTCCAGCATAAAATGGATGCCCGACATCGACTTCTAGCATATAAGTCATCTTCTTCATGTGTGTGTAAAATAGAGTGTTTCTGGTGCAGAAAAATAGCCAAAAAAAGCCCAAAGTCGATGCCCGGCATCGACTTGGACTGAAATTCGATGTCAGGCATCGAATTTTTTATTTTTGGACACCAGGAATACTAAAACAGGCAAAGTTTCCAGTTTTGGAAGCTCATACAGGGTCAACTTGTGAGAGCCATAACTTGAGTTCTAGAGATCCGTTTGATGCATATGGTTGCTTGTTGGAAAGCTCTACTCTTATAGTTTCAGCCTATAAAGTTTCATGGAGAAATAATACTTGAGCTAGGAGAAATTAGCAAAATACTGAAGGTATGTCATTTCGATGACTAGGAATTTCTGTAGAAGCAAAGTTCTCACTTTAGGCTATCATTTCTCAAAGTTTGGAGTGGCAATGAGTTAATGGTGACCATAGAGGTGTTCTAGTGTCACATTAATTCATTTCTTGTGGTGTTTCATACATCAACAAGTGGTATCAGAGCAGAAAGATTCTCGAGAGCAGAAGACGACAAAGGTACGAGAAGTTTTGTAAAGTTTTCCATTAAAGTTTGAAAGGTGAAGCATTTGAAGACACAAGGCATCAAAAGATTACTTTCGAAGTATCCTCATACACAAAGAACTTCAAAAGGTATTATCCTTTATCCTTTAAGCTCACAGGTTGCAGCAGAAGGGAAGGAGTATGGCATATCATATCTCCATTGACAAACTGGACAGAGATAATTACCCCGCATGGGTAATGAGAATGGAAGCATTACTTATGAGTAAGGATCTCATGATATATGTTACAGGTGAAGAAGAGAAGCCAGTATTCGAAGATGAAAGCCGACCAAAGAAAGAAGAACTAGATGCTTTAAAGCATTGGCAGAAGAAGGATGCAAGTGCAAAAGCCTCATCTACAATACAATCTCTGATCATTTGCTACCACACATCAGAGGATTGGAATCATCTGAAGATATATGGAATGCATTGGAGTATCATTTCCAAAGTACTACTAAAGCACGGTAAGCAAGTCTATGGTCAGAGTTTACAACATTCAAGAAGAAGCCAAGTCAAACCATTAGTGATTATGTCACTAAGATGAAGGATCTTGCAGATAGTCTTGGATCCATAGATGAAGATGTTGAAGATCACAGATTGATTGCTCAGCTACTTGCAGGATTGAGAGGGGATGAAAGGTGGAAACCTTTTGTCTTATCAACAGAACTTTCATTAAATCATTATGTTCCAGATTTGAACCAGTTGCTTGGTTTGATGCTCACATATGAGCAAGACTTGAAGGGAGATGGAGATAAAGGACAAAGTTCTGCAATGTACATGAAGAACAAGAAGAAAGGAGATAAAGGTAAAGCAAAGGATGAAGAAGAGTCAACTTCTCAAGTTTATTATGCAAGAGGTAAAGGCACTGGCAGAGGAAGAGCAAGAGGTTTTGGAAGAGGAAGAGGTAATTAAAATAACAACAAGAAGGCTTGCTGGATCTGTGGATTGAGTAATCATTTGGCTCATGACTGTTGGCACAACCAACAAGGATCAAACCAGAATCAAAACAACAATAGCAGAGGTCGAGGTGGAAGATATCAAAGTAACTTTCAAAGAGGTAGACAAAGTCAAAGAGGAGGCTATGGTAGAGGTGGAGGAAGAAGTTGGGGACAAAATCAATCCTACAACACCACCTACTACAACTATGCAAATGACACACAGAATGAAAGTCATACATCATTGATGATGAACTCAATCAACACATCAGATAAAGAAGATCTAAAGGTATTTTACATTGACTCTGGATGTTCTAATCATTTGTCAGGAAACATAGAATTGATGTCAGAATTGGAAAAAGGTATTTCGAGTCACACAGTTCAAACTGGTGATAATACAAGACATAGTGTACATTCAATTGGAAAAGTGAAATGCAAGAGTGGAGCAGATTTGCTAACCAATGTTTTGTATGTTCCTACAATACCTAAAAACTTGATTAGTGTGGGACAGATAGTTGAAAAAGGTTTTCAAGTCAGGTTTACAAATGAAGGAGTATTTGTGGAAGATCCAGAGAATGGATATAATCAGATTGTCTCTGGTAAGAAAGAAGGTAGACTCTTTACTTTAAGAGTGCAAGGGAACATTGGTCAAGCTTTGCTCACACATGGTGAAGCAGTGATTACAGAACTTGATCTCTGGCATAAGAGATTAGGTCATTTCAATGAAAGAGGAATTAAAGCTATGGTTGCTAATCAGTCTGTACTAGGATTACCAAATGTGCAAAGTCAACATATGGTTTATAAATGTGAAGCATGTCAAATGGGTAAAGCACACAGGTTACCATTTCAGAAGAAAGGATTCAAACATGATGGAGTACTTGAGCTCATTCATACAGATGTATGGGGACCAACAAAAGAAGGATCTATCAGTGGCTCAAGGTATTATGTTCTTTTCATTGATGATGCTACAAGATGGATAACATTATATGTTTTGAAGGAAAGATCAGAAGTGTTTGGAGCCTTCAAGCATTTTCATGCATATGCAGAGAGAGTAACAGGTCAAAAGCTTAAAAGACTGAGGTCTGATGGAGGGGGAGAATACTTCTCCCAAGAGTTCAATGATTATCTTTGGAATGCAGGTATTAAGAGAGAAATAACTTGCAGGTATACACCACAACAAAATGGTGTAGCAGAAAGAAGGAACAGGACTTTGGTTGAGTTTGCTAGAGCTATGCTGAAGGAGAAGAACTGTCCAAATTATCTTTGGGCTGAGGCTGTAAATACAGCTACATATCTTGTGAATAGATTACCATGTGCAGCTCTGAATGGAATGACTCCATATGAAGCTTGGTGGGGTAAGAAACCAACACTAGATCATTGTAGAGTGTTTGGATCAATTGCATATGCTCATGTGCCATCACAGCTTAGGCATAAACTTGAACCAAAGGCAGAAAAATATGTGTTCATTGGTTATGATGAAAAGCAGATGGGTTACAGGTTGTGGAATCCTTTAACCAAACAATTTCTTGTTTCTAGAGATGTTACATTTGATGAACAGAAAAGTTGGTATGCAGATCAAAGTCATACAGCTGAAGAATTTGAAGAAGAGGTAAGAAGATGTGAGAAAGGAAAATCAATTGTGCAGGTAAATAGAGATGAAGACTATATGCAAGCAAGTACATCCAGAAGTGGATTAACAAGAAGGAATGAAGAAGCTCCTATATTTGATGAAGAAGTGTATCCAGACACATATGAAGAATGTGAACCAAGAAGGTCAAGCAGGACTAGAAGACAACCAGAAAGGTATTCTTATGATACTTCTTACATAACTCAGAAGAACTATGCATATATGGTCAAAGATGATGAAGAACCTCAGAACTATGATGAAGCTAAAGGTAAGAAGCAATGGGAAGAAGCAATGAAGGAAGAGTTCAATGCATTGGAGGAGAACAAGACATGGGAACTTGTTCCTAAACCAAATGGTAAGAAGGTTATTGGAAATAAATGGGTTTATAAAGTGAAGAAGCTTGCAGATGGAAGTATAGCCAGATACAAAGCTAGATTGGTGGTGAAAGGCTATGCCCAGACCTATGGCATAGATTATGATGAGACATTCAGTCCCGTAGCTAAGATGTCAACTATAAGGACAATCATTGCTATTGCAGCTTCAAAAGGATGGACTCTAAGTCAATTGGATATAAAGAATGCATTCTTGAATGGATACATATCAGATGAGGTATACATGGAACAACCTCAAGGATTTATAGATTCTAGGTATCCAAATTTTGTTTGCAGGTTGAGAAGAGCATTGTATGGATTGAAGCAAGCTCCAAGAGCTTGGAACTATAGACTGGTGAAGTATCTCAATGATCTTGGATATCAAAGTTCAAAAGCAGATTCAAGTCTACTTATCAAAAGAACAGAGGAAGGTACAATCTACATTTGTATTTATGTAGATGACATTATAATCACAGGTACTTCAGATGAAGGAATCAAGGAGGTAAAGAGATTGCTTGAAAAAGAATTCAAGATCAGTGACCTAGGAAAGTTATCATACTTTCTTGGAATGGAAGTTACTTATACAGATCATGGCATATATGTGTCACAAGAAAGGTATCTTCTGAACTTGTTGAAGAAGTTTGATATGGAAAATTGCAGAGAAGCTTCAACTCCACTTGAAGTTAATCACAAGCTCAGTAAATATGATGGTGCAGACTACAAAGATATGAGGAAGTATCAATCTCTTGTGGGTAGTTTGATTTATGCTACACTAACAAGACCTGATCTTAGTTATGCAGTGGGAGTTTTGTCACAATTCATGCATTGTCCAAAGGACCCACATTGGATTGCAGGTCAAAGAGTTCTCAGATATATCAAAGGAACTATAAAGGAAGGATTATATTATCCTTTTACATCAGATTTGAAGTTGAGAGCCTACAGTGACTCAGACTGGGCAGGTAACCAAGATGACAGAAGATCAACTCATGGTTACATGATATATATTGGTGATAAGCTTGTAAGTTGGTGTTCAAAGAAACAACATACAGTAGCATTATCATCAACTGAAGCAGAGTACAAAGGACTTGTGGAAGCAGCTAAGGAAGTCATATGGATGCAGACATTGTTCAAGAGCTTAGGCATTGATCAAGGTACACCTACAATACATGGAGATAATATGAGTTCACTTTATCTTGAAGCAAATCCAGTATTTCATGCAAGGACAAAGCACATAGAGATACAATATCATTTTCTCAGAGAAAAGGTAATGGAGAAGGAGATTGAAGTGTAGTACATTTCTACTAAAGATCAGTTAGCAGACATAATGACAAAGAGCTTGGATGGTGTGAAGACCAGCAGATTCAAAAGCATGGCAGGAGTAAAAGAAAAGAAGATGATATGGAGAAACAGGGAATGTCAATTAGTGATTGAGGGGGAGCTGTTGGAGAAACACTCACTAATTGGACATATATTTGAAGGTCAAATCTTAGGAAGAAAACACCATGCCTATGTGAAGGGACAAATTTACAAGTGTATCATATTTGTAAAGTTAGTTCACTTTAGTTCTAGAAGTTTTTTAAAATCACGAGAATACGATAATCCATATAAGTTAGTTTGTATCAAATGACGCGGAGAGAGAGTGAGAGAGAAGAAGTAGAAGAAGGAGTTCATTTTATACGACTGAGTATAGTCGGGCTTCTCTGAGTGAGAAAGCATCTGTAAAACTTCTGAGTTTTTTATAGTTATGAGAAGAACTGAGTAAAGTTCTGTGTTTGAGCCTCTCTCCATCATCTCCATGATTACCTACTGTGTGATGAATTCAAAAGTTCAAGTTTTCTGAGCAATTCGATGCCTGGCATCGAATCTTGGCTGATAAGTCATTGTTTTCATTCTCTGTGTGTTACGTGTTGTTGAATCTTCTAAAAACATGAAGTTTGTGGAGCAACTCGATGCCTGGCATCGAGTTCCAGCATAAAATGGATGCCCGACATCGACTTCTAGCATATAAGTCATCTTCTTCATGTGTGTGTAAAATAGAGTGTTTCTGGTGCAGAAAAATAGCCAAAAAAAGCCCAAAGTCGATGCCCGGCATCGACTTGGACTGAAATTCGATGCCAGGCATCGAATTTTTTATTTTTGGACACCAGGAATACTAAAACAGGCAAAGTTTCCAGTTTTGGAAGCTCATACAGGGTCAACTTGTGAGAGCCATAACTTGAGTTCTAGAGATCCGTTTGATGCATATGATAGCTTGTTGGAAAGCTCTACTCTTGTAGTTTCAGCCTATAAAGTTTCATGGAGAAATAATACTTGAGCTAGGAGAAATTAGCAAAATACTGAAGGTATGTCATTTCGGTGACTAGGAATTTCTGTAGAAGCAAAGTTCTCACTTTAGGCTATCATTTCTCAAAGTTTGGAGTGGCAATGAGTTAATGGTGACCATAGAGGTGTTCTAGTGTCACATTAATTCATTTCTTGTGGTGTTTCATACATCAACAGAGATGTCAGATTTGGGGCATTTGCATCATTATTTGGGCATTCATTTTATGCAAGTTGATGGCAGAATAACTTTGTGTCAAACAAAATATATTGACACATTATTGCAGTGATTTGACCTTGAAGACTGCAAACCTATTGCCACTCCTATGGAGACATGTTTACGATTGAGTCTTCATGATGCTAGAGATGCATTTGATGCTGTTCTCTATCAGTAGGCTATTGGCTGCTTGATTTACTTATGCATTATTCGGCCAGATATTCAATTTGCTGTCTCATAGATGAGCAGGTTTATGCATTGCCCTGGTGTCAGAATTGACAGACACATCTTTTGCTACTTGAGTGGTGCCCGACTACTTGGATTGTTTTATCCTAAGGGTCTGCTTCATGCTTGGTAGCTCATGCATATCTTGTTCGAGCAAGAAGTAGCCTACTATGGCCACTTTCAGTTGTGAGACTAAGTATAGGGTAGCTTTCATAGCGATTGTTGAGTGTGTGTGGCTCAATCGCCTTATGGCTGATTTGGGTGTTTGTCAGTCTTCTGCCACCACCATCTTCATTGACAGCACATTAGCAGTTGCGAGGAAGCCTGTGTTCCATGCTCCCACTAAGGAGATTGAGGTGCACTATCAATATGTTTGGGAGAGGTTCTCCGCGTGAGAGATTAGCTTGGCATATGTGCCCACATAGGAGAACATTGCAGACCTTTTCACAAAAGCTCTACCTAGGGAGAAGTTTGAAGCTTTCTGCAAAGCTTTGGGCTTACTTCCTTTTGTGGATTGATTCCACATAGCTTGACACTTCCTTATACATGAGTGCCAACTCCTTGTTCACTGCATCACTCTCAGGGGGGATTTGTTGATATATTTAGATAGTGATGTGTTGAACACACTAGGATTGCGGGGGCACTTTTTCCCTCTTTAGGAGGGTTTTTTCCCTGGCTTGTATATATACCTATAGTCCTAACGGTTTACTTATCTTTGTCATGGATCATTTGTGGTCACTTGAGGGTGGATTGTTGAGTATACGCAACAACATATACATAGACAAACAGACATATAGATAGGTAGATATATAGCTACATTGATAGACAAACAAAAAGAATCGCACACATACACACACATATACACACACATACATACATACATACAAACATACATACACACACATATATAGTTTACGAGCATCTCATGTGCCTCTATGTGTGACTTTTTTAAGAGAGTGGTATTACGATAGATGGTCTCTTTGATAAAAATGGTGATGAGTAGATGTAGATTATGAGCTTTAATACAATAGCATATCTCATTTTAGAGACCAATAAGAGTTCCTACATGGTGTATCTACTATCAATAACTATTAACAATTTTGTGAGGGTCGATTAAGGGGCTTTAGAGAAAACGACAAAGAACTTCACGATAAGATAAAGGAATAGGTTAATCCACATTCAGTCCGGACTCCGGACAAACGCTTCAGAGAGTCTGCCAGATCATGAGATTTCGTTGTTGGCGTAAGTTGCTGCGAATGTGCTTGGCGAAGAGCAAGAGGTCGCATGATCATGCACATGCAGCACATCTCCGCTCAAGAAGCTTCTGTCATCAGCTCCAGAAGTGGATTTCGAGGTGGACGCAGCTTTTGCAGCAGGTTATCATGGCGGCCCTCGAAGGCTACGCGGGAAGTGCGTGTTCCTACACTTTGTGCTCCGCGCAGCTCTCTTTGTCAGAGTAGTCGACTATTTGTAGGGGAATGCAGATTCACAAGGTCGGCTCATTTGTCCCGTAAATTCAGGAAGACTGTGGTCTGCAACCTCTGCAGCCAGATGTATGAGCTGAGCAATGCGGCTAGTCTTGGATGGGAACCCGCCATTGATAATCTGCTCCTAATTTTCAGCATAGCTCTTGCATATATTGCAGGGATTGTAACTCCTTCTTCTCCGCCCCCTCGATTTGCGACGTTGAAGGAACGTACTGCCCATCTTGAAACGTATGTTCATGGACTGTATGCGTTTTTTAAATTTTCCCTTCTACTGTATGCTTTTTTTAAAAGATTCCCATCTAGTTGCGTTTACGAGTAGCCACAGCTTGTAAATGATAGCATTGTGAACATACACGGCGCACGGGTCCTTTCTTACATTTGGGTACCTATCGATTTCGGTGTAGAAACGACTCCGAAGCTGGCATAAGTAGTAGCACTGTAGAGTGTGTGTGCAGAATAGTGCATAAGTAGTAGCACTACATCCCTCCTGTATATAGTGGGTAATATGAGTGGGTCCCCTGGTACAAAAGCCTCGCACTGATCGCTGCCTGTCTTGGCATTGAAGTCTCCTATGAGGAAGACTTCCCCCAACCTAGAGTACTCCGTAATCTCCTTTGATAAACAGGTATATGGTGAGCCCTCCTCCTGATCAACAATGGAGAATCTCGAGCCAGAAGGGTCAAAATAGCCTACTGCAATGTAGATTGCCCTCTCCCGTGAGAGCTGAAATGGGATCCAAAAGTATCTGGCATGTGAGGCACGTATGATGGTCTGTATCCTTCTCTAAAGTTAATCTCTGAAGAGTATCGCTACTCCTCCGGATCCTCTTGTAGTGTGGTGACAGGTAAACTCGAAGCTTACCTTCTTCGGGTACGAGGGATGCAATTGAGGATTTGAGGAATTCGATTTGTTCCTGCATGGCCTTCTTCTCTTCTATCCATTTTTTTTTGCCTCTTGAGCCATTCTTCTCTCTCCTTCAATCTTTCCATCTCCCTTTCTTTTTTCTCTTTGCCCCATGCTTCACGCTCTTTGGTGAAGCCTTCCACTTATTTCTCGAGTTTGGAGATGCATTTCATGATGGAGGTGATGGTCGAGTCCGAAAGAAAGTCAAATTAATGTCTTCCAAAAGGCCAAACTTGGCCTATGAGACAAAACCATGTACAACTGTGGTCATCTTTGTGTAGAAATGAAAAGGAAAGTACTCGCTACACAAAACTATGTAGGTTAAAAACAACAAGGTGATGGACCGTAATGAGGGGGAAGTGGGGATAAAGTAGTGGTGCATTGGGGGGAGAGTGGCTCTAATTCTACATATAATGGCCACCTAGTAAAGTGGGAACCCATGTGAGAGTGATTGTGTATACACTAAAAGCTAATGATGGGTGGAGTATGTGGTACATCAGCAGTGGATTGAGTACCTCCTGCAAGAAGGCTACCCAAGTGGTGGTGGTGCTCCTCCGCTCCATCATGTGGTCATGGGCTATCATGATGGGTGAGATATCCTCCTTGTGAAGTCGTGATCATTGGTACCCAATCATACGTGATCTGCGTCGCACTCTCTGTGTCGATGCCGTCTCGAGCGTTAGCCCTATGCCTTTGGAAGGCTGGCCCGTCTGAAGCGGCTCAGTTTGCTTAAAGAATCGGGTGGTAGTCTGCAGGGAACCCATCTTTGTCTGATGTGTGAATTGTATCATCTTCTCTTGTCTCTCATATGTCACCATGATGAAGCGTCCCATCCTCCGCTGGTCTCATGTGGTCGTGCACAACTGAAGTGACTCCTCAATCTGGAACTCTTCTTGTAGCCCTCTTGATTTCGAGCTTATGTGATGAAACTTGAAGTTGTCCAATGATGACATGGAGATGGTGTGGTAGATATGTAAGCATGTAGCGTGGAGTCTCAATGAAGCCCTTATATGAGATTTGTAAGAAATGCTCACGGTAGTAGAGCATTTTCGGTGGCAATGTATATGTCGGGCTGACCCATGTCCTCTGTTTGTATGTATGCCATATCTCCTTATGAATGATCCTATTCCTCTCCTTGTGGAAGAGAGAGTAGGTGGGGGTGTGGGAGTCATATTGTACCGGTGGTAGTTTGTCTATGTCAAGTCCATGGTGTGCCTGCCAATCTCGTGTCTTTGCATACCATCAAGAGGTGTCTTCCAACGCCATGTCGCGTGATGCCCGGAAAGCTCTGTAAGTGATGCCCTCTCTATCCATGCTTTGGATCATGTGGATCTTATTACCTTGATGGGTAGTGTATCATACTCTAGGGGCGGTAGTCATAGTTTTTTCATACTTAAACCATACGGCAAACCCATACGGGTACGGAAGTATGGAAAAAGTATGGTTGAAAATACCATACGTGACCATACGTGACTAGAAATTAGAGGTGAGAAAAATATAGAGATAGGTGTTATATAGGTAATGCAATATGCAACAACATATAAATATCAGATTTCCCATTTATAATACACATTAAATTAAGACTCAAGGTCAATTCAATTGGCAAACGCATACCTATACGTGAGTTTTTCTTCAATTCAATCATACTTCCAGACAACTATGGCGGTAGTTAGTCCATGTCAAATTTATAACTGGCCAACCAATCTCTAGGCTGGGCATACCAGCATGAAGTATCCCTTGCTAGGGCAAGATCATGTGATGCTTGAAAAGCCTTGTGTGATGGAGACACTATCCATATCGTGTAATCTATGAAGCAAACATACTACTTGGAACAAAGCCTCCATTATCATTGGGGGTGTAGCAAGCTCTGCTCGAATGATGTCATGTGGTACCCATACATGGTCTGCAAGTCGTGGCCCCACACAGATGATCCATACGTTAGTGAAGGTGTGACTAGTGTATCAAAAAGCCAGCCTTTCATATGAGGCTCCTGAAAGTGTGTGATGACATTGCCTCTCCATCAATGCTAGTGCTTCATATCCAAGAGTGACCCGATCATGGGCTACCTGAGCCATCTAAAATGTACCTGACCTCGATGTAAAGGTAACCCCAAGATAAACATATGAATCAATGGCCTCAATGTGACCATCGGCCGTTGTGAGTATACTCTGTCTCCATATATGTGCTGATGTGCCAAAAATAAGGACCTTGGTTTTACCAAGGTTCACAGAGAGTCCTCTCTGTGAGCAAAAATCATCCAGTGCATGTAAGTGACTTTATAATCCCTCCACTGGCTCTGAGATCAGCACAATGTCATAGCATATAATAAAATGTGGATAGATCCCCTCCCCCCCCCCCCTTGAAAAAAAAACTCCATTGAGAGTCCTCTCTGCGAGCAAAAATCATTCAGTGCATGTGACTATGTTATCCCTCCTCTTACTCTGAGATCACGACAATGTCATCAGCAATGCAATCTCCTCTTCCTCACCCGTGCCTGATCAAATAGACATTTGAGAGTGAAGATGTGGTCAATGGTGGAAAAGGCACATCGAAAGCCAGCGTGCTCTGGGGCCCGAAGACTCTCTCGCTCAACAAGAGTGCTTAGCTTCTCCTCAAGAATTGCCTCATAGAGTTTGGCCAATATGAGGCCAATCATGATAGTCCGATAAGTGTTAGGGTCCATCATATCCCCAGATTTGTGAATAGGCACAATAGTATGCTCTGTCCATGGGGCCGGGAACCCCTCGACCAATGCTCGATTGAAGAGGTGTGTAATGAGTGGGGGGGAGAGAGAGAGAGAGAGAGAGAGAGAGAGAGAGAGAGAGAGAGAGAGAGAGAGAGAGAGAGAGAGAGAGAGAGAGAGAGAGAGAGAGAGAGAGAGAGAGAGAGAGAGAGAGAGAGAGAGAGAGAGAGAGAGAGAGAGAGAGAGAGAGAGAGAGAGAGAGAGAGAGAGAGAGAGAGAGAGAGAGAGAGAGAGAGAGAGAGAGAGAGAGAGAGAGAGAGAGAGAGAGAGAGAGAGAGAGAGAGAGAGTTTTAAGGTCTATTAGAAGGCCGAACTTGACCTATGAGACAAGATCAATGTACATATGTTATCTCTCCGATCAATTGGGAAGACAAAATATGCTGAACACAAAAACTGATGCTAATACAAGGAAAATTTGAGTCTTCATAACGTGCATGTGTGGAGAAACTATGAGAGGGGGGATAAATGGAGTGCTATCCCTATGGTAGCCTGCATGCAAGAGGGAAGTACAAATATGAGAATGCATCTAAGTGACGGATCATCTCCACCTAGTGCTCGTGTGGTAGACTGTAGTATGTGGTACATAGGTGGAGGTGGTGTTTTGGCTGCCCGGATGATTGCAGTGGGATCAACCATCATTTGGCCCATATCTCCTCATTGGCTCGACTGTAACGAGCTTGGATATTAGCAATCTGATGTCAATGAAATCTCTATGTCCAGTAGCCAATGATGCAGGGTAGTCTCCTAGCACGAGAGGTCTTAGTCAGCTGAGGAGTCACCCCTCTCTGTGCCACATCTGGTGGGAGGGCTGGCGCATGTCATGGGACGAAGAAATCTGTGACTTGTGTCTATCTCCCTTCGGTTAGAGCCAGTGTGGTGGGCTGGAGTAGTGAATCTTTGTGACTATGTATCTCAAGTAAGAATCGTCCTAAGTGACGTTGGTCTCTGGAGGCCATGATGTCCTGAAGGCTAGGCTATCATGTAAATAGAGCCTCATATTCGCTCCTTATATCATTATATGCCTCACATCTACATACAAAATGCTCCTCATCCTCTATCTCTACCCCCACATATGCGACAAATCCTATCCTCTCTAGGAGTGTATGCTTCCCTGCGAGTCTCAATCTCTAGTTGGTGTGATGAAACCTTCAGCTGGCCAATCACTGCCCTTGAGCTATGGGGCATGTATATGTTCATATAGCGTGGTCTTTGGATGAACCCATCTGCTAGAAAGTCCATGAAGTCGTCTAGGCCGCGTAGGTGGCGCTGTAGACCTTCTGCAGATTATGAAACTAGCACAATATCATCAGCATATAAAAGAATATGAACAGTAGTCCCTCGTACCTCAATGCCCTCCCCTCCCTCCTGTCGTATGAAGTCCACTATCTCATCAATGTATAGACCAAAGAGGATGGGTGAAAGAGGGCACCCTTGCTTCACCTCGATAGTGCTAGCAAGTGAGTCGGATAAGCCACCTGGACATATGACTCTACTAGATACTCTCTCATATAAGGCGTAGATCCCCCATATCATCTCATTTGGAACTCCGATATCGAGTAGGCGTCTGAAGAGCCGTTCCCTGGGAACTATGTTGAAGGCTTTGCGGAAGTCCACAAAGAAGCAGTTTAATCTCCTCTTCCTCACTCTTTCCTGGTCGATTAGGCATCTCAAAGTGAAGATTTGGTCAATGGTAGAGTAATCTCGTCTAAAACCTTCCTGTCTTGGGGCCCTGATACCCTTCCTCTCTGCGAGAGTGCTCAACTCTGTCTCTAGCACTGTCCCATATAATTTGGCCAATGTGGGGCCAATCATGATCGTCCGATATGAAGCCGGATCCATAACTTCACATGACTTATGAATGGGCACTATGATGTGCTCAGTCCATGAGTCAGGGAACCCTTCAACGAGTGCGCAGTTGAAGAGGTGGGCAATGAGTGGTGCTAGATGTTGAAAATTATGGTACATGTGCAAGCTCCAATTGTGAGGCTTGACACATACTCACCTCTCATTAACCTTAGAGTAGAGTGTTGAATTAAAAAGGGCTAATGTATTGAAGGCTTATATAAAAGCCAAAATATATTTGGAGAGATGGAATACTCAAAAAATACGTGACCTTATCCATATAGAGTGATATGGAGCACCAAAAGCCACCCAAGGCAATGGAAGGACAAGGGCCAAGAAGTGGAAAGTCAAGAGGTGAGAGAAGATGAAGGGTAGGTCAAAAGTCCCATACCCATAGCTCTATATATAGAGCTCATTTGAACGTGAAACTTTGTGGAGATGACAAGGAGATGGTGTACAAGCATATGCTGGTCATTCTCTCACCAATGGAGATCAGAAGGTACCTCATTTGGATGCTAGAAGGCACAAAGGTATTCAAGCCGCATACCTTATCTATACATAGTCACCTTGTGAAGGTCATATCTCTCTATGTACTTATCCAATCAATGCATATGATATCTTGTTGGAAAGCTTATCTCTCATACTCTCTGTATCTCAAATATCTCTGTCAGATCATTCTCGAGTAGTTACTGGGAACATTTCTTGTGAACCTCAGTTTTCTGCATAACCTGAGATGACAGGTAGTCTAACTTTGTGCAGTCGGTTACCTGGCCAAATGAACTCCAAATGGAGTGTTCTTTAGCTTGTTAGAAAGCTAAGAGAGTCTACTATGTGTGGACAAAATTTCAGAGCCATTGGATCTCTGAATTGTGACTGAATCAGGTTTTAGTAAGCATGTATTACAGGGCAGATTCTAGAAGAGGTTCTCTAACTTCTGCTGCGTGTATTGTGTACATTGGAGTCAAATTTCTCCACACTAGAGTCTTGCGGCCGAATATGAGGTGCTCTGCCTGTAAACTGAACTGGTCATGAGCTCTGCCACGCTGCATATGTGAAATAGTGAGGCTCACCATGGTGGATGTGAAGAAGTAAGAGGTAGTGGGGAGTGAGCTCTGAGGCCTGGGAACGGGGGGCTTGTCTGGGATCTGGTATAGGCTCTGTGCGTAGCTATGCCAAATGCTCGGGTCTCAAATGGGTGTCTGCTGTCTCCTCTCCCTGAGATGTCGCCATGCCATCGCACTATCCCGACTCATGAGCAAATGGTAAATATCCCAGTACTGTCTCTCCTCCCACTCCCGCCGCTTGCGGCGAGTAAGGCTCTGCATGCGACACTGTGCCTGTCTATGTGTAATATCCCCTCTATGCTCTAAAATCTGTAAATTTTTTTTTGAGTTCTCGACATCATACCAGCGGTTCCGGGGCATGGATCTTGCGCATGGAGGATGTGTATATGTGCGATGTGGAAAGCTACAGATAGCTGAGTCATGAAGGATGGTGGTGATCTGTGACATGAGTGTGTCCAAAGGTGAGAATGGATCGAGGGAGAGTAGGCTAGTGTGTAAGTGATGTGCATACACATGTGAGAGCTCGTGCGTGAAGTGTATCGTGGTGCGTGGCTCAATGGGTGAAGGAGGGTCTAATGGGATAGGAGATGGAAGAGTGAATGTGATAAATGTATGGTCAGCACCAAGTGGGCGTCGTCCAATACTAAGTGAGGGGATAAGTGAAGCTCTAGAGATGGTACCCAAAATGTAGTCGACCGTGCTCTCACCCCCTCCGTGAGGGAAGCAAGTGAGTCCGCCCGAACTTGGCCATCGGTTCATCTCGTTATATATAACGAGATGGTGTCGGCTGCCTAGCTCAAGAAGATGTCTTCCATACCTGGTGGTGTCCTTACCCATATCTGCTGATACTCTATTGGTGCTCGTCTCATCCGGGTCTCTACCCCTCATGAGATGTGGATGATCTATGTCATATGCCTCGCATTGCTGTGACCGGGTGCGGCCATTGAAGTCCCCCATAAGGAAAACTTCACCTAGGGTGCTGTAGTGTAGTATCTCATCTGAAACTGCTGTGTATGGTGAGTCTCTGTCCCCGATCGGTCCCCCAAGATCGTGTCCTGCGTATCGGGATCCACCTGGTGGGAAGTAGCATATGGCAATGTAGATCAAGCGCCCTGGTGCTATCTCCATGCTGACCCACATGTATCGTGCCTCCTCGTCTCTTCCTAAGACATGGATCCGGCTCTGTATCTCCTGTCTAAATATGATGGCAACACCCCCCGACCCTCATGTTGTACTCTGTCTCGTCGTGGTCCTGAATGCAGATTCCCAATGAAAACCTGCAATGCGACTCGCGAGGTAGGCCTCTCTCTGGGCTCTCATGGGTCTCAGTGATGCAAGCGAAGTCATGTGACTCCAGGATCTCCTCGAGTCTGTCTAGCCTCATCCAGAGTGCCCCGTTCAGTTTCATACCACTCCTCTGAGTGGTTCCTCATGGTGTAATGATGTCTCATAGGCCGCGCGGCCCTATTTGATAGGGAGTCCGTCTATGAAGACCTTACCATCACGGTAAAAGGCCTTCCTTCCCTCTCGGCGCGCCTGGAGTATCTGTGGCATGCAAGCACGTCGGTGTGCTACCTGCATCCTTGTGAGGTCCTCATCCATGTAAAGGGTGCCGCCGTGTAGTCCACGTATATATATATATATATATATATATATATATATATAGAGAGAGAGAGAGAGAGAGAGAGAGAGAGAGAGAGAGAGAGAGAGAGAGAGAGAGAGAGAGAGAGAGAGAGAGAGAGAGAGAGAGAGAGAGAGAGAGAGAGAGAGAGAGAGAGAGAGAGAGAGAGAGAGAGAGAGAGAGAGAGAGAGAGAGAGAGAGAGAGAGAGAGAGAGAGAGAGAGAGAGAGAGAGAGAGAGAGAGAGAGAGAGAGAGAGAGAGAGAGAGAGAGAGAGAGAGAGAGAGAGAGAGAGAGAGAGAGAGAGAGAGAGAATTTTGTGTCATTGTTCAGATCTCATGAAACACCAAAGGTATATGAAACAATAACTGGGCTGAGTTCAGAGGAGGATTTTTGGACATTAGTGCGCTTGAAGCTCATAAGCAGTATGGATGTGGGAGAGAATGAGACAGATGAGATGGAAGCTTTAAACACAGAACAAGCAGTGAGGCTTAGTTTGCAAGCATTGGCAAAAGGTCCTAGATTACGCTTGCTGCTGATCACTTTGGAGCAACTGAATAAAGAGGCAGGCATCAAACTATCAGTCATTGTATATCTGTTTTTGGATGGCTACCTCAAATTTAATATAGTTAGGAAGGCTTTGCATTGAACCATGTCCATTCAGAAGTGGTGTGTCAATGCTTTGTTTAATGCCAGTAACTTTTGCATGGGATCAATTTGAGAAAACATTAATCTGTTATTATAACTTATTATGACACTTGGTTGATGGAACAATTCTTTTAAGGCACTGAATTTTGGGTCATGAAAACACTATATAATTGCTGCCTTCTTGTGAATAAATGAAGTAAGTTTCCTTTCTGCAGTGTACTCTGCACATATACATCTAGGGATCAAATTTTTAAAAGTTAATCTTCGGAGGCTTGAAATTAATGATCATGAATATTCATGAGTGTGTGAGATTGGAATCTGGAAATTCATCAATAGGCTATGCAGTCTGACCGAATCTTTATGACCTTATTGTAGTTGATATGTGCATTAACTGGATGCATTGGCATGTGTAGGTTTTTATTAAGGTATTACAAATGAGAAATCTAAAGCCAACTGTTAGGGTTTTTGTGCTAAGGTTGAGTGAAATGCAAGCAGCATTCGCTCACCATATACCAATGGTGAAAATGTATTTGATTGATAAATACATGAAATGATAATCTTAACATGTTGTAGTTAATTTGATGTCCTTTCATAGCATTTTTGGCATGCATAATCCAGAACCTTAAAAAAGGGACCCCAGATTTTTACGTTGGGAATGCTTGTCCAAATTGCAAACAATTTATAGGTGTGTATGTTGTCTACTATGTTTTTGTTTTGTTTTTTCCTGTTTTTGGCTTGCTTCTTATGCTAGGCTTCATTATGGTTGAGTTGAGTTGATATGTGTATATACCCAGCTAACTGTGCTTTTGTTTTGATTTTTGCTAGTTTTACCGTGCTTCTTGTGCTAGGCTAACATTAGGGCTGAGTTTACTTATCACTTATGGAAGTGATAGAGAAACTCAATTCGTAGAGCTTCTTATGAGTTCATGCTCATGGTGTATATGCATATTTGTGGGATTTTATATATTTAAGCATGTATTCATTCTTAGCTCTATAACCACCATTGGGCACTGATGGTATGGATATGTCATAATGTTTGGTTGATACTACATGGAATCAAACTGATGGCTATATAGTATTATGGTTGACTACCATCGGCTTATATCTGCAGTGCCCTTTTTTTGTGCAACTTTGGGGTTCGCCAGGAGTCATCTTATATATATATATATATATATATATATGTAAAAATAACCTCCTCTCTCTTTCCTAATCTCACCTATCAAACTTATTTCATGACCAGACGGTGGTATGCATATGTATGTACTTAAAACTCATATATACTAAAAATTTGTGTCTTTATATGTTCTTCTCAGCTTATATTTTAATTTAAGTACCACCATAAGGTCTTTCAGCATAACTAGGTGTTTGGAATGCATGAAACAATTATTGTATATGTTGAAAAACTCTTGACTTTTGGTATTATTTGCAAGGTCTCTTTTTTATAGGCTCTTCGTAGCATATATTTTTATTTGAGTACAGCCATACAATTTTTCAGTGGGTGTCTGGCATGAAACAATCATTGTACTGTTTGAAGAATTCTTGAATTTTAGTATTATTTTGCAAGGTCTTTTTTTTTTTTGATTAAGTGTTTGTACAGTGGTCCTAGCAGGTTCTAAACTTTCAGGAAAATGGAAGTCATCTCCGACAAGATTGGTCAGAGTTTTTCATTCAGAGGATTTGTGATATTATCATACCAATTTGCAGACTCTGGATTTTTGGGGAACATAAAGAGAGTTTGGAAAATGGACATGTTAAAATCAAAGATCAATATACAGTGGGAGAACACTTTGATCAGAACCTTGTCATAGAGTGGAATTCATTGTTTGATTCTTACCCAGAAGGCTATGGGGGGTATAAGACAATGAAAAGAAGTTTGATGGCAACTGGAAAAGCTGAATTCTATGCTGAATTCTTGTACTCCTCCTGTTCAGGTTCTCTCAGGTGCTGACATCCTCTTCATTTTCTCTTGAAAAGTTGTAATCTATAGAGCGTATTGTTTTCACAGTCCAGATTATATTTTCTGGTCTGAAGCTTATAGGAGTCCTCATATTATTGGTGCCCATTGAAGTTCCTTCTTTGTATGATAGAATGTCATTTTTCAAAACATTAAACACATGTTCAAAATAAACCTTTTTTAATCAAGGCACCTAGAAGTTGGAAATCTTGAGGAAACTACCTAGGCAAAGATTTTACAATGATGCTTTACATTTATCTTCTTTCATCTGAGCATGCATTTCTTGTCTCTATAACAACTGTAAAATTGATAACTTTTTACTCGATAGTAAGTCTGACTCTTAGGTGTTAGTAACTCTATGTTCAACCGTAGTCTTGTATCAATTTGTTACGAGTTGTCCTATTTAATTTATTTCTGAGCTTAATACTGTACAGTGAATGTTTATGTGAATGTATGAGTATTTGATCGTATCTATATTTGTGTATTTGCTTTTGGAAAGTGCTAGAATAAAGAAAAGAGATCTGGAGGATATAGTCTGCATGAACCAGAGAAGAGTGAAAGAGTTTAGAAGCAATATTGTACATGGTCTGTTGGGAAACCTTCTATTTTGAAGCAAGAACTGTGGAGTATCTTGATGCTCATTTTCAGCACCAATGGGTGGCTGCACATGCGGAACTTCAGCTCCTTTCAGGTCATCATTGTAGGCAACATTATTTTTTGGCATCTTTGCCTCATTCAGTGCAACCAAGCTGCGGATAACAATATACATCAGGATGTTAGGAAGTGGACATGTAGAATCCTAGTTGTATGTATTTTCGAGTAGATTTTATATATTCATTAATACTTTGATTAGTTTGTATCATATGACAAAATTAGATTCAGGTCATAAGAAAACTGGTTAAAAATGACATTTAGGTCTTTGAAAAACGACTCACATATTCATTAAGTATCCTAAGAGAGCAATCCAATCATATATACTACTACTTGGCCGAAAAATCCCGATTTGATCCTCGAAAGTCAATCCATAATCTGCTGGTCAAAACCCTAATTTCAGAAGTATCAAAATTTAAAGTCAAATTTTAAAAGCTATGACCATGTCAATCATACAATATTTGCGCCCAATAAACTTGCCACCTCACTATGTTTTGTCACATCACGAAAAGATGCCACCTAATCCAAAAGTTATGCCAATTTTAGCTAAAAGCTATGCATGCTTTTAATAATCCCTAAGCCTAGCTTTATTAAAGCTTTTCCTCTAGCTTTTCAAGGAAATCTTATCACCAACATAATCTATATAAGCTCGTGTGCTCTCCCTCATAATACATTAACTGTTGAGGAGGGCTCTACTCATAGATTCTCTTGTAAGAGTGGGAAGTGCTGTCTCTCATACACAAGGAGGAGCTTCTTGCACACTTGAAGCTTGAATCTTGAGGAGTTGATTGCATGTCTTACATTCTTTGAGTAGTGTATGCTCATAGACATGCAAGATTCTCATACTCTCTTGAGAGGTCGCTTTGGAGTTTCTATTTCCAGTCTAAACTTCTTCATAGACTATCTTCCCTTTTCCTCATTTGCTCTCTTTGATACTTATGAATTGTGAGTATATTCCTTTGTCACCTTCCCAATTTGAATTTGAGAAAAGTTTTAGTAGAAAATGCCGCGACTTTGGAAATACCATAGCATAATTTAAAGTTCCCTTTAAATATTTGAATATCCTCTTGATTGCATTGTAATGGATCTTGAGTGTGTGTGCATGAACCTTGATACTTGAGAGGCCGCAAATTGAATGTCTGGACGTGTATTACATAGATAGATTCAAGACTATATAAGGTGGCATCAAAAGATTTTGATTCTGCATGAGCATGTAAATTGTAGTGACACATTAATATCCATAGATGTTTGCATAGGTTTTCAATATGTCATCTTAAACTTTTCTAAACTTTTCTCAATGTATTTCTATTGTGCCATATAGATAGAATCATTCTTGAATTTGAATTCAATGCCTAAATAGTAACGTAAAATTTAGGGTCATTAACATCAAATGTATGCTTAAGTTGTGACTTAAAGAACTGAAGATCCGAATCCTTGGGACCTGTCATGATCATGTCATCAACATAGATAATCATTATAATTAAGACATCTGACTCTTTGTTAATATAGAGGATAGGAGCTTTATCAGAGTTTTCAAAACCAATAGATAATAGGTACAAATGTATCTTTTCATACCATGCTCTTGGTGCTTGCTTCAAACCATAAAATGCTTAGATAAGTTTGCATACAAATGTTCTTTATCTGACTCTTCAAGACCACCTAGTTGTTGAATGTAGACGTCTTCATGAGATTGCCATTTAGAAAAGCTGTCTTCATATCGAACTGGTATACTTTGCAACTTAAAAATGGAGCAAGTGAAAGAACTATTGTGTGGTCATTCTAGATGTAGGTGCAAATGTTTCATCATAGTCAATTCCTTTCTTTTGTGCATAACCTTTAACGACAAGTCTAGACTTATACCTGTCAATGGTGCCATCCTCTTTTCTTTTGATCTTGAAGTCCACTTGATACCAATTGCCTTCTTACCTTTTGGTAACTCACAAAGCTTCCATGTTTGATTCTTATGTATAGAATCAATCTCCTCTTGCATTGCTTTCTTTCAAAGAGGATCTATAATGCATCTTTGACACTAGCAAGTTCATCTTAAACTGAAGTTAGTGCAAGATTATTGTTGATCTCAAAATGCTATGCATAATTTACTCGATCTCTGATCTTTCTAACTTTTGGTTCTTCCTTTAAATGATTGAATCCCACTATCGTGTAATGTTTTATATACCATCTTGGAAGTTTCTGAAATACTGGTGAAAGCTCTAGTTCATCTTGATCTCTTTCTTCTGGTGCTCTAGAGGTTTCTCCAACTTCATAAGTTGATACTTAAAGAGGTAATGAAGAAACAGGGGAAGTTGGAGAGGTGGATAGTGGTGGTGTAGGCCTAGTTGGATTCCGACGCGTCAATATCCTTATTCTTGACTTGGAGCTGACATGGAGCTGACTTGGCGTCAGAAACCTGTTACTGAATTGACCTTTGCAGCCTTATAGTTTTACCTATGTTAGAGGTTGTGTTACTCTCAGCCTTCAATGAGCCTCCATGTCTCAGCCAGCCTGAAGGTACAATATGCATACACTTTTGCAGCATGGTGTCATCTCTCTATAAGCTGTATATATGTTACATAGGCTTCATACTCTTGTAAATTCGTAATACCTTGCTTACCATTGGTCACTAACTATTGTGTAATTCAGCAGCCAGACTATTATGCAATTGGATTCTTGTTTGTGTAGAATGCCCAATGTGTAATTGAACAGTATGGTTAATCTCTTCAATTCTTGCTTTTATATTCATGCCACTATTTGAATCTTGTATTATTGCTTGCAACTTGATTGGGGAAAATTGCTGGAATATACAGCTTTGTCACCTTAACCTTCTCTTGTAACTTGTTCATACACTGGTGACCAGACTTAGTGGTCAGCCAGCCTTCTCGCAACTCTGTTGGCTGTAAATACATGACACAAGTTATATCTTCCTCAGTTTGTTTTCAAGAGTTGCCTTGACCTTACACGAATGAAACAACCAGGTGACTGCTGTTGGAGATTGATCATTGAAGTACATATTACATCCACAATACATTGTTTGGTCACTGTGATACATATGTCATTGACTTATACTACGTACACAGGTGACCGTACTCTTAGCTTAAGAATTGTACAATGCATAGTGTGTTGTACACAATAGAGAGTCTAGACTATATTGACCACAAGCTTGTATATCCAGCCTTATATAGTATTCACGAGGTCTCAAATGCTCCACAAAATTCTCTATTTGGTTGTAAACTTTGTATCTTGGGATAAGACCCTCATTCTTGGAGAGAGCCTACACTAACATGGATGGAAGCACAAACTTCATTGAGTTCCTTCTAATGATGTCATGTGATACTGTCTATTTTGCTTGAGTCATCCAACAAAACATCATGATCAGAGGCCTCTCGAAGTACAATCTATATTCAGATATGTTATATTTGATTATATGATATATCATTCGTGAATCATTATGTATGTATTATGTATCTGATTTGTTTAAGTTTTACAATTTTAATGGTTTTATTTTTGTTTAGTTCTATATTTATATTGAGCTAGTGATGTATATGTAAGTATTTCAAAAAAAAAAAGTCGCATCGAAAAATGTCAAAAACGCTTTTCCTAATTCGTCATAGGCCAGATTCCTGTGAGAAGTTAGAAGTCAGAATCACGTCAGTAACAAGTATGGTTGTAGGAGCAACAACTTTCTATTTACCTTTATCAATTGTAACCTTTGGGGTTTGAGAAGGTTGTTCATCTCCTTGTATGGTTGAACGTAAGCATCCAAATTTGTTTGGAAAAATGCATAATCATCTTCCTTTATAAAGTTCGGAATATCTCCATGTCTATTATAAATATGACGTTTTGCAACATAAGCATTGCGAGAGAGTAGGATATCACTCGTTTCCGGTACATATAATCTATATCCTTTACTTCCAATTACATAACCAATGAATATTGCTTTGTTTGCTTTGACATCTAGCTTTACTATGATCTTTCTTCTCAATGTGAACATAGGCTGGAGATACATTAATTTTGAAATAATTCAAATTGGATTTCTTACCATGATAAGTTTCATATGGAGTAATGACCTTTAAAGCTTTTGTGGAAGACCTGATAAGAATGTGTTTGGTTGTGTCCACTGCATCAAACCAAAATTTAGGTGAAAGTTTCTTTGAGGACATCGTACTACGCATCATTTCAACAAGTGTCCTATTCTTCCTCTCTGCAACACCATTCTTTTTTGGAGTATATGCAATAGTTAGCTGAAGAGAGATTCCTTTATCTTCTAGAAAAGTCTTGAAGTCTTTTGACAAATACTCTCCTCCTCTATCACTTCACAAAATCTGGATCTTAAACTGATATTCGTTTTCAACCATAGCTAAGGACTTCTTGAATATTGGGAAAACTTATGACTTCTCTTTTAGATGGAAAACCATGAAAACTTGGAGAAATTATCATTAAATGTAACAAAATACTAAAAACCTTGAATAGAATCTGCCCTTGTAGGTCCATTCACATCTGAATGTATGATTTGTAATTTCTTGGTAGCTGTGATATATCCATGTTTCTTGAATGGTAGCTTATGTAGCTTTCCTTCAAGACATCCCTCACATCCTTTTGCATTATGTGGTAAAGCAAAAGTGGGAAGGCTCTTCACCATACCTTGATCTTTAATGTGCTTGAGAGCTATATAACTGATATGATCAAATTTAGTATGCCATAACTTCATGTTCTCTTTAGGTGTAGAAGACCTATTTTAGCATGACTATTTTTGGACAGAACGAATACTCCACTTATGTTTTCTCCGTGCAAAAGACATGCTCCTCATTTGGAGTGAGGATCTAGCATGAATCTTTCTTAAAATGACTTTGTAACCATGTGACAAGAAAGTAGAAATGGACAACAAATTCTTCTTCATTTTGGTACATATAGAACATTAGAAATAGTGAAGTTTTCTCTTGCACTTGATTTTAGGTTTACTTCTCCAACACCTACAAGATCTAGATCATGACCATATGCTATGGTCACCCTTCTTCCTATTGAGTTACTAAGAGAAGAGAATACCTTATTGCAACGTGTTATATGCTTAGTATCACCAAAATCAAATATCCAGGGATTTTCTGAGACTGCATGTAATGCTGCTGGGCCAAAGGCGATTTCTTCAATGCTGGCACATGCATATGATTCTTCATTTGAAGACTTAGGCTTTGAACTTTCTTCAAGATTATTTCTCAATGATCTTTTCTTCTCATTAAAAATCCTCTTTCTACATTGTGCTATGTAATGCCCAAGTTTCTTGCAATGGTGGCATATTCCTTTCTTTGACGTGGATGATGTAGAAGTTGACTTCTCTTTGGGAGTTGTAGAAGTATTGGGACTGAGTGTAGTAGAAGAAGTGGTTGAAGACTTAGAAGTACAAGCTTTACTTTCCTCCTTGTTTTGCTGACTCTTCTTCTCCTTCTTTGTTGTTTTCTTCTTCTTCTTTCTTTTGGATGATGATACCATATCTTCATCATTCTCTTTCATACTCTTATATTGGTCTTCATCTTGAAGTTACAGGAATTGTAATTCATCAAATGATATTTCTCTATTTCTTGTAGAGAAAAAAAGAGAAGTAACAAATGAACGATAAGTAGATGGAAGTGAATTTATGAGAGTGTTCACCATCTCATCATCATGAAGTGTGACTCCAACGATACGTGATCTCTTAAATCTTTGAGCTTCCGGAGATATGATTGAACTGATTCACCAACTTTCATCCTTGTGTTGGCTAACTTTTTCCCAAGGTGAGCTTTCCTAGCAGGGTTCCTTCTTTGATAGAGATTCTCTAATTATGTATGTATATATATATATATATATATATATATATATATATATATATATATAGATATATATATATATATATATATATATATATATATATATATATATATATCTATATATATCTATATATATATATGTATCTATATATATATATCTATATATAGATATATATATATATATATATATATATATATATCTATATATATCTATATATATATGTATATATATATATATATCTATATATATATGTATATATATATATATATCTATATATAGATATATATATCTATATATATATATATATATATATATATATATATATATATATATCTATATATATATATATATATATATATATATACATATATATAGATAGATATATATATATATATATATATATATATATATCTATCTATATATATATGTATATATATATATATATATATATATATATATATATATATATATATATATATATATATATATATATATATATATATATATATATATATATATATATATATATATATATATATACAAGCTTGGCGAGAGGTTCTGCATGACCTGATCTATGGAATTATATACCCCTTGACTCTTTTAGTAATAAATGAGAGTACTTGTGCATCTCTTAAATCCCACATGGATTGCTCTTTTGAAGGTTGATTTTGCATCTGTCTCCTTCTATCTGAGGTTGAAGATGTAATCTCCTCTTGTTCCTCTTCAGTTTGCAGAGCTGAAATTGGGGTAGCAGCCCTCTTGGATGAAGAAGCTACATTTTCCTCTCCTTGTCTTGGCCTAGGATACTTACCATTGATGATGTTTCACAAGTCCTTGGGAACTAACAAAAATCATCATCATAAAACTCCACATTGGATTGTTAGACATTCTATCTAATTTATCTTCTTGTTCAAGTCTATCTCTGTCGTCACTCATCTTGAGTTAAAGGTGTATGCCAACTATGCTTTGATACCAAATGTTAAGTGTGGTAGGCCCAATAAATCACAGATTAAATTCAAGATCTTTCCAATGCTTGAGCTTAGAATATTACACACCTTAACTTGATCAAGAAAGATAAATGACAATAGAGAAAGATAAGAAGACGATTATGACAGTGCAGCAGGTTAATGCTGCTAACTACTAAATGCAAAATGTCAAAATACAATGTGTATATGATACAAAAGCTGAGTGTAAACTGAATCTAAGGATTCTAGATTAAAAAAATAGTGTGAGTATCTAAGAGGTCATATGTGAGTGAATATATGCAAAAATAAGGATATGGATTGTTTAAAACAGCCAAAACAGCAAATCTTAATCTGAAATCGGGTCTTCTCTGATGTAGAGAAGCAACAATGGTCACTTCTTGCAATGAAGTAATAGGCAAAGTCTTGGTACATCAACAACACTTGAAGAAACCCTAATGTAGGTACTACTCTTCAAAATCAGCATGCACACTATGGAGTGTGAAGAAGAAAAAAGATAAGCTGTCCAAAACTCCTTCAAATATGCAAACACTCCTCCTTGAGTCTTCTTAGCTCTGCACTTTAGAGCTTGTTGCTTGATTAGCTTAGGAATTGATGATCTAGAGGCTCAATAAGCCTTTCTTTATATAGCCCTCCAAGCCCCCACGAAAATTTCCTCAATAAAAGCTAAAAAACTTGTCTAGCACGAATTGCGGCAAAAAAAGCGGGACCGCTGCTTTTGGGATTTCTTTTCTGATTTTTCTTTGCTTTTGTTTTTTGCTTTTAACTGAATGTGATAGGGTTTTAATTTTAGGGTTCATATTGATATCAGATGGTGAAGTATTATATATCATTAGAAAGCTCTCATCGAGTACTTCCCAATGATGCAGTAAAAAATTTTGAGCATCTTTGGTCAAATTGTCCCAAAATTAAGGTTGCTGGAATTTCGGGTGATTTTGGCATTCTGACATTGTTTCCTAACAAGTATCACATGCTCAAATACATCCTTTGACTTCCATCCACATTTGAAGCCACCAAAAATCTCTCGATATGAGTTCTATTGTTTTATTCACTCCAAAATGTCGTGCTGCAAGGTTATCATGACGTTGCTGAAGTACGTGGATCCTAGTTTCCCCGGAGCATAGTGCCCAACACAGTTGGAAACGGTCAGTACTGACCGGTTGGAAATGGAGTTTCCAAAAATTTGAAAACGGAAGGAAACGAGAACATGAAAAACGACACACACACACACACACACACACACACACACACACACACATATATATATATATATATATATATATATATATATATATATATATATATATATATATATATATATATATATATATTATAATATATACATATACAAAGTGCACCCACTCATACACTCATACATACATGCATTCAACATTGAGCATTCATATATTATTAATTCATTACGTTGATGATTGAACAACTTACTATTTATAAGTTCAACTATGACATAAGTTCAAGTTTCAACTATGCACATTAAGCATTTGTCCATATACACAAACTGCACACACATGCTCTCATATATTTATAGTACATACATAATACTAAGTAGTATAAAGTATATACATACATGCATTCATACATGTGTAGTATGTACATGTATGAATGCATGTATATGTGTGTGTATATAATATATATGTATATACATTGTGTAAACATTACATACTACACACACATTACATTATACATACATACTATATACGTACATATTACACACACAATGTATACATATTATTACATACATGATATATCATACAACACATAATATACATATTACATGCATACATCATACATGATACTATACATAAGACACAATACATATATCCTACATACATAGTAAATTTTAATACACACATACCTGCTTAGTCCCATCACTTTGAGCCTTAAGCCCTTGAAGTTTGAGACTTGGGTGATGGGTCCATCACCCTCCATTGACTCTCTCTCTCTCTCTCTTTCTCTCTCCCTCTAAACATTTTTTTCGAAAAAAGAAGCCTTGGGCACTACGTCCTTGAGGGACATAGAAGATGTTCTTATGATATAGTAACCCATCGTCTTCTTGGAACTCATTTACTTCATGATCTTCCCCTTCTTGATTTTTTGGCTTGACATTACAAAACAATTCATCATATGGTAGAGACTCACGAATTAGATGGATCAAGGTTGAATCTTCTTGATGGCTTGAGGAGGTAGCTGATAATTGGAGATATTCTGGCTTGAGTAGTATAGTTTTTTGTTGATCAAAAACTTTTTGGCCTTTCTTTGATGCAAGGTAAGCTCTTCTTGACAAGGTATCTAACTAATATTGCTTGCATCTTACACGATATGTGATGACAAAGTCGAACCTAGATAAAGAGTTACTTCATTGAGATTGCCTTCTGTTGAAGATATGCATGTTCATGAAGTACCCTAGATTCTTATGATCTGTATACATTATAACTTTATGGCTTCTCCCTCTAAAAGATGACACCAGGTATCAAAAGCATCCAGTGTGGAAAGAAGCTTCTTATCATGGTTTTCATAATTCATCTTAGTACAGGGGAATTTCTTGAATGTTATGTGACTGGATGTAGTTGTTCATCATCCTCATGTTTGGGCATAGGTTCTTCTTTAGGAGTGGGATGGGAAGGTTTCCATTGGAGAGGTCTTCCTTCTAGTTATTTTTCTTGTTTCCTTTCAAAAAGGTGGGTATCACATTGAATGGCTTGGGTGATGTATTCATTCCATGTCTTGACCTCTAGTATCATGAGTAGAAGGCCCTTGACATCATCTCTTAAGCCCCATCCAAACTGTCTTATGAGATAATCCTCATGCAAAGTGAGATCTCATATCAACCGCCTAAATTCTAATGCATAGGTAGACCTAAATTCTGATGCATAGATAGACCCAAATTTTGATGCATAGGTAGACCTAAGTTTTGATGCATAGGTAGACCTAAATTCTGATGCATATGTAGACCTAAATTGTGATGCATAGGGATACCTAAATTCTGATATATACTTGAGAAAGAAAAGTAATAAAAGAATGATATGTAGATGGAAGTAAGTTGATAATAGTGTTTACCACTCTCTTCTTGTTACTCACGAATGTCCTTAAGCTTCAACGTATGAGATTGAAACCCACTCATCGACCTTCATGCATGTGTTGTCTAATTGTCTCCTTAGATGAGCTTTCCTTGTAAGTTGTAGGATTTCTGATTTGATAGAGATTCTCAAAGTCTAATCAAGCCCGACGTGAGGTTTTGCATGACGTGATTCGAGGAAAAATATGACCATTGACACTTCACAAACATAGCTATAAGAGTGTGCTTGAGCATCTCTTGAATCCCATTTGGATTGCTCTTCTGTAGGAAGTAATTTGTTAGTATTTTTGTCTTTGAATGATGAGAGGACTTCTTCCTCTTCTTCCTATTCTACCACTTATTGAGGAAAAATTGGAGAAGCTGACCATTTAGAAGAAGATGCAACATCCTATGTAGCTTGTCTTGCCCTTGGATGCTTGTCATTGATAATATTTCTTAAGTCTTTAGACACTATCAAATTCATCATCATAAAGCTCCACATAGTGTTGGAATTTGGGGCCCCAGGATCGTTCCAATACTAAAACCTTTTGAGCATACACACTTAATTAATCAAGATGATAAGTGAGAGATAGAAAGAAAGAGATCTTGAGACAAGGATAGGGAACGTAAGCTGGATGCTTACTCACTAAAAAATAGATGTCCAAATTACAACATGGGAACCATATGATGTGGTGCACTCACTAATGGAAAAATAGCCAAGAAGATGATGATACAAAATTCAGATTATGCTGTTATAATCTGAGTGTGTGTGAAGTAATTGAGCAACGAAGTGTACCTAATTCTCACAAAATATTGCAACAAATCTGAAAATGAGCAAACCCTAATTCTGAAATTAGGGTACAGAAACCCTAACAATAGAATATAAGGCTAA